>VZRE01013992.1:195757-300919 GCA_013396775.1 Cephalopterus ornatus
AAAGAAAAGGAGAGACATCCACAATAACCCTGCAGCACACATGACAAAACAGTGCAACATGTGTGCTGTTTCACACAGATAATTTTTAAATCTTGATTTTAATTGTTTTCTTTTGACCAAGTTGCTGCAAGAAATTGCTTTTAAAATTAGTTTTCCAGTCGATTGCTTAAAATGTAAAGGGTAATACTGCAAATTTTCATGCTGATGTAGATGGTTAGATTAGAGGTGTGTTTAACACCTGAGATGTACACACTTCAACAAACAATGAAGATCTTGGTACCTACCCTATAAGGGCAGAGAAGGATTTCCCTTGCGCAGGGATGCTGCCTGAGGGCTTGGATTCACATGACTGAGTCCCACTAACAGGGACAGCCCTGGAAACAAACACTGCATTTCCATTGACTTTGCTGGCAGGACTGGACCGTCTGGGGCTGCCAGCCTCAGTGAAAGATGGGATCAGGGATGCCTGTGACTTTCAACACCCACGTCCAGAAGTCTGCTGCGTAGAAAGGACTGAATCCCTGGAGGGAAGGACTGAAGCACCGAGAGAAGAACTGCTCTCTGCCAGCTGCAGTGGGTGCAGACGGGGGAAAACAGCGCCACACAGCTCCAAGGCCCTGTCACTTCTGCAGTTTTCTGCATAGCACAGATATGAAGCAGAGTGTCCAAGCCTCCCCAAACAGCCAGTCACAGCATGTTAGACAAGATAGCAGCAAGACCAGCAGACCGTGGAAAATTAGTGGGAAAAGGGAGGAACAAGGACCTGTGATTTGCTGTAGTTGGTCATGCTGTGCATGTTTCTGGGGTATTTCATGCATGTGTGACTGCAGATACAAAACCACATATGTAAAGCAGCTTTGCTCCTCCGCATGCGAGCTCTTGCAAACTGTAAAATCTTCAGTTTGTTGCTGACTTGCCATTTTTCATTGTGTTCCCCCTCCTCACTCAGGGCACAGGATGTGTGCAGAAGATCGGGATGTCTTGCCTTTCCTTGCTTCTTTTTTGGTTTTTTTTTTGTCCAAGAAAGTCAAGCCTCAGTAAATTACTGTATAACCCTGTCTCATAGCAGCTCGCCAGTTCCCTCCTCTAGGCAATTTGGTGCCGACTGGATTATATCAGAGCAGTTGCTTTCCCCACATGAGCAGGAGAAGGTGCAGGAGATTAAAATAAAGATCAGCCAACCCTGTAGCACAACAAATTAGCTCAGGCCATTAAGCATAATGGCCTTCCAGAGGCCAAAGGGGTCAGCTATTAGTTAAATAATAATGACCTTCAGCCCAGGCAAGAGGGAGTATACACACAGATGCTTGTCTTTCTCCTGATTCAGTTTTCAAAAGATCTACCTCACTCCACATTTTGTACAGTTAAAATGTTTAACACATTTAATGAGACTTGATGTGTTCTGGTTGTTTGTTTTTTTTTTTTTCAGGCTGACATGGGAGTTTGAAGTTAACCATGTGGAGGCCGCTAAAAGATCCAGGCACAGTGAGTCCAATTAACAACGTGGAAACATGGTTTGCTTAATTTCGAACCTACTTAAACATCAAAAGTTCAAAAGTTCAGGGCAAATATTCCTGGATTACATTATTTCAGAGAGGAAGGGAGAGTAAAAAAAAATAAATAAATACTTTCCAATGCTATATGGTGTAGACTGCATATTGTATGAAATATGAACTGGTTAGGGAAGATGTTGGAAGGGCTGGACTGGGATTTGGGAGGTGTAGATTAAATTCCCTGTCTCTGCTGCAAACTTCCTGTGTGGCCTGAACAGACTGCATTACTGGCTCTGTGTTTTAGTTTTAGACACGTGTGTGAGGTACAGCTAATGAGTCCTTTCTCCTGCCCTTTGTCTCCTTTCTCTCCTTACAGATGTCCTTTAAAGAAGGGTCTGTAGATCTTCTCTTAATGAGTATATATACAGAAATGAATACTCAATACAGGATTCACCTCAACTTTGAATACTGCCAAAGAAGAACTAAAAAAACAATAATTAAAAACAGTAGGTTGGCTTTCAGGAAATTCTTGGCTCCGTCACAAATTTCCTGTGTGACTTTCACAAAGTCATTTAATCTCTCTCAGAATCAGCTCCACGACCATAAAAGTACTGCTCAGTAAATGTAGTGTGGGATACATCCATTCATGGTTGCAAGGCATGTGAAAATGCCTATAGGAGGCCCAAAAGGCCTCTAGGTAGGCTTTCTTTGATGAATAAAAGCTGGAAAGCTCAGTATCTGTCCATATCACAAGAGCGTCTTTTAGGGAGGCAGTCTTGAACCTTCTAACATGTGCAGCATTCAGCCCCATGAGGAAGGTGAAGGACTAGTGGAACACAGGTACGTCACACTGTGTATGGTCTCCATATGTGTCAGTCTTGAATTTCAAGTCCAATTATATTGTGGAAGACAAAAGAAAAAATCCAAGCATATTTGTTCGTTTAAATTGGAGTGAAAAGAGGATTAGAGGAGAGGGAAAAGTCTACGAACATGGGAAGTTTTGTGAACCCCAATTGGCAGCAAAGAAAGTTCAAAAATCCTTGAACCCCATTCCTTTCTGTTATACCTTGCTCCAACATGGAGAAGTCTGGCTGAATTTATGACTGTTTATGGTATGTGAGCTACACAGTGTTGTGGAAGTATGAAAGCTGTGGTTGAGTATCATAAAAAGAATTAAATCACCAAACTGTTTTCACAGGAGGTTAAAAGCTCTGACATAAATCTTCAAAGGGTAGGCGGAAACTCTGTCCTTAATCTGCCCTGTTGTGCTGAGGTTCTGCAGGCAACTCATATGGTATACAGTGTTGCCCAGCGCTGGGAGACTTTTATAAAGCCTATTGGGAAAAAGAAGCTGATAAGGATGAAACTGCATTGTTAGGCTAACACTGGATTTTTCTACTTTCATGAGCAAATATTGAACAGTAAAGCTTTTTGTTTAAAACTAATTTTTTTTTTTCTTTTAGACTAGGTGAATGTAATTGTGAGCTCTTCATTTTCTGTGGAGGTCTTCTGAGTGTGCGTATTTAAGAGAAGGAAAAAAAAAATGTATAAGGGGAGGGTTGGTGTATGCAATGGTTTCTCCACGTCTCAGGGATGCCAATTAAACATGCTCTCTGCTGGTGAGCTGAACTTCACCCAGTGAGCTTTCACCATACATCATCTGCCAGCAGGACTGCAACAGCTGCGTGGCAGGGCCAGGAGCCCCAGCTGCAAAATGCCCAAAAGCACTTCTGGGGGCCTGGCTGGAGATATTCTGTGGGACTTTGTCATTACAATTCCTACTTGGGGTAATATTTGATCCTAAATGCTACAGAAGTGAATTGCTGAAAATTGGCTTACAAAATACTAACTAGATCTTTGGAAATGTTTTTAAGCTGTGCAAGAGTGAAAAACACACATTTATACTCTAAGTAATGCATTAGGATATGAGGTACATTATTATTTTAACAATGATTAAACATGAAAGCATTCTTATTAATTAACATTAATCAAATGTTGATAAGAGAAAAACTAAATTAGAAAAACCATTAAAGAAAACTTCACTCCCAGACCAACACCAATGCCAGTTTTTTCTTGCCTGGATTGAGTTTTATATCGGAATTATAATATAAGCCTCTGAAAATAGGGTTTACAATGGAAATACTGACAGATTCTTAACTGGAGCATGCTACGGGTGCCTTTATAAACATACCAAGCTTGATGGTCTTGAGCCAAAAAAGTGTTTTTTAAAAAATGTATTAAAAATTAATTTATTCCTTATGCATGTCTAAGTTAAAACTTCGCATCGTGAGCTTTATCAGTTCCCTCAAGGCTTGTCTCTATCCATTGCAGACAACAAAAATGTGCTCTATATAAGAGAAACTGGAACAACCCAGCCCTCCATGGGATAAGTGGAATGCTTTGCTGGTAGATAGCATACTATGCACACTGTGTATGTACGAAACCATACCCAGCACACAAATATGAAACGGCTAACCTTAATGAAATCTGGTTTTTCTTCATCTTCCAGCTTTACCGTGCAACACAGGCAACCAGGCAGCGCACAGGAGAACATATGATGGATGGGTCACAATGTGGAGTTTAGGTGGGAGCACAGCTGGAAGTCTGCCCCGCCCTATGGACACATGTGGGTAGCAGGGAAGAACACCCATCACAAAGGGATAGCGTATGCCTACATGACTGGGTGTGCTCTGCTCCCATGCTCTCTCCTCGCTCCTCCCCTTCCTCCCTCCCCTCTGCAGGGACACAGAAAAGCAAGCAAAAAACTTCTTTCCCAAACAGGGTCCCCCTCCACCAGCCAGCGAGCATGGGCATTTGGCCACAGCTGCTGCCACTTCTGCAACTGAAAGAGAAACAGAGTGCAATTTGAAAATTGGACATGGTCTGCAAATGAAATCCGACATGCAAACAGCTAAGAATGTGGGTTATGTGTGATACCCAGCCCCACATCTGCACATAATTTGCACAATGGATTCCTCTCATTTTCCAAGGCTGAAACAAAACTCCAGTTCAGCAAGCTCCACAACTTTTGAGTGCTGAAATTTTTAGCAGAGTCTTGCAGTCTGGTTTCCCCTCATACAGAAACATTTCTCACTGTAACTCCCCAGCTCCTCTCTTCCAAATGCTGAGCATGTTCTTAGCCCTAGCCACATGTCTGAAGATAAGCCTGGGGCAACACCAAGAAGAAGCTGCAACATTTCTTTAAGAAGCAAGTATTAATATATTTCCTGTTAGACATGGAAAATAAGATTAGAGGTGATATTATGACAAAGGCCTTCTGTGAAATGAGGAATAAATGTCATTAATGCCCCTAATGGGCAAAGTGGTCTCCCACCTGCATGAATGTATCAGGCCTGTATTAGATTGTCATACAGAATTGATAGTGAGATAAGACCACTTTCCACCAAATGGGAAAAAAAGGCTCATGCTGTAAATTCATTTATGGTGGATTAATTTGCAAAGAGATTGATTCAATCAAAGACTGAAAAATTGAGTTCAAATTGATTATATCACATGAAGACTAGGATCATGTTATAAATATCTGTAATATAAACAGTAAGTAAAAATTAAACAGAAACAGTGAAGGAAAATCCTTCCTCACCCTGAAAGAAATATGTACCCTTTATTTCTTCTTACCAGTTCAAGATACAAGATAGTGCAACTAAAATGTTCCTCTTAACAGTGGTATCTTAAAGTACTTTTCTCCATGTGACATTTACTAAACAGTGACATCTATTGGTGATCGGTATTTCAAGAAATTGGAAAACAGGAGTCCCTTCAGACTTAACTGATCAAACCATTTGAAATTACCTGTGATAGGACAAAATTCTGAATTAGAGAAGAGATGGATGAGATGAACTTACAGATCTGTTCCACCTCTAGGGCTAGATCATATTATTAGGAGACAGACTGAGGCAGTTGTGGGTGGAGAGGTATGGGGGTGTGAAATTTCTCTGCAGTTTTAAACAAAATACTGGCAAGTGAGTATTTCCCCTGGGTCTCCAGTGGAGTGCATGTGGCAGCAAAACTTTCCCCATCCTTCTAAAAAATGCAACATACGTGCATGTTCTCCACTGTGGGGCAGCTTCAAAGCCAGGGGTCCAGGTAAGGGGCTGTGTCTATTGTTGCTCCCCAGGCAGGACTGTTCCCTTTGCCAGGGGGAGAGTGAAATGTCCTGACCTTCCATTCATGTAAAGTGGCCCTTTCTTTCTAGGACTGTCGGAATGAAGCTCTGACAAATTGCACAACCATTAGTGTACAGTTTTATCAAAAGTAGGAAAAAACCTTGTTGTAGAATGGACTACATAATAGCAAAATCAGAGTTTTATTGCTGTGAGGAAACTGGGTCCCTCTTCTCAACTGCCTCCACGCGGCTACTGGGAAGGGTGCTGCCTGGCACCCTGGAGCCATCTCTGCTTCTCGCTGAGAACAGACCATCCCTCAGCCTCTCCTCAGAGGGCAACTGTTCCAGCCCTAAACAGCTGGCGGCCCCTCACTGAACACACACCAGTTTGTCCATGTTTTGTACTGAGGGGCGCCCAAAACCAGACTTCTATCTGGCCATGGTCTCATGAGTGCAGAGTAGATGGGGTTAATCCCATCCCTAGATGGATGGATCATGCTCTTCTTGTCTGGTGTCTGCTGGCTCCTGAATGGCTCAGGGTGCCCCAGGGCACCAGCAACTCCCACAGAGCTGCTCCCCAGCCCAGCTGCCCCCAGTCTGCACCCTTGGAGGGTTCTCCCCTCAGAGGTCCAAGAGTTTGCGTTGATCCTCCTTGAAATTCACAAGATTGCTGTTGGCTCACCCCTGCAGCCTGACTGGGCCCTGAGGTGGAGAGATGTGTTGTTGTTGCTCCTCAAATGATTTTGCTAATCTTGTGCATGCCTTGGAATCCCTTCAGCACATTTCTGAAGGCAGCTCCAGGGTCAGATGACTTTCTGAAGTGAAGCTGGCAAGCAGTGACTTAGAGGCAAGCCAGGCCATTTCCCACAGAAGTTCAGTTGTTGTGTTTTTGATTTATATTGTTATTTTGTAAATGGCACATTTTAAAAGTAAAAAAATAAACACCAAGTTAAGCTATGTAGCCTAATACATGCTTAGAAGAAAAATTAAATGAATGTTGAGAACTTGCATACTTAATTTATGTGGCATAGCCTCAATTTCAGATTAACCTGGAGTTTTTAAAAAAAAAAAAAAAAGAAAGCAAATACATAGCAGTGAAATTTTTCTAATGAAAATTTATTGGTTTTCCTTAATGACATCCAGAATGGAATTTCTAGTCTGAACCAGAACAAAGGCGCAGCGCCTCTAAATATTCCCTGCCTAGGGTCCACCTCTAGGGGAGCAGAGACCCAGACCCATAATCCTGTTGTACTCAGCTCCAAACAAGGAATTCCTACCTCCCAGTGGGTCCCTAACAGATTTCTCTGCTCAGTTTCCAAAACAGTTTTTGGAAGACTTTGATTTTATTTCAGCAGAGAATGAAAATAAGTTTCCAAGCCTCAACATTTTTTAACAGAATTTTCCCAGCCAAACCCCCCATATACTATTGCTGTTACAAATCCCCCAAGAGCTTCCAGAATAATCAGAAAGGAGTGCTGCCTCCAGAAAATTCCTAAATCAAAACAAAAGGGTTGAAAAAAGAGATACAGCGTGTCAGGGGTTGTGTGGCCACCCCATACTAGCATAGTAATAGAGGGAAGGAGATTGTTATCATCATGTAAGTGCCCACAGCAGTAATCCAGCCTGGACTGTTTAGGGGAAAGGAGCTTCAAGTTGTGCAACCTCCCACACGTTGTTCCCCACACAGACACTGCTCCCTGTGCACACAGCCATCTGTCTCCACATCCCTCCTTCCCTGACTTGGCAGCCACCTCCTTCTCCACATTTCGCTACCACAAACGCAGCAGCCCTCCTCAAACATCCCTGCGGCGGGAGCTGCCACTGCCAACCCTATCTTTCTGCTTGCTTGCCCAGAGGAGCAGGGTGACAGGTAAGCAGGGAAGAGTAATGCTCTCTCATGGGAAGGAGGAGAGGCTGTAGATATGAGTGTGCACAGCCCAGCCTTGCTCCTCTGGGAAGAGATGAGGGAGCATAGCTCTCAGCTCTAGTTCATGGGCTTCAGTGTTGATCCTTCAGCTGCTGAGCTAGGCTCAAATCAATGTGTGGTGTTTAATCTGCTTCTACCTTAATTCTCCATCTGCAATATGGGGAAAATACAATTGTTTTCCTGGATAAACACATTACAATATTGTGAGGGTCTGTATGAGGATCAGAAACAGAAAGAATAAATGTTTCTCTTTTCCTTTTAAAGTGAGTGGAGTTTTTATGGGAAGGGAAACAGACCCTTTAATTTCCATAGTAGAACAGTAGTTTCAGCCTGGAGAAAAAAACTAGAAGAAGCCTCTGGTAGGAAGCTGTACCTCTTTTGTCAAAGGGCTCAGACACCATTTTAAGACATAATAGCTATGCATTTTTCCTTCACCAAATAGGGTAAGCTCTTGGTTGAATGCTCAGCATTAAACAGAAGATAGTGAAGTGAGGATTTCTTGTGTCCTGATGTCAGTGAGAAAACACTTTTGTGGAAAAAAGAAAGCATTGTTCACTAAAAAAGCAGTTTCACAACTAGTTGATCTTTATGCTCCTATGTGGACAACAGCTTTTCTGGCTCTGTAACTCATCTCTTTCTACCCCTTCCCTCAGACACCTCTCTATTCTGCACTGAAGCTTTTCCTCCAGTTAGATGTAGGTCAGAGACAGAGTATGCACTTCCTCAGCTTCTTGTCTCTGAGATAAAAATGAAAAGAACAAAAACACTAACCAATCCACAGCTACACTTTATTTATAGCAACCATAATTAACATCCTCTTGAGCTGACCTGGAAGATCTTGGGGTCTTTTTGCCCAAGAGACTGCTTAGGGGTATAAGTAGCTCTGGGAAGAGATCCCTGTGGAATTTTTAATTGTTAAAGATCCTGCATGGCTCTGGGTCTTCTTCTTCATCTCAAATGAAATAAAAATATAAAGGGGAAACAACCAGCAAAGTGGAGGTGTGAAGAGGGCGTACAACTCATCTGTTCCCTGCAACAGGTCTGCCTGGCACAAGTACCGTCAACATTTGAGCATCAGGTTTTCTTCAGGATTCTCTCAGCAGGTTTCCACAGACCCCATGTGCTTGGCCCAGCATGTGATAAAGTTGCCAGCTATGCTAACACAAGGTCTGCACGGTGCTTTAATAGTTTGTAAAAAGGAAGGATTAATGCAAAACCTCCTGATCTGACTCACAGAAGCAGTTTTACCCCAGGATAGAAAATGTGTGTTTCTCCGCACAGGTCTGTGAAGTCAACTGCACTCAATATCCTAAACTGTGATTACTAGAGCATTCAGCCAGCAGTTATTTGTGTCTATTTTCCCTCTGTAGCAGGAAAGTAAGGGCTGGTTACTTTAGTTGAATACTCCTCTACTCAGTAAGACTTTAGGCTCCTTCCTAACCCTATTCCCCATCCATCTCTGAGTTTCCTTTCTCTTCCAACAGCTTGGGCATCACAAAGCACTCTAGTGCTTGGAGGTTGAATGTGAAGGATCATAACTCCCTACACATTGCACCTCCTGTCTCAGAGGGCAGCTGATGATTTATTTTTCTTTAATTTGAAAAGCATTTTCCTAATCGTATCATTACTTTTGTTTATATTATATTTGAAGCCTCCCATTATTAATGTTGTCCAACACTTGAGTATAACAGTGCTTCTATTTGCTTGTTTCTCTGCCAAATTTCCATGTTCTAATGCAAAATGCTTTCCTCTGGCTGATTTTATTTTGGAATGTTTTTTTTCAAAATCAGCCCAAATCCCATTTCTTGGAACAAAGCTGAGAATAAGGTTTGTCATTTCCCATATTAAAAAGTTACTTTCTGATACGTTTGTAGTATGCAATGTCTTTCTATCTCAGAAACTTGATTGGCATAATAGCCTTAGTATTAATGCACACCTTTTGCCATTTAAAGGAAAATTGTCTGTTTTAGGCCCAATTTCAGAAAAGAAATAAAGCATTTGTTAAAGATAAGGGTTAAGGATATCCATGCAAAATAACATTTTAGCATTTTAGTTCTTCATTTGTCATCCCTATTGATAATGTTTTCATTATATTATTAATGTATGTTATTTTATTAAAGTACTTTAAAAACTTATTTTCCAAATCACCTTTTACACCTTTCTGAGTAGGTTCTTTAGCATTTTAAAATTCACAGACGTATGCACGCACACACACACAAAAATTCTAACTACAACATTGATTAACAGTAAACTCTTAAATTAAAGTTTATGGGCTGGAATAGCACAAATAATTATTGCAATCAACATGAAGATTTTTTTTAATATAACTTATAAAATAGTAACGACTATGTGTTGTTTCCTGTATTGAAAGCAACTATTATTTGGCACTTCTACCACGTCACTCTTTGAATGAGATGTTAAAAATAGTGCCTCTCATTTGCCAGGCTCTGAAACCATTCAGCTGGGAGGGTAAAGAAAAGAAGTGTTCAGGGTGTTCACAAAAAAAATGTACCAGATCCTGATACCAGTCCTACCAGTGTAAGTCTGGAGTAAATCTACTCACTGTATTCATGGGATCAGTATTTTGGATCTGTATTCTGGATCAGTATAAAGAATGTGTTTTGGTCCATTGGGTAATAAAAAGATACAGAAGAAAATAAGATTAAAAAAATGAAATAGAAAGAAGATAGTCTGTGCTGCAGTGATCACTGGTTTCTGAGCCGTTAGGGTAGAAAGAAATATCAGCTTTTTGAGTCTTGCAGGCGATGTGTTTCACTCCAGCAAAATGAACAAAGTACAGTCTGCTCCGATCAGGTTTGACCATTCCTACATTCAGTCACACCAACACCACAGATCACACCCTGCAGTCATTTTTATAGAAGAAGAGCAGAAGTACGGGGATGGTCAGATACCTGCAGCATCTGCAGTCCCTTGCCATTGGCCAAACAGTACCAGGGGAGGAGCCAAGCCCCAGTAGTTCCATAAAAAGACCCTGCATCTTTCTGTTTTGCGTACCTCCATGCTATGTCTTCATGGTATGGGCCCATATAACCTTATCTGCACACACTTTAGAGTTGCTGCTACTGCACTGTGAGGCGTAACAAGCTGACTGCGTACAGAAACATGGATTTATATCACACCTATTTTCTTTTTTTGTGTTAAGTCTCATCTCATCTGTCTGTGAAAAGGACCTAATAAAATCAGAGGGGAGGTTTCTGCGCTGTTCATCATGTACAATATTATGTTTTGTTTCAGTATGAAACAGCTGTATAAGGATTATAAAAATGTGATTTGCCAAAAAAATTTCAAATATCTGAAAAAGGATTTAGTGCCATTTTCCTTATAAAAATAACCAATTCCTTCTGTGTTGACAAATGTGATGTACAGAAAGTGTTTTGGCAGCCATACAGATGGAGGTGTTTCAGCTGTTGTTCATATAGACAGATCATTCTAGAGATCTACAGATGTTATGCAAATTAAAAATGTAGCACTACAAGCTTTTGTAACATTCATAGATGGTTTAGGAGGTGAAGAGCAAAACCTTGATATTCTGCTGGCGTTGTACTGTTTTCACTGGGGAGGGAACTGTGTTCATAATGTCAGGAGCAAAACCTCAGGACCAGTCTTGTGCTAAACACCACAGCTGGAGTCCAGGGGAACCTGAAGAAGCTTCAGAACACTGCACAGATGCTGCTGTGCAAGAGTAGTGCATGGTTAATAAAGCTACTGATCAGTGATGGCCAGGGCTCCATGTTAGGCTCCTACTTCATTCCCTATTTCAGGATGCCCAGAGAGTCCTTCATGCCCCTGGGTGCTAAAACATACTGAAGGTATTGGCTGAAACCAGATTCCTCTGTGCCTCCTACATCTCTGCTGAGCAGAACTGTATAACCTCCATGAGATGGGGCCATCCAGACCTGCAGGGAAAGGGAATGCATTTGCCTTTGAGGATGCATTGCAGGAGCAGCAGAATGCTGAAGCCTGGAGCACATCTACTGTGCCAGCTGCAGGGCAAGAGCCACTCTCTACTAGCTTGTTGATAGCCTTTGTAGGGGATTGCAGAAAACCTGGCAGTAGATCTGACCCAACTGCTTGATATGCAGGAAAATGGACTCTCACACAGCAAACCACATGCATATCACACTTCTCCTCATGAAAATGAATCCTCTGAGCCTGCCCATTCTGCTATCCATACACTGCAGAGCTGGATTTCTTAGATTCAATGTACACAAGCTGGAAAACTCATCTGCTTATGTGCTGTAAGTCTGATGCCTCCCAAATTTAAGCAGGCAAAAAACACAGATGCTTTGCAGTGCACACAGCCATTTTCTGTCTAGTATTTCAGAGAAAAAACATAGGACCCCTAAGCCACTTCATTATATAACTGGAGTTCGCCTAACACTCCTTTGGAGAATCAGGGCTCACTAAGCCCCGTGTGTATTGCTGTGTGCTTGTTATCTGTTCAGTGTTACACCAGGACAAAAATAGAGTCCTTCCATAAAAAAATTTATAAACTCAAAGACAAAGAAAGGCAAGACCTACCAGAGGCCTAGAAATAATTGATTCATACTCTTTGATAATTAAAAGTATCCATCTGAGCATCCAGGCAGAGAGATACTATTTGGGAGTATCTTATATTATAACTTAAAATGCAGAAAATAAGACTTATTTTGAGGGAAAGGTGGGAATGTGAATCCCAGGACAGACACAGGTCTGTATGAGGAGAGGATCCCAGTAGGTGGATCTTGTACTGGCTCATTTTTTATTTTATGAAATAGAATCCTGAGTAGTAAAATTCTACAGATCTTAAGTTATCTTCCCTGAAAAGAGACATGAACCTTCAGATTTTTAATACATACGTGAATCAATACATAGCTGTGGATGTCCTGGTGGTTTATAGCTTTTTGCCACACTGTAGCTTGAGTGGGAAGGGAAATGTTGCGTTGTGAAAATAGATTCTTTCGGTTTATTAATTAAAAATTATTGGAAAGAGAGAGACCTGAGGTCAGCATACGCACACCCTTGTGCTGTAAACCATACACTGCAAGTTGGGCAAGTAAGGATATGCATAATGCAAAGCTTGCTACTGCAAAATGTTCTACATTTTAACCTCTTATGGGTACAAAAGCCCCAAGATGAGGTTGTCAATCACCCTTAAAGACTCAGTTGGAATCATGCAGAACTAAGCCTGAACACACTAATACTGCAACTTGCTCCAGGCATCACTTTAGAGATACAAAAACATGACTTTTCATATGCTTACTTTATTGTGTATAGAATATGCTGATATTGGGGCACTAAAACTCTGCCCCAAACAGTAGCAGAGCACATCTAATCTATGTGTACTTTCAGGTTTTAACAGAATATCAGAAAAGAGTGAATTGCAAGTTGTCATTCTGAAATGTCAAATGCTCTCTCAAATTAAAGAAAAACGTAAGTGTGCAAAGGCAATCAAACAGATCTAGATACCTTTGGTTTTTAATAGCAGAAACACAAAACTTCACATGTTGAAGACTGCATTTATCCCTGCTGAAGGAAGCAGGGAATTAAAAAAACATCCACTAAGCTGTGCAAATATATAAACAGCCCTGCGATTTTAAGATGCAAACATGCAGGCATCAGTAATCATCATATTTCAATATTTTGCTAGTAAACATATACATGAAGTCTTTACACCTGACCAGAACCTGCTATTTTTATTTTAAATTTATGCTAAGTAGGACAACCTTTTTTTAATTCCTTAGCCTCATTTCTCAAAGCAGACAGCTTCCAGTTAGGGCATAAAGATACCTTGCCTGTATTACCTCCTACATTTTAATGAAAATGAGGAAGTTTATAAGGCTGGCACTTTTAGGGCTTAACAAGTAGCTGTATTTACTCTATAAATACTAGCTGTTGCATAGGCCTCCAGTTATGCTGCCTGACACTAGCACAGCAAGAATGCTGGGTCAAATGCAATTAGACTGGAAGTAATGTTGGAGTAAAACTGAAATCTGTAACAGGATGAGAAGCTGACAGCAAAAGCCCATTTTCTCCCTCAGCACTGAGGTCACAGACAGTACAACAGAATGCACTTACTGCATTACGTCTCTCCATCACTCTAGCTAAGAGAAAACAAAAAATGTATTTCTTATTTAACATTGAGCAACAGCTCAGGTCTTAGCCTCCAGACTCCATTAAAACACTAATGTTCACACAAAGCTGTTGATCAAATACAAGAATGTCAAATACAAGAATGTTTTTCATTTCTCTTTCTTTTTTTTCCCCTAAGAGCAAAATTCTTTAAAACATTTTGGGTGAACTTCCAATAAACTGTGACACAAAACAGACAAAAGGAAAATAAAATCCTTATTATTTTAACATCTCAGTGTTGGCTGTAAGCAGTTGATACAATTTTAAATCAGTGGTTGCATTCTTGAATCCTCATTCCTGAGAAGAGAGAACTAACATGTACCTTGAAAAATCCTCAGTGAAATCCTCTGCAATATAAACCAAGATCTATTTACATGCATTCTCTGAAGGAAGGATTTAACAAGGCTTGAAAGGTGGGTTTCGATTGCTCCTTTTTAAGTAATGAACAACAAAACATTTGAAATATCCAACAGATATTTGACTAAAATAACCCTTGGCATTGGATGCTTATTTCAAAGACGTATTTAATTTCATTTTATAACTCTCTTATGTAGAATAACAACTCTTCCATTCCGAATTCATTAACATATTGCATGTCAGCAAAAAAACCACCCCTACTGGTTACTCAACCAGGACTATTTCTGACAGGTACTAATACTTGGGTTTTATTTATTTAATTGGCATTTAGTTAACTATGTCTTAACTTCTTTTTATATACTGAGAAGTGCTGAACACTTGCAGAGAGTACTGAAGGAACCTGTAGTCCTTTCATGAAACAAAGTCCTTTAATTTAAATGAAGCAAAAATGAAGGGTTAGAGAAAATTTGGCAGTTCTCAGAAATGGTGATGATGTTTCACAGGGATATTTGGAGTGGCCATTACCTTTTGCTAGAAGGTTTCACATAGCAGTTGAAAAATTATGTAAACATGAAATCATTATCACTCGGTCTTCATATCATGTGTGAAGTTCTATGCATTTATGCTCCAGCAATCTTCCACGCTCAGGTCTGTGATCCCAGTGGTGTTACTGGCATTTACCAGTGGTACTGTGATGGCTATAGAAGCAGCGAGTTGTTACTTAAAAAAGGAATAGACATTTGGGTCCAGAAGTCACACTTTAATCACTCTAGCATTTAAAAAATGTGTTATACACTGCAAAGTATCCTTTTGAAAAGGGGAGAGCAGACAGCTCAGCCAGAAAACACTTCCTAGACCACAGCAGCAAAATGGACAGAGAAATGTCCCCACATCCACTGGGAAGGAGGCAAGCAGACCAGAAACAAGACCACTGACAAATTGCATCCTTCAAAAAAACTGCAAAGCCTTTATTTTCCAGAAGGCAAAACCCAGGAACTTCTGCCCCCAGCAAAGGTAATGAATGCATGAGGCCAATTGCCTGGTGGTTGTTGCACTGGGGAGACAGACCCTATGTCCTTCTTCCCAGAAAGTACACCAAGCTTGTTGCCCAGGCACTCCCCTTACAGGATCCAAAGTCTAAACAATTATACTTCGTAAAAGTGCACAGAAATATTCGAACAGATGGGAAGATGAACTTACTTCGCATTTCATACAGAGCAAATCCGCATTGTAGACTCCAAAAGAGCACCACCAAGAAACAGGGATCCAGAAGTAACAAACTGTGGTTTTCTGTGGATTTGGGCGCTGCAATGGATCTTGTGATGTCCAGCTGAAGCTCCATTCATGACAAAGAGTATCAGAAAAGTCTATTTCCTATGTAACTTTTCTGGTGTCTAATAGTGCGCAAACTGATGTTACAGCCTTTCCTTCAGCTAGAGCATTTACAGCTTTCCCTTCTCTGGCTTTCCCTTTAAGCTTTCCCTTCTCTGGCTTAGTTTCTGTTTCCATAAAATTGGTAGGAACTCAGATAGGTCAGCCCTTTAGTCAACTTGACTTAGAACTGGCCAACAGATTCAGAACTAAACAGCAAGACAAACCTGGTGGCACAGTGTTATACATACTTTGTTTGTAATGGGAGTTGGGCTAAAGTTTAAATGAGGCCAGTTCAGATGACGGAAGGTATTAGGAATTAGGAATTCATTGTTAAATGGCTGCTTAACTTATGGTCAGGGTAGAGTTTGGCAGGATGTGGGCGGCGGAGGGGGAGTAGTTAATTGATGGATTTGAACTCATATTTCCAAGACCAACACCAAAGACTTTTTAAATTGTTTTGAAGTTTAATCCCAACTAAACTTTTTGCATTTGTTGAAGTGTTGGGGTTTTTTTAAATACGTACAAAAAGTGTATCCTTTTGACTACTTATATGATTGTAACTTCTAATTAATATGGAGCTTAAACTACCTGAATATAAAACCAATTATTTTGCTACTAGTTAGTTAAAAAAAAAACCCACAACAAAACCAACTTATTATTTAGGAAAAGTGTATTATCCCAAACCGAGTGCTGTTAAATCAGTGATTCTCTTTGAAAATCAAAAACCCAAAGACCTCTTGTATTAGCTTTGTGTCAAGACATTCTTAAATTTATTCAGACTTTATGAGTGCACACTTTGTAGAAATAAATATATCATTTGAATACTGCTTCCCAACTTCATGGAAAATATTTTCAGCTAGACACACTTGTGAATTGCAATGAAACTTCTTGCTAAGGATATCAACTACAGTAGCATAACTCCATCAAGGCATTTGCAATCTATGTTGGTATAAAACTGGCTCAGCAACTAGATGAGTCACACTCAGTGCTTTTACCTCTGTCATGCTGACTTGCTTTACTAACTGGTTCCTCTCTTGAAGAGTCAGAGGCATTTTCATTTTGTTGTAATTCCTTTTCTGTCTTACATTGCTTTCTTTTAACCACCTGTAAGTCATGCGCTGCAGGATGACCTAAGGTTTTGTTGAAATTGAACTATTGCTTTGTTTGCTGTAAAGAATATTAAATTAAATCAATCTCTAAGACAAAACAAACATTTGGCTTAAAACCTGTTCTGAAAGGTTAATGAATCTCAGAAATCCTCTGGAATGAAGGAAAGAGGCGGTACCTAACCAACATAAAATTCATGCAGCAAACACTGCTCTTCTAATATAATCCTGATTTCAGTGAGTTTACAGTGGGAATAAATTTGAACAGCAAATCAAATCGATCCACCTTTTCAGGAGAGATTTCACCTACCAGTAGCTTAATGGGAAACTCCAGGTCGACATACGAGAATAAAACCACATGGTTTATTTCTGTTACAACGCCTTTGTCTTAGTTCCAATAGATTTCCCAAGCATTAGAGAAAACTAAAATGTATAGAAATAAAACTAAAAATTACTGGAAAAAGGGTCTAAAAATTCCAATATTTAATAAAAAATATGTAAATGCATCATAATTTTTGATATCTTGCAATCTTTTGAGAGTGTGGTTACCAGTGAACTACTACCCAGATGATGAGACCAGTTCTCAGAGTAGAGAGGAACAGTTTGAGAAAAAATAACAGCATAGGACAGAAATTTTAATTTGCCATTCAATCTTCTAGAAAGAAAATAAAAATAAGATTATGTTCCATCTTAGTTCATTTTTTAAGATCCAAGAGTTGAGATATGCAGAAGCTGTAAGACTGAGGAATTTTGTAGGAAATCTAAAGGGGTTTGGTGTCACTGTAGTAAGCCTGAACCCTCATTCTTAGAAAACATTAAAGGAGTACCTTTAGTGACCTTTTCCATAATAAGCTGATCCTCAAAGTGGAAAAACTGCTATCTCTTTTGGGAAAAGCATTTAAAAGGACTAACCTCCTATTTTAGTCATCTCACCCTAAAATCTAAAAAGAGTGTGAATCCTGGTAGTGCCAGAGAGTCTTATAGAAGAATGCCCCTGCACCATTGTCTTTTTTGTGTACTCCTTGCTAGCTATCTCCTAGAAAGGTGGGATACATTATTATGTCTCTGTCCAACTTTTTTGGGTGAGTGGGTGGGTGGGGTTTTTGGTTTTGAGTTTGGGTTTCTGTTTGTTTTGTTTGTTCTTTGTTTTGTTGGGTCACTGCTAAGGAAGTGGGGGAAGAAGGGCTAGAAACAGTGCTAGTTCCAGTATTACTATTTAAAATATACTGACTTAGACATTGATCATTAAGGATATCCCTTAGGTCAAGTCTTATTATCCTATGCCAGGACAGGTTTACAGGATATTCTTCAAAGTTTCTTCATTAGTACCTTTAGTCATCGTAATTTTGAGGGATGCAGTGTGAAGGGGATTTCCAGGGCTGTCTGGCAGAGTCTGACACCACCCAGCCAACACTCCCACGCTGCAGCTGGGGTATCACTTTTCATGCTTTTATGCCTCTCAGTGTTGGGTGGTTATGTGGGGAGGGGGAATCAGCAGCCAGTGAGGTCAGCTTCTGTGAGGAGAGATTATGGATGTTATTTAGTCCCTAAAAGATAAAAGAGAGAAGCACTTTCTCAATACTGAATGGCAAGACAATCCATGTGGGAGTAGAATCAGTAATACAGAGCTGAGGATAAAGAATATAAAATTAGGTTAGTGTGGAGTTAACCCATTAAGTTGTAATTTAAACTACCTAAATGGACAGGTCCCTGCCCCCCATCTCTGTACCATTTTATTATCATCTCAGAAATAAGCTCTGTTCTATTATCCTGAATAGGAAGGGGGAAAAATGGAATAAAATTATGAGTAATTGTTTCTTAACATGTTATTTTTTTTCTGCCTTTTGCAGAACATATTATAATGAGAGAGGGAATATTAAATCACCAGAGGCAGAAACTCAGTTCATGGTTCACTGCACATTACAGAGACTGGAAAAGAAAAACAAAATCTGTAAACTTACCTTTTTATTCATACAATATTGCTATAGCAGCAATGACTGGTGTGAAATTTTCCCTCTAAACATTTTTATGTATAAACATTTTGAAGGCTCCCTGAAAATTACAGTTAACTTGCAGAACAGTATTTTTGCGAGCTTTTTTATACTTGAATAACTCAAATACATCTTTAAAAGATTTCTTCTAACACAACTTTGATTATCACCAAGGTATATACAACTTATACAACAGCAAAAAATCAGAACCAACCCCTCCTCTCTGCAAATCACATAACCTAAATGAAAACAGCACTGCTTCCTCATCACCACAACTCAGTTGCATGATGTGTGTACATGAATGAAGAAAAAACAGTGGTGGTACTTCATACATTTTTGAATGACACAGACATTCAGACAATGCAAGTTGATTTCTGCATTTGCTCAGGATGCTGGGCAAGGCCAGTACTGCTATTGTAAGTTAGAATCTTTCTTTTTAATCACAGTAGAAGCACAAGTTCCTTTTGTCAGACTGGCATTATTTCTGATTTTTTTTTCCTTGTAGTTTAAAGAAAGAAAAGACCTCATGAATAAATCTCTAGATAGATTAAGACATTTATTTGTGTTGTCTCATTAAAACTTTGTAAAAGTAAGGGATAACACTCTTTTTCTTTCCTCTGTGTTAGGAACTAAGAATAAATTCCTGCTTACGATTGCAGGAGGGGCAGAGATCAAAGCATATTTGAAACCAGGTGGAAACTGGGAGAAGCAAAGGGATATTAAGTCTTCTCTACAGCTTATAGCACTGGCCTTTGCAAGGAGTTCTCCAGGTCTCACCACTTGAGGGAATTCTCTGGTAGAGTACCTATGCAAATAATTGTGTATCTGTTTCACCTCATAAAAAACCTTGCAGTTTCCCATTAGGGTCAGTCTTTCTTTTGTGTAATCATCCTCAGTTAGGGTTGTTCTGTGGGGTAAGCAGTTCTGTTTCCTGATGTACAGGCCCCTTTTCTATCTTTGCGGCTACATTGCATGTCCAACAAATACAGGGCACAGAAAACTAGTATGACTAGATAATACTTGGATAGTGAAGCTAACCATACATAAATTAGTTTGGTCCTCTTTTACTTTTTTTTTTTTTTTTAAATTTCAATTTATTGAACTTCATGTGATTTGCTGCTAATGTGAGCTTTTATTGGAGATCAGTAACTACCTGGCAATCCCTTTGCTGCAGGAGCAAAGGTCTGGTGCAAAGACTGCAAGAACGGTGAAATCTCATATCTTTTAAATGACCCTCTAGTGCAGGTCTATGTGAAATTGCTATTACTAATCAATGCAAGAGGCAGGTTCTGGTCATTCATTGTGTTGCCATTTAAAGAGGAAGAAAAGATGAACTTCTGCTAGTTTTGTTAGAAGTTACACCAAGCTGGAAATTGGAGGACAAGTCAGGCTGAGCTGTGGATGCGAGAGATTTAACCTAAGCCTGATTTGTTAAAAACATACCTCAAAAATAAAAATTCTTTGACAAATACAAAAAGGAAGATCTATTCATACCATCAGTTCAGACTGGAATAACAAAATTCTTTTAGATGTATAGAATAACGAAGAGAAGTAACTCCACACCCTTTCTTTTACTCTTCTCTAGCTACCAGGCTCCAGATACAGTAAAGGAGAAATGAGTTAATGCAAACTATAAAATCCTGGGCATATGGACAGAGTAAAGAAATTCTCTATCAGGAAGTAAAGACCAACCACAACTCTGTCTTTTGCAGCCAAAGCAAGTGTCATCAAACAGAAAAATCTGTGGTTTGAATTTTTGTTCCTGAAGAAATGGTGGATGTGTTATTTCTATCTTTTTCAAGGTATTTATGTAGCCAACCTTAGTGTTTTGACATTTTACAAATATTTACAAATAGAAATATTTATAATACCTTTACAAAGATAAAAATAATAATATTAGCCTGGAGAAGAAGAGGCTCAGAGGAGGCCTCATCACTCTCTACAACTACCTGAAAGGAGGTTGTAGCCAGGGGTGGGTTGGTCTCTTCTCACCGGCAACCAGCAGGAGGACAAGAGAGCACAATCTTAAGCCATGCCAGGGGAAGTTTAGGTTGCATATAAAGAAATTTTTTACAGAGAGAGTAATCAGACATTGGAATGGGCTGCCCAGGGAGGTGGTGGATTCACCAGATGAGACTGGATGTGGCACTTAGTGTCATGGTCTAGTAACCATGGCGGTGTTGGATCAAGGGTTGGACTTGATGATCTTGGAGGCCTTTTCAAACCCGGTTGATTTTATGTTTTGATGATGACGATGACGATGATGATAATTTATTACTCTATCTGACTAAGCTTAGCTTGTTAGTGGATTGGTTTTCAAGATCAAGAAGAAACTTACTTGGATTTCTCATACCAAAACCCAGGCAAGTGATCCACTACAACCAACCCCATTCTTCTGGTTTCTCTACCGCTTTACTTTGGACACTCATTGCCTGCAATCCCACCTCATATATACACAATATACACAAGTTGGTTCAAATTAGCTACTTCTTATCCTGTCTTTTCACTCCAGTTTCTGAACTTTTTGAACCTGTGCAGGTTAGAATGAAACAGGTGAGAAAAGTACCTGTGATTTATATTACCTAGCTTTCCAATTTCAAAGCTTGAGAGAGAAAAAATATTGTATTTTCACTGCCTTCTGAATGATTTCTAATATTGCTTGCAGTCTTCTATTTTATTACAAATTACACTTAGAATCATAGAATCAGCCAGGTTGGAAAAGATTTCCAAAATCATCCAATTCTTGATCCAACACTGCCGTGGTTCCTAGACCATGGCACTCAGTGCCACATCCAAATTTGCTATGTTTCTGGGGAAGTGTACAAAGTGTGGTAAAATCCAGTATCACAGAGTAAAACAATAGTTAAATGGTCTAATGATAAGAGAAATTGACTTGGAATAGTTCAGTGTTGTCAATCTATTTTCAGGTAAATCTCTGTTGAAGAAAATGCAGCTGCTTGAGTTAACTGGCAAACTGCTGAGATTTTGGTAGCATAATCCAAGCCAAGAATTATCTATGCTCATTAAGATCTTCACTGCCAATGAAAACAGGATTATGCTTTCAATCCACAATCCAAAATAAAAATATCAAACTAGCTGCCAGTGTGTTTGGATCATGCAAATATTCCCTCTCAGCCCTTTCTCTCTTACCTCATCTCAGAAAAGCAATTTTGGTTTCAGTTTGCACTAGGCAACTTCTTGGCTGCTGTTCACGACAGTTTTCTGTTTCCTTAGAAAGGATGGCATCCCCTGAGATACATAGGAGTTTGTGTCATCCTCTTTCCTGAATACAAGCTTTGCAGTGTTTAGGAATTTTTAACAGAGACCTCTGGGTTGGTAACATATTAAAAATAAAAACATGGTGGGAATTAAGCATGATCCTGTAGATGTATAAACATGCCTTTATTTTTTCAAGGCTATTAATGTGAAAAGGTTAGTCATGTACATAAGTGTCTGTAGCTAAGCCAGGACTCCAGGTAAAGATAAGATGTGTGGGTCTAGGAGCAAGAACGGAGCCCCATCAGTCTATACTGCGGTTATACTGAGAGGCTAAATTTTGTCATTAATATTAACCTGGAATGGATTACTATTCAACCTTGAATTAAATATATGAAAATATTCAAATATTGTTTCTTCTTATTGTATCCTAGGTGAGCTTAATCATGAAAGGCTTCTAGAACTTTGGATTCCCTGGTAGATTCAAGAGACTCACAGAAAATTTCTGACCCTGTCCCCTGTCTTTCCTAGGCCCTTTAATACTTGTGCATATACTTGTACAATGTATAGAATGACAGTAGAATGATTTTAAAGACAACAATGATTTTCCTGTTGGCCAGCCTTTTAAAATAAACTATTAGCATAATATCAGCACAAATAATCTCAGAATTATCTTAATTAAATCCAAATGCCTGTAGTTTAATGGATCAACATGATTAAATAATAAAATTATGGAATGGCTTGCACAAGACAGGACTTTAATGATCATCTTGTTCCAACCCCTCTGCCATGGGCAGGGACACCTTTCACCAGACCAGGTTGCTCAGAGTCCTATTTAACCTAGCCTTCAATGCTTCCAGGGATGGGGCATCCACAACTTCTTTGGGAAACCTGTTCCAGTTCCTCACCACCCTCACAGTAAAGAATTTCTTCCAAACATCTAATCTAAACCTACTCTCTTTCAGTTTGAAACCATTCCTTTTTGTCACGTCACTGCATGCCCATGTAAAAAGTCCCTCTCCATCTTTCTGGTAAGGTCCCTTCAGGTACTGAAAAGCAGCAAATAAGTTACACCAAAGGCTTCTGTTTTCTGGGTGGAAAAAAACCAATTCCTTCAGCCTTTCCTTGTAGGAGTAGTGTTTCATCCCTCTAATAATCTCAGTGACCCTCTTTTGGACTTGTTTCAACAGGTCGATGTCCTTCCTTTGCAGAGAACCCCAGAGCTCGATGCAGTACTCCAGGTGGGATCTCATGAGGGCAGAGTAGAGAGGCAGAATCCCCTCCTTTGACCTGCTGGCCACAATTCTTTTGATACAGCTCAGAACACGATCAGCTGTCCGGGCTGCAAATGCACATTGCTGACTCCTGTCCAGCCTCTCATCCACCAGCAACCCCAAGTCCTTCTGGGCAAGACTGCTCTCAATCTGTTCATCCCACAGCCTAATTTGAACTGACCCAAATATCGTCAACTGGCAATGTACACTTCTCAATTTTTTCTTTCTCTCTCTGTCTGTGGTTTATTTCTTTTCCCATTAATCTCCAACAGTTTGGTCCAGGTCTTCTTGCAGCAGTGCAAAGTATTCAAAATGATGCGGTCAAACACTAAGATTCTGTTTTCAATATGTAATGAAAGTAAAGCAAAAGCCTATTAAAATCTTGAAGATATTACAGGATTTTTTTCTATATGTGATGAAATCACTATTTATTTATTTATTTATTTATTTATTATTTTGCCAGTATTCTTTTTCAGTTAACAATAAAGAAGTCAATATGGAGTTTATAGTCTAAAAATTCCATATACAGCTCCAAGTTAACATGCCATGTCCATTACATACACAGATTCATATCTGGCAAATAGAGCTACCTCTCATTTCTCTGTGTGCAGGTAATGTGCTCGGTTGACCATCCATGCCGGGGAAACAAAGTCTCATGTGCAGCAGGTATTTAGTAATACATGAAACACATCATGAATACAGCTTTACTGCTTCCAGGGCTGGCACTGACCAAGGGCTATAATACCTACTTTCCGACAGAGTTTTGAGTAATGGACTCTGCTGATCCAAGCTCTATTTGTGTACAAGCTTAAGCTGACAATCCAGAATGTTAGAGAATATCCTGAGTCTTGCAAGACCAGCAAAGAAACAGGGTTCCCTGTGGTGGTATTTCTGTATCTTACGGAACAGACCCTCATGTACTTGTTTTATACATTGTTTTCCATAATACAACTCAGCTAAGCCCGCTCTTGCCCTGGGCCCTATCAAGATGTAAGAAGCTGCATGAGCACTATGTACAGTTTGCATTATCATATTCCAGACACAGTACAGGACTGATGAGGTATAGTTTTCCCTGCTGCTTAGCACAGCAGCCAAAGACCTAATCCAAAGTCTGATAAATCAGTGGGTATCTTTTTGCTGACTTTAAACCGAGGCCTAATAACGTAAAGCCAGACAAATGCTTCTCTAGTTTATATATGAGAGGTACGTGCTCTGAGTCAAAGCAGATGTTTCTAAGAGATAAATTGCCCTGATCACTAAATTCCACAGTAAGTACATGCTATTTAATGACTGCAGAGGATGCTTTGGGAATCAGCTCCATCTGCATTAATTGGAGTGCTGTCTAAAAAGCAGTCTCATCAGGTCAGAATAAAATTCAGCTTGAATTTTATTGGGAATTGAATGTTTATCAATAGGAACAACGATTTGTATCATCTATTTAGTACACATACCCTACAAATGAAGCCAATTAATAGTAGTCAATTACAAAGTCAATTTAAAGTAAAATTGCAAGTAATGTCTTAGCCCCTAAGAGACCATCTCTAAGCTAACATGTGTTGAAAACATAATTATTTTATTTTGTCTTTCAGCATTACCATCAATTTATCTCTCTGGAGAGAGTAACTCAAACATCTTACTCACAAAGAGGAGAGTAAGAGAAGCCATGAACATTTAGAGGTCAGTTAGAGCTGTCTTTTTTTTTTAATGCCTTATCTTTAATTCACAGTTGCAGAGAAATATACTACATTAAAATATAAATGTTATGCAGGTGGTAGCGTAGTGTCCTCTTAGGTACTCAAGTCACAGACATACCCCTGGCTTCATCAGAAGTCAGTTCAGGTCTGCTTGGTTTACTTGGTGTAATACAGCATTGTTAGTGCTTGGTGAGCCCCTTACTGTAGATGCCAGTACCACCATCCCCTCTTCTTACCAGGGCTGGCCCCAGCATAGGACCCTCCTGACATCCAAAAGAAGACAGCAAGGATAGTAGCTCTGGAGATAGTATGGGATAAATTCTGTTGGATAGGAAACTCATAAAGGAAAATTTCCTTTCATGCCCTTGACTTAGCGGATGCCAGTTAGCACCCCCTGCAATTGAAACATATCTTTGACCACAGAGTAGTAGTGCAATATTTCCAAAATTCACCGAACTAGACTGGCACCAAGTAGTACTGACAGCAGAAATGAGACACCACACTCTAGCTAACACATCTGTCTGAACCGTCCTTGCTGTAAGATGTGGGCTAGTTATCTGTGACCTATATAATCCAAAACTATACAAATACAAGTTGATGATCCAACTAACATAAAAATTGTTTGTGTTCACTAAGAACATCAGAAGAAGCATATGGCATGAGAAGCATATGGAATAAAAAGTAAAGAAAAACAAAATGGAACTTTATCCAAGAAGAATCTCAGAATTGTCTCAGCATTTTAATACACGTGCATAGAAGATAGAAGGCTCACACTTCCCTCTGTTTGTGTAGTTCAACTGTAGGCTATAAATCTTTTCTCAGGTTACTAAATGAGCTAACTATCTTCTATTCCAGGCATAAAACTAATTCACTGGTTTTGTATTTTTTGTAAAGTTATGTGCTTTATGATAAGTATGCCCTAAAGCTCATATTTGTGAGGTTGAATTAAAGCCAGTTCAGCAAATTAATACCCTGTTATATTATTGTAAGGAGAAGCTGGGCTGCTACAGACAAGAATATTTTTATCCTTTTGTCCACCTCAGTCCCCTGTTTCCTGCATGTAAACATCCCATGTGTGTCTAGAGATCTGTTCTGTCAGCACCAGCAAAGCAGGGATTAAGGGCTTTATCTCAGTCTCTGTGGTATCCTATATATTTTGAAGAAATTTTGTCATAGCAAGTGGAAACTGAAAGCCACAAAGGTCATTTGTGTATGATGTGATCTACTCTGCAATTGGGGTAGACTTTTGCATTGTGGAAATCCCTTTCCCATGCATAGAAGATTTGGCCTTGTAATTTGGCCTGGTAACTGACATTAGATTTTCTAGATTAATTTGGCTTCATACTTCCTTTGGTTCCATATGTTTGAGATACACTCAACACTGTTGCAGTGCAGGATAAGAAAATTTCCTAAATAACACTGGTCCTGAAAACATTTATTGTCAGCAAACAGCTGAATTGACAACTCCCAAACCAGTCTGTACAGAGGTCCATCCTGTTATACTTAAAATATTCCATGAAATATCATTTGAAAGCTGGACAATATGAGATGATAGAGTCCAGTTCATAAGACAGGTCATTATACTACTTTTAAGAATTTCTTCTTCAAGGGATGAAAGGCCTATGAATTTTTGAATTATATTGAGATAACCTTTAGTTCAAGCTACATTAAGATGAAAGGAAAATAGAGAATGTATTTATCAAATGCAAAAAATACCACTGAAAAACTTTAGAAAGAGATGAGTGGAAGTGAAAATAGAAGAACATACATATCTACTACCTAGAAAAGCTCCAAAGTTTCCTTTTCCCACTCAGTATGAAGCTGGTACTTCATAGCCTTGTCGGTATCATTCTGTGCAAGTCGTATGTCCTTTCCTTGTCTTACAGAAGGCTAGGTTTGCTGGCTCCTGTTCCCTTTTATGCCCCAAACTTTTCTTTTGGGAGAGTTGAAATGTAAGTCTAGCTCCCTCTTCTATTCTTCAAGACTTCTTATGAATAGCTTCCAAAAAGGTAGTTTCAAAGTTCCGTCACCAAACTATTGCTTGCCTCCTTCTGCTTTGGAAATACTAATATTCTTTGAGCATCCTTAGACAAGAACATCTCTTGCCCCAAAACTGAATGGAATGAGCTAATGACTAAGCCCTGCAAAGAGAAGTACTTCATTATCATTCAAGTGCCAAAGTGGAGCCTTCACAAAAAACTTATATTTTCATATAAATGTATAATTTGATAATTACATCTTAGGCAGTTATATTACCAGAATTAACACAGGCAAATCATTACTGGTTTCTTTAGAAGATACAATAGTAACTAATTGTTTCAGAATACTAATGGTTTTTTTGGATCACTAAGTCTTGATCTTGCTAATGAAAACTAAGACACATTTGTTTTCTTCATATTACAACAATGAATCTCAGTTTCCTCTTATTCTGTCTCTTCGGGTAACTCTGTGATTATAGCCTTCCTGGAAATTGACTGTTGAGAGAAATGTAGTTCTTTGCCTCCTAACTCTGAGAATTCCCATACAAATGACTTCAAAAATACATTGCTTGTTAAACTATCCGGTATTCCTAGATGCCTTATATGGGGCATTCAGACGGTACTTAAGTCTACAAGAGAATATAATTATTTACCTAACCATGATATATGGCGAATATAAGCTTTAAGGATAGCTGGAAAGAAATGGCAACTATTGTAGTTGTGCTATATATGTATACACTTGCATTAAAACAGCGGTAAAGAAAATAATTAAAATCAGCACCACCCAGTCAGCTGGATGATGAAAACTCAGCTTCTGCCAACACTGGATCCAACAGAGCTGTTGAAAGATTAGGTCAAGCTCATAATGAAGTCAGCAGATTATAATCTTGATTAAATTTTGGATAAGGTATTTGGGTGGATGTATGATGAGGTCATAGGAGGAAACGTAACACAGATTTTAAGAAAAAGTTGGGTTTTGAGTGACATAGTAGAGACCATGCTGACATTGAAAATGGAATATGCAGGAGAATTAACATCAGCAGACTGTGATGCGGATTGATTGGCTATATCAGCCTTTCCCTCTGTGTGGAGGAAATACAAATTCAGCATGACTGACCATCCCAATGAATAAATAATGATGAAATTCCAATGCTCTACTTAGATATTTCATGGATCTATTTCTGTCAGGCACAACTCTGCAGATAAAGATACATATGGGTTCAGACAGGATTTAAAAATTTTTAAAAGAACAACTACCAGTATGGGGGTTTAGTGTTTTGGTTTTGGTTTTTTTTGATCGAGTCCTTGACAAATTGAAGTGGAAATTAAATCTGAATAATTTTTGTTTTAAAAAAATATTAACTACCTTCCAAGTTTCTCTTTTTCACGTAAAAAATGCCAAATGAACTTGAATATTTGCCTGTTCAACACAGAGTCTTAACATTCTCCAGAAATCCTAGTAGAGCTCCTGTCCCTTCTCAGTGCACTAAATTTTTACAAAATGAAAAAATAAATTTTCTTGTAATTGCAGATGTTTTGTCAGGAATGAAAATACCCCAATAAATAAGTGTAACAAAGTTTGAAAAGTCACCCTAAAAAAAAAAGCAAACAAGGTGCCATGAAGAATCCCAGGGATACTAAATCTACTTAAATAATAAAGTAAACAAACATGTAATTAGCCCTAAACCTTTCAAAAACACAGGTGATTTGTCAGGTCTGTTTAAGTAAGTGAGCCTGTGTGAGGCTGGCCTTTGGGACACAGACTTTCAAGTTACCAAACGATTCAAGTGAGTGCTTCAAATTTCAAGGAGAGGAAAAGCCCATAGGGTACCAAGAAGACTCAGGACCAGCCACTGGAAATGCTGAACTGGCTGCATAGGAGTTGGCCGTGTCCAGTGAGGGTAGCCAGAAGACCTAATGAGGATGTAAGTCCTCTCTCCCAAGCAGCCCTTCCTTCCACATGCATTTCAGTTTCAACCTAAAAATTAAATGTTTGCATTTCACCACATTTTTGTTAACTCATTAATTGTTATTGTCATTGAAAATTAGTAAAATAAACCTTGTCTAGACAATTTCCCTTGATATGATCTTACAGCACATTAAAGAAAAAAAAAAGTGATTGCTTTTTCTGGGGAATATTTTTCCTTCTAATAATTGACGTTTTTCCTTTGGAAATTAATATTGAAATATGATTTGAGGGCATCTAAGGGTTATAAAATCTAGTGATGTCACACCTCAGTGTTTAACAGTTTTGTGTACTCTAACAATTAAAAGCAACAAAGCATGTCATTGCAAGACCATAATGCACACACAGTCATGTCTTATGTTTTAATTAGGTCACCTAGTCTGCCCACCTTGTTAAGTGCAATGGCTAAGATTATATCTCTACCATTTTTCCAGATTGCTTATAAAACTCCCAACAGAAGGTTCTTCCACTAATTTCTCACAAGATTGTTTTATGTGGCGGACGAGCTGGACTGGGAAAGACAGTTATACGAGAAATGGAAAAAAGCTCTTGAAGAAGAAAATGAAGTTTAAAGGAGAAAGAGATGAAGGAAGAAGTTGTTCAAGGTTTATGGACTATTCTATGTTAAATATAGTGTTATTATGCGTTCTCGGGTTTTAAAATTTAAATCCCCTGTTATTTTCCCCTCAGACTTCCCTTAGTTTTATTCCTTATTTCCTATTGGTCCATGTTTGCTGCAGTGCAGTCCCTTCCCATATTTGGTATGTTAACACCCTCTATTTGCATGCTCCACCCTTTTCTCCTCCCACTGTTTTCCCTATATGGTTATGCTCCGCCCCAGTTCTAGCACCTTCCCCCAGAACCCTATAAAAGGACCGTCCCTTGCTCCACCTCCCCAGTTCACCCACCTATCCTGGGTCTGAACACACCTATTGTGGGCTGCGCCCTGACAATAAAGCCACTCCTGCCTCAACTTAACATCTGCGTCTGCCTGCAATTCCTTCTAGGACCCACCAGTCAGGTGGACCAACCCTTTTTCCTTTTAAGGGTTGCGATAGTTTTATACTTCAATATAACCATTAAAATGATTTCTTGACTACTTTTAACTTATTTAATATCGGGCAACTTTCTCTGAATGATTTTAAGGGCTTCACATCTACTTATGGCTTCCATATTTCCTATATTCTGGTTTTGGCAAATACATACATATTTATAGCTGAAAATTAAACCTGAATTAAAAGTGTTCAGTTCCTTTTACATCTAGGATTTTATTTTAGATAAAAATTCCAGAAACTTTATGTAATATGCCATGGCCAGTCTTATCACAACTGCAGTCTTAACATCACTGTGGATTACACCCCTTCTCTTACCCACAGCCTAACCCAAAGGGCACCTAAAGCTGTCACTTTTTAGTCAGAGGACACCTAAAGGGAAGCATCTGACTTCTTCATGGGGCATTGGCCACAACCCAAGCTTAAAAACTTCACAAAGACCTGCTGAGACTCACTAGGTTTGGACTGACTTTGCTTTGAAGTATGGTGAGAAGAAGAGAACACATTTTGGACAGAGCTCAGTAACTGGAATATGTGCCTAGAAATTGGAAGGAAGATGAGATGCAAGCTTTCTAGAGGACAAAGGAATTTAAATAGACATCTTCTATCTCCCCAGAGCAAACCTTTAACACCAGGCTATATGGTAGTTTCTCCACCACTCCAGTGAAAGTTGGGTAACTGTGCAAAAGAAATGGAAGTTTTAGGAGCCTAGAGAGAGCATAAGGGGGAGACATCCTGGATCCATAACCTAGTGGTAGATTAATATGCAGAACAGGAGAGGAATCCTGGGCTCTGATTTCAAAGTCAAAGTTTTATATATATCTCTTTCACACAAAACATATAACTGATCTCCAAAGCAGTACTGAAACTTAGTGTTTCCCCTTTTTTGTGTTACAGACATAAGCTCTAGGTGTAAACCTGCATTCCTGCCATTAGGAATAAGATTTCTGGTTTCTGTTCCCTGGACTATTTCAGTACTCTAACCTATACTTTTTTCAGCACAGGCTGTAGAGCAGAAAAGAGGAAGGCACAATACAGTCCTCTTACAAGAAGTTTTTATCTAAATAATTCAGGCTTATAGCAGCATTTGAGAGTTTTTCTTTTGATTGCTTGTCAGGGCAATCATAGAGCTGCTTGGCTTGAATAATAAATAATAGCCTATGGTTACAAGAACTGTGTGGTGGACAAAAGCTATGAACTTCCTGGTACTTAACTTCCTTTTCTCTTTATAATGTAGTGTCTGGTAGTGGCAGGACTTACAAATAGTGTTATCTCTGATTTAAGGGCAAGAGTTCATGCATTCTCTAATCAGTATTTTCCATTCATTGTTTTAATTTAATATACTGTCCTCCTCTGCCTCTTTTCCTTGCTTTAAGGTTTGCATACGTTTAGAAATCAACATTTTGGGAAGATCTATACCAGGAGTCTACACAAAACTCCTTAACAGACTGATACCACTTATTTTATTCTTTAACAACTATACGCCAGACCCAAACCCTTCATTATAAGACATAGCATGGAGAAGTGTTTAGATTGAATAAATTTTCTGAGCATGTTATTTGAACTGAACCAATTTTTATAATTTCAAGGCCATTCACTGTGAGCACAGTTTAAGGCTCCAAGGGAGCACTACAAGAACACATTCAGACTGAATTGCTTTGAAATTGGTTAAAGGCTACTTCAACTTAATTTCTTCAGCTACATTCTGGAAAGCATGTTTTCACAGGGTAAATTTAATTTCAAGTTTAACTGCTGGATTGATTAAATGTCTTATTGCATCATACTGTAACTTTATTGTAATTCCAAAGTTCCTAAAAAAGTAAAACAGGAACTACAAGAAAAAACTACACCTGTGTTACTTAGTCTATTGGCAGTATATTTATGCAGCCTTGAAAATTTGACAGACAAAAGTATTTTTTTCTGTCTCAGACTTTTTGTCTTGTTATTTTGTTTGGTTCTATTAGTTGCTCTGTTATGGAAAATAGTAAATATCAGTACCCCTTCACAATGTTTTTTTTGCTTTCATCTCTCCCTTTGATAATATTTTACATACTGAAAAATATCAGTGTATTTCTCTCTCCCCTTATGGAAGCCATCAGCCTCCTCTGTCACCCTTCCCTGTACCATTCCCTGTTCCATTGATAATTCTCTGTGAGAGGATAGCTGCAGAGACAACATTTTGGGGCACAGAGTATCGATTTTTATAAAGGTACAATGCCATTTTCTGTTTTGGTGTGTTTCTTTTTTTCCTTCCCTAGCTGTTCTACCTTTCTGTTAGCCTCTCTGGATGGCGCTGAGCATGGGGCTGGCATTGGCACAGAGCTCTCTGCAGTAATTAGTCATTCCATCTTCTGACTGGAAAAAGCCATTATGTATGCAAAAGTCTGGCATTTTCTTCCCATGCACCTAACTCTGACTGTGTCAATATTGATTTTCATCTCCTGTTTTGTTTGTCAGGCACCCAATAATGAAAGCATCCTCCAACATTTTGTCAGCTTCAGTTTAGTCCATCCTAAATCTTTCTTTGACTGAAGTCTTTACAGAAGTCTGAAAGAAGATTAAGAACAGTTTGGGAGGGAATAATTTGGCAGCCAATGTCTAGAATCTAGAATAGGAGTAAACAAGAAATATTTCTGATGTTACAAAGTGCAAACTGGGAAGTTAAGCAGTTTCCGATTTTAAAATGTTTGGATCACAACACTTTGTTCCAAGGCTAGTAAAGTCAGTCCTCTCTGGGAAGCATTCCTAGCAGTTTCCACAGAACAGCCTTTCCCAACAAACAAAGATTTTCATCTGGAAGTTACTAATCTGTTATTATGGTATGCAATATTGGGCTGCAAGAACTCCTATTGAACAATGATATTTCCTCTTTAGTCTCATACCATCATCCTTAATCCACACTGTTTTGATTAAATTAGATTCTCTGCACCATGTTGCCCAATTTTGCAAGGCATTTTCTGAAATATTACACAGATAGGATATTATGAATGTATATTTTTAACTGCATCTGTCCTTCAGTGAAGAAAATGCAACCACCATGGCACGAAGCAAAATAAAAGGAAGGTTACAGCTGCATTTTTGAGGAGTCCTGCAGCCTCTGATCATACTGGTTGTATCCCCCTCTACTTACTCAAGGTAAAGGCATTGTAATATATTTATTTCATTCCTAGATGTGTGTATGTAAATTCCATTCATGGGAGCATTCTGTGTTGAGTATACCCGAGACTCAATAAAAAGTATGTATCACATCCTAGAAATAAAGCCTATAAATCCTGCAGTTTTATTCTGCCAAAGTTGTTCAGTAAGGTATTGAAATATTACAAATACATTTTGCAGATGTTCACTGTGCCTGCATTTAGGTAACTTCAACTGGACAACATGTTACCTCTGTAAATGTGTTCCTGTGCACTAAGTTATTTTCAAGTCCAGAAAGTTTGAAAATACCACGTGATTGTTCCAGTGTCAGCACTCCATTTATGCACTGAAGTGTAACACATGGACTCTCGCAGAAATAAATAAAATAATCTCAAACTGCCACACAGCTGGGAAAAAACGTCACATTTCTTTGTGATACACTACTTTGGAACAGAACAGATCTCAGGAAGTAGTACAACTGTGGGAAAAGTTATCTCTGGAGTTATCTAACTCAATAACCTTGTTGCTGCACATAATAAGACCAAATTCAACATGATTCTCATTTCACTGCACTGGGACTCCTGCAGCAAGTGATATACAGTGAGACCAAGTAGAGACAAGGAACAATATAATTTTAATTTTAAAATAAATGTAAATACAATTGTAACTTAACTTCTTACCAGCTCTCTGTGAACACTCTGCAGAAGGGTATTTTGGGTTATAAAGGGATAGAAATTTTAAAGCCCAGTCCCTTAAAGATGTCAGTAAATGGTTTTCCATGAGGGAACTCTTTCGTGCCTCAGTGGAGACAGTCTGCTTTGCACAGATCCTAACATTTCATTTAAAACGCAGTCTCCTGTGGTTTCGGTTTCCAAAGAGGCTGTGCTTTGTTGGGTCCCTGTGTTACCACCTATTTGAAATCAGGATTTATCCCTTGTGCTTTTGTTAGCTTCCTATCACAGAAATTCACACACCCTGCTGAATCCTAAACACAGCAGCAGCATTAATTACATATTTACAGGGGCAAAATACAGAAATAAATAACTTCTCAGAACACAGGACCGTGTTCAAAGGACTGTCAAGCAGGGCATTCGATTTGAAATGCTTCTGATCTGGCAAGGAAGAGATTACTGCTTTCCATATTCATATTTTATATTTTGAGTGACTCCAGACTAACCTCAGGGAGAGCCCAGAATATCAGCTTGTCTGTGCCTGGGAGCTGACACTGGAATATGCAATCAGGACAGCATGTCTTCTGATTAAACCTCTCCTGACACCACCCCAGCTTTGGTGAAATTTAAACTGCCTCTCCCTCTTTCTATGCCTTTGTGAGAGGCACAGCAAGTCATTATACCCTGCATGTTAATGGTGGATGACCCTGCTGGTTCATCCCAGCACTGTCTCCAGGGGACAGGGCAGAGATGGGCTGACAGCAGAGCTCAGGCTGCCCTTCAAACCAGCTGGGCCAGCAGGGACCCCCCAGTCTGTATCACTGACAACACCAGCCGCCTTTCATTTCCTCCCATCCCTGAGGTTCTAATATTATAGTGCAAGGAAAGAGCCTTTTACTCCTTCATTGACCACATTCATTGACACTGCTTCTCTTAGCCATTTGGACCAGAGCAGGCGAGGTGGCGTGAAAGGGAGGGAGATGTAGTGGAAAAGGAGAAACATCATGTTTTGATCAATGCTATCACCATAGGCTACTGCACTGATAGGAAAGTCAAATAAATCCTTTGAAAATCTGTAAAATCTCTGACTGCACTGAAATCCTTTGCTATCAAAATCTGTTTTGCAGCATTGTGTCTCAAGGCATGTTTTCTCCATTTTTTTAGCAGGCATCCCAAAATATGGCACAAATTTTCTTTCCCCTCCATATGTATAGTGCACACAGACTTTATGCTCATTTATTGTATTGCAGTGTACAGACATGTCAGAGGCACAATGCTCAGTCACAGAAGACTTCACTTCTGATGTGAAGAGTTTTTGTGATTATGACAGAGAAGGTGTCTTGAAATGAGGATATCCCTGAAGTGAGAGATTAAAGGCCAACGCAAAAGATATAGAATATATCCTCAGTGTGCACTTCTATTCTTGAAGGTTAGTCAATGGAGTATGCAAGACTATCATATTAATGTTATAAAACAGACAGCGTATTTGCTGCAGGAATAGTGCAAGACATGGATTCGTAAATTTGGAAAAAAAAAGTTGCTACACCAGCTCAAAGCACAAATTCATTAGTTAACAGAAGCTGGGTGGGAAAGCCCCTTTTACCTTACCCATCTGTCTATGAAGTCATTTTCCCTCCGCTTCTCTTTTTAAAATTGAATAGCTTTTCAGGGCAATATGGTCAGAAAAGAGCTCAGCCAGTGGTCCTCTACTCTCCCAAAGCTGTTCAGTAACAGCTGAAGCTATCAGCTAGACCTCACTGCTTTGAATCACACGGAGAAGAGCTGAATTTGGGGAATTCTGGCTTCTAAAAGATATATTGGAACTCCTCACCTTCTCTGCAGAAAAGAAGACATAAATTGCCTTTTCCCACCTGCTTAAAAATCACCATGTTGCATTGTAAAAATACCTACAAACAGTAAAATTAATAATATAGCATAGCTTTGTTGTTTTTCTTTTGGTCCAATCTACCAATCTAGGTTCTGTATGTAACTAGTTGCGACCAAAAATAGAGTGCTCCGGATGCTGACCTCATACACGAACTATGTCTAAATGAGACTTGGGGATGATCAGCTACAGACTACAAGGCTCTAACTCATTAAGAACAAGGCATAAGCTATTTGTGTCTAAATATTAGGGTGAGGGGTTTGGTGGAGTTGGATTTTCTGGCATACAAAAGCAGGTACTTTCAGATCATGTGGTTTAAATTCTCAACTATAGTCAGAGAGGAAACAGCTGTGTATTAATAAATAAACAGTGCATTCATCAATAAATAGAGATGTTTGGAAGTGTTCCAGTGAAACAATTTCAGCTAGAAGACTGAAACGTTGTATGGAGGCATCTCAGTATTTGTAAAAGCCAGTGAAAGCATAGGCATCTGAGTTTCAGTGGGAGCAAGCTTAAGGGAACCTGGGAGGCACAAGGGCTTTGGCACAGTAGCAAGCCCTCAGAGTAAGGTTTTCTGGAGCTGGACACCTGAGGCACTCAGGTTCCTGACTCAAGGTGCAAAAACATTCTGGATCAAAGCAGACATAAGCTGACACCAAAATAAGCTACATAAGTAATAAGATTGGGTTTTTTGTGTGTTTTGGTTTGGTTTGGTTTTGAGGGGTTGGTTGTTTGCTTGTTTTTGGTTGGTTGGTTGGTTGGGTTTTGGGTTTTGAGGGGGTTTTGTTTGTTTGTTTGTTTGTTTGTTTTTGTAACCAGCACAAAGACTGATATTAGTACCTCAGCATTTGCTTGGAATCTGTGTTCCAGACCATGAATTAACACTTGAATTAACACTTAATTAATGCTTAACATCAACATACTTCTTTAGCTTTCATTTCATATTGTTTCTGATCAATGTCTTTTCCCCTAAAGTGAAGGCAGTATAAATCCAACAAAGCTTACGGTGACATCAGCAGCTATTTTTATCACTAGCATCATCAGGAAACCCTGCACGTCTCTTACTACTTATCATTAGCATTAGCAACATTTTAAGGTAAAGAAGGTACTCAGTGGTTCCAGCACGTAACTCGACCATAAAATACAGAGACTTGTGTTTAATTTGCTTCCAGCCACACAGTTGGTTTTCACCCTGCAGCCTCAGGAACAAACATTCATAAGGACCTCAGGAAGAGCTTGTGAGGCTGAACTGAGCTTCATGCAGCTTGTCTATCCAGGCCACCCTAACAGGACCGTGAATCTACACAGATGTGCTGAGTGTGCATGTGCTCTCCTTCCCAGGAGAGTTCTGGTGTGGACATATGTTCCCCTCTGCTGACTGATCTGGGAGAGTAGAAATAACCAATAAAGGGATGAAGTGAAACTCGGGGTGTGTGAAACTCTTGTGCTGCTAAGTTTCTCCAAAGCTTGTCTGTCAGCACTGTGCCAGAAGACAAGGACTGCAATTGTTTACTGCTTCCTATAGAGAGGGTGCAAGAGGGGAAACTCATGGAAACATCACTTTCTGTGCATTCCCTCAGAAATCAGTCACTGTCCTTCCTTGTAAATTTCACAAGGAAAATCCTTCTGTGAAGCAAAAGTACGTTGATTTTGAAAGCTGGCATTTAAGCACAGCATCTTCATGGTTACATATTATCATGGTTAAATATTAACACATTTCTTCACTACGTAGAAAACCAGCAATTTCCAGCTGAACCAGCTAAAGGAAATTTTTTTTCCCCAGTCTGCCGTGAAGGAGCTCTATATATGCAAATAAATCGCACAATGAACTGTTAAGCCTCCAGTCCTCAAATTTCTGTTGTGTCCCAATCATTAGCCACAGATGCCCAGTAATGATCGCTCTTTGTTCACCAAATTGACTTTTTTGTTTCCCCATGGGGAGAAGGATGGAGTAATTTGGTTAAAGCAAGTCTGTACCTCCACTTTTTCTTTCTTTAATGAAAAAAAAATGAAATCTCTTGAAACATGGAGTAAGTTAATTGGAGCAACAACTGTCTTGTTCAGTTAATCAGCTCTGAATTCACCAACAGGTATCCCAGCTGGCACTGAAAGTAATCACTGGAAGTGTAGGAGTGTGTACATATGCTAGCTAAAGCTCTCTGAACAAAACTATGCCTATGACGACTGAATAGACAGCATTATCCTGATGAAGGATTTCTTACAAAATTATTTCAGTGGAAAAAAATAGGATATGCACAGTACAAAAAAGGAAAAGCAGAACAATACTAAAATGAAAAGGAGGAGATCATAAAAAAGGAACATTAAGACTTGAATCTACAGAGTCAATAGAATTTGGTTGAATAGCCCATTGTACCTAATCTGCTGTAAAAAAAAAAATCTCTTTGGGAAGAGGGTTTTATTTTAGCTTGAAGTAACACTGTGAAAAGAAATTTTCTGATTAAGAATTCACTGGTACTGTGACAGTCATTACTAAAATAAGAAGAGACAATAAAATAAACTCCTACTAAAAACATCTACTAGCACAAACAATCTAAATATATTCTCCTGTTTAAGAGATGCTAACATTCATAACACCTGGAGCTTGTTGTTACACCCATAACATGGCTCTGCAACAGTAGCACATCAATCGGATTCTGCCTCTCCCAAGTCATACCACTTTTTCCCTGTATATTCAATGAGATGACAGAACTATCCCAAGCCAGTGAAAACCAGTCCAGCAATGTCTTCTCATTATCTCTTTGCTAAGAGATACCTTTTTTATTATTATTTTTCCAGCAACAAAGAGCCAGGTCCTGCTCTGGCCAGTGTAATTTTACAGGGATCAATTGAATAGCAGAGAATAAAGTTGTATATCAACAGGGGTAATCTCAGGGCATGGATAGGATGCCATGTCCTGGATCAGCACTGAAGAGGTTATGACTCAGTCATTTTCCTTTTGACACCTTTTGATGATACAATTCAAGATGCGGAAGTCCTTGGCTACATTAGCAAAAGGACTTGTGCTGCATTTAGGGCATAGAGCCTTGACATGTGCCTTTGATATGAATCTTCCCTGGATACCAAGCCTCTCTCTTCCACACTAGCCCATAAATCCCTCTGTCTTCACACCACTGAGTAGCTGTAGTCCAGCCTGCTTCCAGCCCCCAGCCCAAGCCACAAGCCAGCTCAAGTCAGCTTCTCCCATTTAAAGCTCCCGGGCAATGATTGCAATTCGAAGGGCCCTGCCTGGCTGAGATTTCATCAAATGGTGCCAGAGATCGTGCTGGCAACCTGTCCTGTATAGTCCTCTCCATGTAGCATAGACAGAAGTACCTAATTTAAGTAAAACAAACACTGCCAGCAGCCTTAATGCTTAAATCCTTTTTGTGTGGGAAGTACAGAGGTACAGTACTGCAAGTCATCCTAAAATTCTCAGTGACAGCTGAAATAGTGATCTTGTTTGTTTATGCTTAAATTTTAAGAAGAATAATTCTGGTTAAATGGATACAAATTTATACCATCGGAGAAATAACAGCACAAAGCTAATTATATTACTGCTCCATAACAACAACAAAAGTGCATCTTTTTGAAGAATAAACTTGCCTAACCCTTCTGTACTACCGTAGTACTTCATGGCAATTTCTATAACCTATTTTCTGCTGGCAGGGAGTAAGCTCCTTTCTATCAAAGGCACACAGAGGAAACCTAGTTAATAGAAAAAAGGGAACAAAGTCTAAGAAGCACTTTGCATCCATTGTTGGCATGCAAAGACATAACGGTACTTAAGTTCTTACATTGAGCTGTGCCGTTTAAATGGTATAAAATATCACTGCTAAGAGAAATGTAATTTCAGGGAATAAAGCAAAAGGAAAATCTTCCAAATCCTCAAGAACTAAAATAAATCTGTTCATTATAAGCCAATAAATTTGAACCAAAAATCTAGCTGCTCTATTAGAGAGATATTAGCGGTAATTCTTTGGCCACACAAGGTAGGATATCTGTAATTAAGTCCACCAGTGCCAAGATCAAACGAAATTGTCACATATTTAATCACATCACAGAAAATATCTGAAGGGGACTCCTGTTGGCTGTCACAGTTTGCTGAGAGGATATGTCAGGCTGGGGAGGTGTCCAAAAGAGAAGTCATTCCTGCTACTGAACAGCATCCCCGTTTACATGATGCCCAGCTCTGCTCAAGTGTGTGAGCGACAAAGTTGTCAGCAAAGAGAAATTCATAGTGGATGAAATCACACTTGCGTTTGTCCATTTTCTGAATGCAATCTTTGTGAAGAAGTCAGATTTCAGTAATACAGATGTTACAAGGGAAGCACAGTCTAGTTAAATCCTGTATACAGCAATGTGACGAAGACCAGTCCAGCTTGAAATATCTAAAACTGGAACTTGAATAATTTGGATACAAAGGATAAGAGGGTTTGATGGGAAAAAATAAACACTTTTAAGAGATACTTTGCTTTTGGTGTTCATCCATTATGTTTAACAAAATAAGCTTCTCTCTGAAACAAACTTAGTAATGGGCATTTGTTCATTCCCTGAAATATGAAGAGGTTTTCATTGTTTTACAGTAAATGCTCTTTGTGGTTTGAGACCACTGAATACTCTTCTGAGAATCACTTGTTTAGTCAGAGACATTCTTAAAATTTTTAAAGGTTTTTTCCTAAGAAGACAGGGTAAAAATAAAAATCTTATCACAGCAATCCTATGAGTAGAGGAAGGGCACCATGATCTTCATTGAAGCATGATCTCATTAAAGAATGAAATTCTAAACACATACTGCTTTTCTAGACACAGTCAAGCATGATATGATCCACATTCACACTGAAGAGTGTCATGGCCAAAGCAGAAGAAATCCTGACTTGGGCAGAATGATAATTACAAGCAATGTGATTAGATAAAGGAAAGAAGGATTAGAGAAACACAACTGCTATCTTCTTGATCTGTCATGTTATGTCTGTACAGCGTCGTTCATCAGCGGTGTCACAACGATACAGTAAGTTGCATTTAATTGTTTAAAAGATCTGTCTTCCACCACTAGAGGATCAGGAAGCATAAGACTAACTATAGTTTTAAAATATAAGCAATTCTTACCCTTTTTGAGCATTAGTTCAGTTAAAGACAGGCCATAACAGGTCTGTAATGACAGAACTATTGCTAATTAGCAAGTGCAGTTCCTAAAACACCAGGGCAGTATGCTTTTTTCTTGAATCAGTTACACTTGACACTTCTTTTTTTTTCTTTTTCAGCAGAAAGTGAAGATTTATTATGAAAACTCTCAGCCCGCCATGCATGATGTACTTATGACACAGAACCTGTGGGCTATTAACCCAACTTAGTTTTTACATATATCAGGCCCTATCATATCTTTCAGCCAAAAACTGCTTCAGCTACAGAATGTCTGTAAGAAAAACTATGTGAAGACAATATAACTTAGGAGTTCTCATTTTTTATTCAGGTACCCCAAGTCCATGTAATTTCTGCAGACATTTGCAAGAAAAACAGAAATGAAGGGAACACTAAGTCTCAGAAAGTTGTACTGAAAGTGTTGTTAAACACACAAACCCAAAATAAACCATGTTTGGATTTTTTTTCTGTAATACAAAAAAGGACATGCCATCACACAGCTGAAATATCATTCAAAGTTATCTTTAAAAAAAGTGTGGTCTGCCAAAGATTTTTTGGGCATGTGGACTTATTTTGGGGATATTTTAATTTTGTTGGATAACACATTTCTTAATTTTGCTGTATCAAGGTGCTTCAATACTGGGAACTAGTTGCTAACAGCTCATGCCATTACTTTTAATTGAATAAGGTCCATTTGCACAAGAAAATATCCCTGGGACCATGCAGAGATTCTTATTTCTCACAAAACTTACACAAGTTAAATATTGCTCCACGATAGAAGGAATATGTTGGTGAAGCCGGTGGCTTGTGCAATCCCTGCTCATTCTAATTATGTGAAACAGAGAAACATGCTTATTAGCTGAGACATCACTGCCTTCTACCTGATGAACTGAAAAACTTTCATCTCAGGCTGAGCCTGCAACTGCTTGAAAGCTGCCTGGTTATTTGCGAACTAGCACACATGTTATTCCTGAAGTATTACACCTGAAAGCCTCAAGATGTTCTTCAAAATAAACGTAAGGACAGAAAGAATATTTTTAACAAGATCAACATGCACAGACAACATTTGAAAAGTTAGCACCCTGTTCAGCATCAGTGCACCATTTTTTAAGTAAGCATGGAACATTTTAGGTTCACAACTTGTCTAATAACTAGGAAAATGGGCATATATCCCCAAACCTTCATTCGCGAAGCCTAGCCATGATAGGAGGTATATATGATTCTTCTTTAACTGACTTCAGAAAGAGAAGATCATAAAATCATTTTAGAGTGGTTTCAGTGGAAAGGGACCTTAAAAATCATCTAGTTCCAACACCCCCGCCATGAGCAGGTGCACCCTCCACTAGGTGACTAACTGCTGAAATTTTTGCTGGTAAGCATGAAATCATGAAGGCTGGCAGATGGAAAGGGAGGAGGCCTGAGGAATCAGTGTGAGCAGGTAGTGCCTGCAGTGGCTGTGGCATACGCTGCCACCAGACACTGCTGTGGTTAATGTAACAGGTTCACAGGCCCCAGAGACTGCATCAGTGGAAGGTTTGCACAGGCGATTTCTGCTTTCTTATGTGCCTGGCAAAAGCTAGCAGAAGCCAGCAAAGAGAGATAGTGAACACTTTTAGGTTTGTTTCTTCTCTGCAAGAATGAACCTGGCTTTGTGTCTGGGATGCAGGTAGACAGAATAAAAAAATAATATCCAAAATATTAAACAGTAACATAAGTCCCAGAGAGTGAAGATTTCCTGGAATAAAAGACATAAGGCCATTACAAGGGTCATGTAACCTGCTGTCCTGAGGTGATATTCACTGGTTCATTGAGAGTGAGGCACAAAATGTTCCCTAATGCACACAAAGCATAGAACTACAATGTCAGGGTAGAAGAGTTTCCCTGCAGACCACATCTATTGTTCAGCTTCTGCCATAGAGTGTTGGAACTGATTACCTTATGATTTGTATGCCGATAATATTTTGTATCAGTGAGTTCTGAAAATCAATATATCACAGCTTTAAAGCATTCCTCCTCATTTCTTACCACTTACAATTACAGGCTTTACCTCCTCCTCCCCAGTTCCCCACACTGATTAACTCCAGTGGCTACCATGCAGTTCATGACATTTGAGCATGGTTTCATCCTGTCTTCGTTTCCCATGCTCATTACTATGTCAAATAATTGTGGTGTTTCCTGAATTAATACTTTGCCAACAGACAATCCTGCAGAAAACACATAACCCTAGGCCTTTCTGCATGGAGAGGTGCTAACTACCCAGAAGCAGATGGATTAGGGGGGGTAAATAAATACAGACATCTAACTGAGCTTGTGGGTGACTTTGGAAAATTAGGCTATAGATTTAGTATCTTACATTCATATTTAGTTCCCTAGGTTTGGATATTATTAAATGTGTGTGCATGGGAGTGTTTCTCTGGGGCTTTTGGAAAATGGATGCATAAAAGGTAACATCACATAATGTTTCTTATACTTCTTCCTCATGCTTCTTCATCTGATGAACAACCACAATCCCCAGCTGCCAAGCTGAAGAATATATCTTCCTTTCACACAGCATCTGCCCATCTGATATGTTCTTGGGAGCTACCATATGTACTTATGTCTCAATATTTTGTCTTGGATACAGTATTCACTAAAGTCTGCTATGGATTGCTCATTCAGTTTCAGGGTTAAGATTTCCAAACCAACAAGCTCAGGATGCCTCTGAATAAGTCTTTTAATGGAGTGGTACATCACGTTAAATTGAAATCAGAGTGTGCCTCCGTGTACAGACATACTGGTTTGTGTGTTCCAGTTGCTTCTCAAGCCGAAACACCCTTGAAACATATTTCTGACAGATCCAGCCTCAGAAACCTCTCGGGCTAATGCGATTACCCTAGCTGAAGTGATGTTTTTGTTTTCAATAGAAAGCACTTCCAAAACAACATGATTAAACACACAGCAGAAATTCAGTCATAGAGTTTTCATGAAGTTGCCCTACAGGAATTTCAGGTAGTTCCTTCTCCTAGCCATGCACTTCCTCACTTTGCTTGGTTAGGAAAATCTCCTTGTCAAAGCAAGAAAGCTGTATGGCTTACAGGGGTGAAATGGCAGCAGCTCTCTTGACACATCCAGCTAACTTCATAAAATGAGAGTTTGTTAGACAAGTTAGTTTTTATACCTCAGTCATTATGGGACTTAGTGACATGTTTGCTGTATGCACTGATTTTCCTTCTTGGACCTGGTGAAGGTCCAGATGCTGACAATTTGTAGCTAAATAAAATATAAGGGGGCAAACCCATGGATCTTTTTAATGCATCTACATTAATGCAACTACGTTAAATTAAAGCTCTTCTCTGGATCTTGCATGTATTTTTTCCATAAGCTTCTAATTTGAGCTCATAGTATTTTATTGTTATGCAACAATGCTAAACATTCCAGTTCTAGCTTATCTACTTATTAACCTGAGACCTGATGACCAAAAGGTTGGAGAACCTGCCCTATGAAAAAAGACTGCAGAACTTAAGTCTTTTCTCCCTGAAGAAAAGATTCAGGAGGTATCTCAGAGCATTCCAATACTTAGAGGGCAGCTCTTAAGAGTACAGAGGATCGTTCTCCACAAGGAGCCGTATGGAGAAGAGGCAAGGGGTGTAAACTTTACTGGGAGAAGTTTCATCTTGACAAAAAAAGACGTTTTTTACAGTTTGCAAGAACAATCATTCACTGGAGCAACTTTTCCAGGGATGTGATAAAGACCCCATCTCTGGAGGTTTTTGAGATATATTTGGACAGTACCTAATAACCTCACCCAGGTTCCCTTTCCCCAAAAAAGGGTGAGATGAATTCATCTTTCGAGGCCCTTTCCAACCTGGACTCTACTACGATTTTATGATTCTTTGCTCTGACAGAAATGGTAGCTACCTTCACAGCTGAAACTGTAGCAGTTTGTCACAGATGTTTTCTAAAATACTGTAAGACTGGGAATAAACCATTTCCTCCCAGAACCCAGATAATTTCACACAGCTGGGACTCTAAGAAGGGCCAAATAAACTATACCTGCAGTTCAAAGGCAAGTTGGCACCATTAGTTTGTTTTGGGTTTTTTGCCCTAGCTGCTATGAAAAAGTTGAACAAGAAAATAGTTGTCAGCATTTTCTGTTTAGAAGAATGGGGAAAGTATGTGTAAGTCACATATTCAGACTCAAATCTCTTCTACAATAAAGTGATAGATCATGATAGGGGATCTGCATCCCTTCAAAAGAGGAAAAGCATGTCATCCAACACAGAATAACATTAAATTACAGTCCTCTGGGGTCAAGGAGCTGGCAAGGAATTAGGACCTGAAAGTATAACTCAAGCACTGTTTCTGAGAACAGTTGTTGGAATGGTGCTGTTTTAACATCAAGACGTCTGCACAGCATATTCTGAAAGTGGCTAAAAGGTTCTTTCTCGTTATTACCATTTTTTCTGGCTCTTTTCATGTCCAGAAATAACTAATTATGGGAATACTTGCAATTCTTTATCTCCAGCATGACTGGAAACCAGAAACATGGGTGCTCACCATAAAAGACTTCTACTCTTTTTTTTCCCCTCCACAGGAGACTGATTTAGCAAATATGGTTCCTTGTATTTTTGCAGGCCTGTTAGAACTGAACCTGCTTCTGAACTTTCTGATCTTTTATATTCAGTTAAAAACACCAAGCTAAGAAATTTTCATGTAAGCGCAATATGATATTGCTTATTGTTTTGAACTGAAAGCATTGAGTTTTCAGTACAGCTGAAGCATACCAAGGTCAAGTCAAAGTAGGCCTCTGAATGTTTGGTACACTTTTAATAAGCATCTACAAGTCATGCGTATTTCTCAGTCCTTTTCATCTGTTTTCAATTGGAAATGAAGGTCACTTCTACTACCAGCGAAGATTAGCTAGTAGAGATAAAGGGAAAAAGGATCTCCTACTTATGCCCCAGAAGGAAAGTGGTCATACATATTTGCTGGAGTGTGGAATTCATTAGATGCATTGCTGCTGGCAGCTTCTAAGAAGCTTAATAAATCACCAAGCCCTCACTTTCTGTTTAGAAAGATTTGGCTGAGACGAAAGTACAAGCAACCAGTTTTTCAGCAAATGAAGACCCAGTGGTTCAGAGCTATCTTAAGAATTTAGCTCTGTATGACTGCAACTAAGGATTCCCTCAAAATCTCCCCATATTTGTTTTAATTTGAAATTTTTGTACATAACACATTGAGAAAAAAATAGAATTCTCTCTGAAATCTCAATAACTTTTCAAACTAATATTAGAAATGAAGAACAGCACCATTCATGAGTGTGATTATTAATAAATTTTATTTTTCAAATCAGGTTAGGCCTCCCTTCAGTTCATGCAAAAATCCAAAGCCTAACTCATGTCCTAAAGCATACTCCTGGCAAAGCTGGCAGCCCACGGCTTGGACAGGGGCACTCTCTGCTGGGTTAGGAGCTGGCTGGAGGGTCGGGCCCAGAGAGTGGTGGTGAACAGTGCTGCATCCAGTTGGCAGCCAGTCACTAGTGGTGTCCTCCAGGGATCAGTGTTGGGCCCAGTTCTATTTAATATCTTTACTGATGATCTGGATGAGAGGATCGAGCGTACCATTAGCAAATTTGCAGATGACACCAAGTTGTGGGGGGTGTTGATCAGTTGGAGGGCAGGAGGGCTCTGCAGAGGGACCTGGACAAGCTGGAGAATTGGGCTGATTCCAACGGGATGAGGTTCAACAAGGCCAAGTGCCGGGTCCTGCATTTTGGCCACAACAACCCCCTGCAGCGCTACAGGCTGGGCACAGAGTGGCTGGAGAGCAGCCAGGCAGAAAGGGACCTGGGAGTTTGGATCGACAGGAAGCTGAACATGAGCCAGCAGTGTGCCCAGGTGGCCAAGAATCCTGATCCTCGTTTGTATCAGGAACAGTGTGGCCCGCAGGACCAGGGAAGTGATTCTTCCCCTGTACTCAGTGCTGGTGCGGCCACACCTGGAGTACTGTGTCCAGTTCTGGGCCCCTGAGTTCAGGAAGGATATTGAGGTGCTGGAGCGGGTCCAGAGAAGAGCAACCAGGATGGTGAAGGGACTTGAACACAAGTTCTATGAGAAGCTGAGGGAGCTGGGGTTGTTTAGCCTGGAGAAGAGGCGGCTCAGGGGAGACCTCATCACTCTCTACAACTCCCTGAAAGGAGGCTGTAGTCAGGTGGGGGTTGGTCTCTTCTCCCAGGCAGCCAGCAGGAGGAAAAGAGGGTGCAGTCTTAAGCTCTGCCAGAAGAAGTTTAGGTTGGCTATTAGGAAGAAATATTTTACAGGGAGAGTAATGAGGCATTGGAATGGGCTGCCCGGGGAGATGGTGGATTCACCTTCCCTGGAGGTTTTTAAGATGAGACTGGATGTGGCACTTAGACGCCATGGGGTCTAGTAACCACAGCAGCGTTGGATCAAGGGTTGGACTGGATGATCTTGGAGGTCTTTTCCAACTCGGTTGATTCTATGTCTACTCCAAGCCAAGTAATATCACGTGGATAGGTATTCTGTATAATATTGCAAGTTCACATCATTATTTCAAAAATCTCATATTTCTTACTTTATAAACCTGATCTCTTTCAAGTCAGGACAATGTAGACTAGTTTCACATTGCATTCAGTTCATTTTACCTTAAAGGCACCACAATTACACAAAAAAGAAATTGTAAATATAAACACCACGTGAAATAATAACACTCACAGAAGTAATGTCTATATGATCTCAATGGGATCAAGGAAAAGTCTTACTATTTTCAGCATATGATGCATTGTGAATTAAGCGTTTTAAAATATATTTAGGTATTAGTATGAAAGCAATTACATTTTTAAATTTGCTAAGAGGTTAAAGAAGAATTTAAAGAATGAAGTCTTTGAAGGAGGAATCCTTTAATGAACTTCATAAAAATATTTTCTTCTCTCTGAAAGGCAGGAAGAATTGACTTAAAAAATAAAGATTCCTTAGAAAATGTTGTAAACACTTTTTCTTAAAAGTCAGGGAATGATACAGGTTGTGTTAATTTGGACACCTAGAGTACCAGAACTACATATTAGTCTTTGTTTAGACAGTAGCAAACTTTTACAACAGCCTGCCTTATTCAGTCAACTCTTAAGGCAGAACAACATTCAGTGAAGTAGCTGCTAGATATTGTCTTTTATTAGTTCTGTGTTCCACTTGTCAGTGTGGTACCCACAAATTGCACAGTGACAACTGTAATTCAGGTTTCCTCTGTTCTGCCCTGGGAGGGCAAATCCTATGATGCAAAATTGTTTCTCTGTAAAGTAGAAGATAGATAGTACCTTCTGGGAATCATGGGACTATCAGACCATCACTGGCTGCATAATCAAGCCTTTCCAGGCATTGAAACTTCAAAATCCTCGAAATTGTTTAGTTTCATAATGCTGAAGTGATTCAACATATTACAGTTTATCCATAAAAGTATGTCAGTTTGAAACTTCATATCCTGATTCAGGACTGAAAATACTTTTATGTGTTCAGAAAGCAAAAATTTTGATGTCTTTGTAGTTCTAAATGTAACCCACCTTTCCTTCCTGTTCTCCTCAGAATCACTGCATATAAATTTATCACTAATTAATAGTGAGCCACAGGACAGAGATGCCGAAAGCTTCAATGAGCTTTCAAAAAGATAAAGTCTGAAGGGAAGAAAACAGTGTTATCTTCATATTGCAGATTAGGAACTAAGGCACAAAAAGATTAAATGGCATACCTAAGTTTATCCAGGAAGCTTTTAGTAGACTCAGAAATTAAACCTGAAGTGGCAAGACTGTTCTGGCAACCATCTAATCTTTTGGAAGAATTGCTAGTCTTGCAGCAATATTCCTTTTGTATCTTATTAAAAGTCTTCAGAACACTCTTCCCACTTTCTGATCTCTCATCCACAAAGGTGTGTTTTGTTCCTAATTTCAGGAACTGAAAGCAATGAAACCAATCATATAAATAAAACTACCAAAAAAGAAAAGGTGTAATAATTTGCATCTGCTTACATGATGAATATATTTCCAGTTTGTTCAGAGAGTAGGGAAACTTAAAAATAAGCTCTCCTGTAAATGCCATGTTTACAAACTACCTTAGATCAGCACATGTCCCATGTCTGGGTGGGCTGTTTCATTATTCTAAACAAACCCACATCTTCTGTAAAGGGAAATCAAGAAGGAGTGATATTTTTGTTTTGGGTCATTGGATTAAATCAGACTTTTTGCAAAACTTCTGTAGCACCACTCTCTTGAAATGGTCCCTTCTGGAAAGACAGGAAGGAGCTCCTTCAACCTGTAGAAACAAGTGATAATGTTTCTTTCCTTAAAAGGCCCAGCAAGGGAATGCTCTCCTTTCCCACACACCAGGGTGTACGCAGAGGGTGAATTGGTTGTAGCTGCCTTGTCATCTCTACCTCCCATAAGCCCAATGCCAGGAGCTGAGCTGAGCTGACCTGGAGGCAGGTCCTTCTGCCATGATACATAATCTTCATCTAGCTGTTTTTCTTGGGTTTAAGCAGTTTTAGAAATGTACTGTTGAAGTTGCAACACACGCTCGGAGGGAAAAAAATGTTTAATGAATATTAAAAGCAGGTAATTAATTTTTCCTCTGTGTTACTCCCAAGCAGACTATGTGGAACATCCATGTAAATTGTGCATAATAGCTTTATGAGCTGAACTTTCCATTTGTATAGCAGGCAAGAGGCACCTTCTTTTTATAAGCTGATGGGGATTCAGTTTATGTTTTGGAACAGATAGAAATTCTGGAATATTTCTAGAAATGTTTTGTTTTCCTTTCAAACTAGGCATCTTCTCTCAAAGGTGAAAGTCTTGGGATAGATTATTTTATTAATCTTTAAATAATACAGAGGTTGAAGTGGGAAAATCAAAGCCTGATTTACTAACTTGTACTCTTTGTTGAAAAGATTGCATATTACTCAAAAAACTAAATTTAAATATGGCACAGGACTGTTAGATGGGTAAAGAATGTAACAAAGCAAAGCAGCATTCTTGTTCCAAAAGCATCTTTTATTCATTTTATTTATAAGCTTCTTACTAAGGATCAAGAGGGGACTACTTTTGATTGTTTGTTCAACCTTACATAAAAAATTAACAAGTCAGCTTTGCTTCTAAGAAGCAATAGATTTTTTCTGCAAGCTATTAAATGTTAACATTGCATTTGGCTATTTGTATGTGCCCACAAAACCATTTTTATAAAAGACATTATTTTGTTATTAGCCCTTCAGAAGGAGCAAAGCTAGTACATTGCAAATCCCCCTTGGGGACAGCAGGTCCAGTCTGCCTAGAAGCACTGTATTGGATCCTTTTTTCTCCCTGGGAATCTGAGACAGCCATATGGTATGTACCAGCATATTGTGAAGAAGAAACAAAACCTCCCTCTCATCAAAGTGCACATCAAACTTGAGTGGAGTGTGCTTCCTGAAAAATGGGCTAAGCATAAAAGAAGCCCATTTATCTTCCATTTGATCCTGACCGCAGCTGGGATCTATATCCATTACCACAATGCCTTAGTCACTTTGAGGCTCTGCTAATAGTGTCACTCCTGTCACCTCCTAAATGACAGCACATGGCACTCTAAGTAGTTGAGGTGACACACTGTCAAAGTCCTCCATGTATAAAGTACTAGAAATCTGCCCAGTCCCACCTGGAAAGGGATAATTTCTACAGTTTTGTTCTAAGTTGCATACTATGTTCTACCTTCCATCCTCAATGAGAAGACTCTTTTGATCTCCAGTGTGTGTGCTTTTTCACTCCTATTTAACATTCTCAGAAATACAAATTAATTCCAATTTTGAAACTTCTGAAATTACAAAATTAGCACCAGCTTCTTCTCTGTATAAGACAGAGGGAAAGTGGGAAGGGAAAAATATGGTTTCAGTAACACCACTGTCACACATCATTCTGCCTTCTCAGCTTTTCTCATTTAGAGATTATAAAGGTAGCTTTATTTTTAAATAATGAACAACACAAACATTAATTCTCATCACAATATTTCCTCCCTTTTTAAAATCTTAAGAAAAACTTTGAAGGCTATTTAGATAAGGCAACTGAATGATAACAAAACATCTACTTAAAGGCTTTCTGCATATGAGTACTGAGCAACCCAGAAGTCTCTGATTCTCACAGCACTGAGGGACAGCACAAGGTCGTGTCTCTGTGTTTTCATCTGATGACAGTGGTTATGCAGGGTGTAGTGCCAGGAATGGAACTCAAAAACTCTCAGGACAGAGAGCACGTTGCCAACTACATAAGCTGCGCTCCCTATGGACACCCCACACAGATTCTGCTCCTGAGGTGGGTCAAACCATAAGTAAAGCTTATACACAGCTGTAGGTATGTACTCCCAAACAAATACCCAATTACCTTGACAATATTTTGGCAAAGTGCAAAGACTTGAAATCCAGGAGCTTGCATGATTTGAGGATATAGCTGGAGCACTGTAAGAAGTTACAATCTTTACAGTGTTTGATGCTACCTGTTACCTTCTTACAGAAAGTTACCATCTTCAGAGCATAGCCATTCCTGCTCATTCACTTCAGTGCGAAGTCAGACAAGAAAATCCAAATAATTTCTGGCCAGTCTTGAGTCTTTTGATGAGGAGAACTGTTATGACCTTCTATCATGTTTAGCTGGAACAAGAGCCCTCAAAAGAGGAGCTAGAGGAGTGATGACAGAAGGAACTACTGCAGCTGCTTATGGACTGATCTTGTGATCACCTATTTTAAATGGAAATAAATTGCATTTTCTTTCAAAGCCAATTGTAGACTTCGTCTACAGACCAAAAAACAACCCCAGTGAGAAAAGGAGACAAAACATATGGAGTTCTGTTGGGGAAAACAGGGCCAACTCTGGCCAAACTCAGGTGGGGATATCCCTATCTTTTGGGAACTCCCCTTCAGAAACTGACTTTTTGGAGTCTGTAGACAGAGGCAGAGTAGAACAATGAGGAGAGTAGAGCAGTACAGATCAGTATCTAGAATCTGAAAAATGGCAATCTCCTGAAATCCTGAGATAAGTTCTACTCAAATTATTTAACTTACCATCTTCTGTTTTCCTTTGCATTTTTGTATTCCCTCCATAGTTTACACCAATGATAGGCAGTCACAAACTTCAAAGAGGATTAAGAAGTTAGTAAGGTCATAAAATCTCAGTTTAATACTGTTCAAGATAGCTCAGATGTGGTCAATCACTCACACAGATCAGGACTGCATTATACTGTTAAATTGCCATGTTGTCAATCACTACGTGTGTTCTGGACTACACAGTGACAAAACAACAATTAAGGAGAAAAGAGGAGATGAGTATAAAAAAAGAAAGAAGCAAACAAACAAACCAAAATAAACAAACCATGATACCTCCCTAGCCACCAGCAGCAAATAGAACTTTGTCAAAATTGCCCTGCAGCTGACCCTTGACAGAGAGTTTTGTAGATAGTGGTTCTACTGGTTCTGCAAACCTGGGACCCTCTATGTCACTACTGCCAGGTACCCTAAACATCCTTCAGAGTCAGGTAGGTATGAGATAGGCAGAAACATTAGAAGTCTTAAGAATACAAGGAGAATAGAAATTGTCCAACTTTCTATTTCGGTATTGGGGCTTTGAGAGTACTTTCAGGTAATTTTTTAACAACCACACAGGCTAGAATTTTAACAAAAAGGGGTAGGTTTAGCATTCTCAATGTCCAATATTGCAATAGCAGAGAAGGAAAGCCTGCTTCGTGGAGACGGATACACAAAGCTCAGCTGGGTACCCAAGACTGTTAGGTGTTCAAAAGACACTTAAATATGGTGCTTAGAAACATGGTTTTGTGGTGGACTTGGCAGGACTAGATTACTGGTTGGACTCAATGACCCTAGAGGTCTTTTTCAGCCTTAGTGATTCTATGATTCTATACGGACTGGACAAGCACCAGGCATTCTCGAGATGCCTTCACAATTCGCAGTACACCAAGAGCTGGAGACTGAAACTGGATGGTTAGAAACTCCAAAGGAGTATGTCAGCAATTTAGTAATGCCCCCAGAATATACTAAGGTTAATTTGTTGAACAGTTATGCAAAGTATGCTTGTGAATTAAAAGTGCATGAATCGAGTTCATATCCATTGTGGGACTCATGTAACAGGTATTCACCAAAGATTTTCCCCAAAGACTATCAAATTTTTTGTTCCAAGACTCTTGATTAGCTCTTAACTGCAAAAATTTATATAAACAAACGTAATATACAAACCTCAAGATGCAAGTGATTTTTATAAGCAGACATTCAAATGTGCTATTAAGAGATGTTCTGTCATTAAACAGTATAGATATTATACATAGCACATAGGAAAAAGTCTTCAATGACATATATTCTCTCATTTGCTATGAAAAGGGGCATTTCTGCGCCGCCAGACATATCGGATATAAGTTTCCCCAAATATACTGGATTTTTCTGAAAAGAACAGCTACATTAGTCCCTAGAGAGTCATTGATTTCTGCTATATGGAGCCCCTGGCACCAATAGCTTATACTCCTGAAGTAAATGCAGACCCGATTCATTCATAATGTTAATTTTTAAATTCTGATGTTTGACGCTAGATCTTCAAAGTAGAATGTTATTCCAGAGGTGAGTGGTACTTTCCATTCAGGTTAATTTATCCTGTTCTTGCAGTGCTTATGAACATGAGCTCAGAGTGTGTCTCTGTATCCTTCTTTTGACAAGCAGAATTGGAGGCTGGAAAGTTGTGCTGTCTGCCTCCAAATCTCAACAGAAGTATAAGAGGCATATGACTTAAAATATTTCTCATATTTTCTTCTCCACAAATTTAGAATGTAATACATTAATGCTAGGGATGAAGTAACATGGCGATTGTTCCCAAAAATTGTGTGCGGGGGGGAAAAATGCTTCTCACAGATGCCAAAATTATACAGTTTAACCTAGCAGTAGCAGCCAAAATGAAAATGTTGAAACTCCAGTCCTTCTGAGATAAACTGACTCAGTAATTCAGAAACATTTTATTTTCACTCACTTGGAATAAAAGCTGAGCAAATGAAGGGCTGCATTCACACATATTGCCAGCACAGATAGATTTATTTAGCCAACATTATTATAGGTGTATCAGCCTTTCCGAGTCTCAGAGCCTAAACTCGGGTTTTAACTCTGGCTGTAGAGTGCTCTTCTCAGGTTATTGTTTCCTCCTGTTACTGTCAATGTCAGTGCCAAGATGTGGGGAATACTGAGATGTGTAGCCCTGTGTCTCCTTCTGCAGACTACTTCCATGAGTTACAGTCAGTGACTCTAAAGGGCAAAATTACCGAAACATCATGGGAAATTGAATTCCATCCTACTTACTCCATGAGCCACAGAAGGGTATGGAAAACTTTCCTGGACACAGGGCTTCACTCAGCTTTCGCAGAGGAAAATATGAACTTGTGTCTCTCAATAGGTGAATTGGCTAATTATAAAAATACTGCAGAAGTCATAGATATTATGAATGTGGATCTTCATTTTTCTGACATTTATTACCAGTTTCAAAAGAGATTACCTTTTTTTTTATTTTTCTGAGATTAAAAAAAGTCTAATGGCAATAACTAAAATAATTTTATTCCTATTACAACCTAACATTTTAGACCCTAAAACAAAAAAATCACTTATTCAATCACTCCTCGTCAATGGACTCTCTCTTAGTGGATTATGAAAATTGCCAGCAAAATTAGCTGCTTTTCTTGGTGTATGATATGGACAGGATGGCATGTAACCAGAATTATTTCTTCTTCCTTGAGGTGATGTTTGAAACATATTAACAGATGATGTCTACAAGTTTGTAGCATCACTTTTCATGTGATAACCATCTCTCCTTTGAAAAAAACCAAGATTTAATTTTGCAGAACTGTCAATCTAGCAGCTTTCATGAACACTATATTATTTTATTTTTAATTGCTTCTTTGTTTTGGGCTTTTTTAGCATTTAAGACAATAGAAATTTCCAAGCTCTAATGCAACCATGCATTAGCATGGTTCAATAGCATATGATTTTCAACTGGAATACAGTTCTTATTTTACCTAAGTTAATTCATGCACGACTGCTCAGTTTCCTAGCGGAAGTAATGTGTAATAAAAAAGAATCAAACAAAAAGATAATGTTTGATGTTAATATGTGTTAGAAAATAATATTCTCAATAGAAAAGGAACGATCTCATATTACAGTTTGTTTCTACTGACAGAAATAAGATTTCAATTAACACACTAGAAATCCGTTAAGATATTCATATATTTGACTTTTGAATTCATTTAAACAGAATGAGAGTATGTCTCTAAAATTAAATGAAACCAAATCAGCTTTATAAATAAATTCTTATCTAATAACTGTCATATACAGGCAGTGAATATTTTTGACTAGTTGATCACTCAATGAAGCAATTACAAAAAGATGTAATATATCTTGTTCATTCTTCAGAAAGATAAGATCATTAAACACTAATTATTAGATTCTCTTAACCAACTATAACCAGAGAAATCACACAGTGTAATTTCCACTATTCAGAAGTGCCATTTGTACATATTAAATGAGAATGTCAATATATAGAAGACATGACTAATTGTTGAAACACTGGAATTCAGAGTAGATACAAAACTGCTTTCTTAAATTTAAAAAAAAAACAACTAACACAACCTCTAGATGAAGAACCTGAACCTACAAATGATTTGGCACCAGGATTATTCCCCTCCACTCAGTACTTTCAACTACATCTAGCATACCGCGTGCATCTTGGTGCCCTTCAGTATAGAACAGACATTCATGAATTGGCATGAGTTAAGCAAGGGGCTCCCAAGCTGATTTGGGCTGGAGCAGTTGTCCAATCTCTGTCTTTGCATATTTTCCAGATCTGACTGTGCAAAGCATCTTGGGATCCTTTCCTGCTCCTGTTATCCTATAACTGTCTATGAACCTGGCCAAAGACAGCTGGTGGTCAAATTCCACTGAAGATCAACAGTCAAAATTATTTTCTAATGAAATAATAAATCAATTAAGAAACAAACTTTTTTTTTTCAGTGAAGCAACCTAATGGTTGCTTTTACCTGCCAAGACTTTGCCCATAGCTTTTTATCATTTTCCTCTTACTATAACATTTTAATGGTATCATATAAATTGATAAACTTCCAGAGGTCTCTTTCCAGCTTGAATTTTCATATATTTGTGACTATTTTCTCTTGTCACCTACATCTGTAAAATGCATGCATGGTTGGAATCTTGTGGAATCTTGTGGAATCTCAGCTGTGCTCACATAAAGGCTGAGTCCTGAATGTTTTCCAAAATCCTGTTCACAGTAATCCTGTCAGAAACTTGTCACAAGACTTAATAAGCAAATCAGTGGGGCAGAAGCTGCAGCAAGCCATTAACCAGTGACTATTCTGCAGTGAAACACAGTATGCTTCCTTGCAGTTTGCACCACCTATTCCAGAGCAGTTTTTTCAAGAGGTATGGCCCAAACCATCTAAAAGTATATAAAGTCAGTTTTATTCCCCAGGAGCTAGAACATGCAGAAGTTCTCCATAATTTATTTTTATGAGGCTTTATGGCTTTTCAGCATATTTGAATTGAAAAATTTATTTGACCCTTATATGACCTGAGAGCCTTAACTTTAGTCTCTCCTACCTTTTGTAACAAATGTTATGATCCTGTCAAGGAACTCACCCAGAGAGCACATAAATGGGACATAGTCAAACAAATTTCAACTGATGGTGATTCAGGCATTAAGACTTTTTCCTCTAAATTAACATGGAAGAAATACACTAAGAGACATGTTTTCCATCTTTTCTGCCTTGATAAGACATATAACTTGAAAAAAAATTACCCTTTCTTACTATTATAACTCACTTCTTAGCATCTATGTAGAAGTTTTCCCTGGCACATAAGGAAAAAACAAATACACTAAGTTTCTAGCAGTAAAGGTACCTGCTTTGTCTTTACTACAAAAATAATAATTCAGAGCTGCAGTCTTCAAAACACAGTTCAGAAAGAGATCTGTAGAGAGACAATCCCCCCTTGGTGTGAAAACAATATAGTCCCCCACTACACTAGACCTATATTAAAAATGCATATGCCAGTTATTATCAAGACTATCTAAGAATGACCCAATTGCACATATAATCTCATGCATAAGAGAACGACATGGGCAAATGCACTAGAGGAGACAAACCTTTTTAAACACATCCATGACGTCTGCTGCACTCTTAGATGATTTGAAAGAGAACACTTCATGCATAGTGTCCCAGAGGAACATGACCCATCTGCCCCAAGCAGTAACTCACCCATATGTTCCTATATATACACAAAACAGGTGAACTAATGTGTGAAAATCAAGCCAAACTATGGCCTTAATACAAAATTTGCTGCCATCTCTACTTTAAAAAAAAAAAATGAGCTGTTTTTCTCTACAATTCTCTCCATACTCTCTTGCATATGATATTTTTTTGTACAAGTTACGTGATTAGGAAAACAGGCAAATGTTGCCTGTTATGCTCTACTAATGAATTGTAAAATTGTTGTTTGTAAGTAATTTGCAGGGGTGTTTTGTGTTCAGATGCAGAGATACAAATAAAAAAAAATAACATTTTTTCCCATTTATATCATAAATATTAGCACAGAAACACATACACACATAAACACACACACACACATGCATGATCCTAAACAGTAAATTCTCTAATTAAAGAGAAAAGAGCTATGAAAGAAAGTCCTACAGTACTTGCTGCTACGCCTTTTTTTATCTCCACTGCCTCCTCCATCCTGAAGAATGGCCTTATTTGCCTACATCTTAATCTCTCACTTCTGAGAAATCCCAATCAAAATTGCTATCCATTTGGCTGAAGAAAATGAATGTATTTTAGGAATTTGCCACTGTGTCTCCTAAATTAGCAGAAGCATTTGTATCTGAGCAAGAAGTTCCTCAACCATACAAAGCTAAGCACTTTACTTTGTCTCTGGTGTGTTTTCAAGCACTGTTACCTACAACAAAGAACTCCCATGGACGTGTAAAAAGACCAGAAGATACCTCGGCTTTCTGAGGTGAGTACATGGTGTGGGAGGGGAAAGCTACACAACTTGAATAGATTTCAAAAAAAAGACAGAGTCTGAAAATGAAGAAACGAGAAGAATTTTGTGGAGAAAAAAAACCCCTCACATTTCATCCATTGTAAAGAGTTTAGAAATGTTTTATGAATTTTAGGAAAAGAACAATAATATATATTCATTTATCTGCTTTTAGTCTAATATCCAAGGTTGCTTCTATTCTTCATTGCTTAGATAGCACTGATCACATTGATGTTAAGAACGAGAAAAAATATCAGCACAAAACAGCCATAATCCTATGGTCTACTGGCCCCATATCACTCATGATTTTCTTTTCATAAAATATTTTTATCTGAAAAGCGCTTAATGAGAAAAACACCACTTCATGAGAAAAACAGTCTATGGCTTCTACATCCAGGTCATATTTTTGAACCAAATATTGAAAATAACAATTGTCAACTTAAATCAATGCTGAAGCTGTTCTCCAATCATTTTCAAACCTAGTATCAGTTGTAAAGACCCAGACAATATGTTAATCCATAAACCTTGCAGAAATGGCATATAAAAAGCAGAAACAGATAAACATTTTTTCAGAAAGAATCTTGGCTCAGGAAGTTACAGAGTTTGGTCACCAAAGTGACCAAATTGGTCTTTTGCAAGTAATTTTCAATAAAATGCAAAATAAGTGCAGGACTTAGTGGTAAGGAGCTTTTACTGTTTTCTTAAAGAGCTTTTTGTTGACTTTTCTGCTCCCCATGAGCTTTCTTGGGCTAGAAAATTATTCTCTTACTCAAACTGCATGACATTTCTAAGAAACAACATATGGCATCCATTATTTTATCAAAGCCGTGTGCTTGTGGCAGTGGCAAGGCCACCGAGCTGAGGCCCCAAGTTTTGCTTATTTAAAATATTGCTATCAGCTCTGTGCTGTTAAAAAAATTTGTTTAGTAAGATTTCCAGGTAATATCTTTTCAAACTTGATAAGGCCTGTAAGAGGATCATGCAAAGTGGTTCATGTACTATAAAAAACTTAACCGTGCAAAAGGGCATGATACTCCTTCTCTTTGTATTTTGCAATCTCCCATGACAGCCAGTACACTGGGAATCAAAGAATGAAAAAATCCCACTCCTCTATTCTGCCCTTCCATCATACTTGGATATCCAACTGACTTTTCTGGACATCTGGCAATAGTTCTGACAAATTGCAACAACACATGTTAAGATCCACGGCACAACATAATAACTCTGGAGCATTTTGAATAAACTTACAGTTGCTTAATACACTACGTGACTTGCAAAGTAAACTTCTCTATGTACACCTAGGAAATCCTAAACAAAACATGGGCAGGTGGTGCTGTGCAGTATACAAAAGTACAGTAAGGACTGATGCATTCAGGATGGATCCAGGTGCCTCTTCTTTCTGATATCTCCCATGCCTTCCTATTTTTATCTAGGACTTCTCTCAGTCATCAAAACCAGATCCACAATGGAACGGGTACTGAGTAATATCTGAGAGGCAAGACAGCGACCTCCCACAGCATAACCATCCTTGAGAGTGAAGTGATTTGTGAAAGGGAAATTGTCTCTTGTAGGCAGGAATTTTCCTCCCAGTCTGCTCCCAGGCAGTGCAGTAATATGTTTGGCTAACCATGGACAGAAGTAGAATGCCACAAACTAACCCCCAAACCAAAGGCTTTTTTAGAATTCCAATACTGTATTTCTGTAACAGTGTTAGTATAAAATATTCTATGGGATTCAACTAATTGAACACAGTGGAAAAGTCATTCCCAGAGCTCTGTTCTCAGTTCTCTCCAGCAGATACTTTTTATTTCAGCCGAGTGTGTTGGCAAATCATGTGAACCTCTGTAACATTATCTAAGTATTTTTAGATTAATGGGACAAAGGCAAACTTATTAATAACACATCATCTTGCATGTCAGCAGCATGTTTCATTTCCATCCCTAGGATTCTGAAGCATCTGACAAAGCATCTTATTGCAGAAAGCTGAGGTCTGTCCTGACATGGTAGGATGCCTGGGGGAGGTGGGGGAGGCAAACATCTGCAATCCACAGCTGGATGTTGTTTGTTTTCCCAGAAGCAGCAGCATCTGCTGATGCAACAGCATCCTTCACTCCTAGTGCCAAAACACAGACCTGAGTGTAGTTGGAAAGGGTTAGCATAGTGTCATGGTTTAACCCCAGCTGGGCAGGAGTCAAACCTACGTGAGATGTTGGGAGCCTGGAGGACTCAGTCAAACCTACCCTCTAACTGCTGCTTGTTTTGAGCTTCAGAGTAAAGAAAATTCCATGTCTTATGTCAAGTATTGGTCTGAGCTGGTATCTGTTGGCCTTCTGAATATAAATAAAATAATTTTGTTCCTTCCTTCTTACATTACACACATGAAGATCAGTAGATGTACCTCCATCCAACCACATTCTTGTGCTGAATGAGAGTGTGGCCTGTTTCCCCATTCACCTCATAATTCCTTCACCTCAGTGACTGCTACTCTAAACTTTCCTCACCAATAATGACCAGTCATATTCCAAAAAACAGCGTGAAAAAAGGCAGGCACCAAGTAAAATCCTTCTGCTGTAGCAGATAAAGGATACTAGGCAGTCTATGTATGACAACAGCTAAGCACTGCATGTGCTTCTGGGAAGTATATGGAAATGTATGGAAGTCACCCGAGTAAGACAAGGGTAGTCTGCCTTTCTGACTTCAGCATTAGACAGCCATGAGAAGTGGCTTCCACCTTTCCACCCCCAGGAGGCTTAACAGATGTTGGCACTCTTTTTGCAAGAAAGTCTATTCTTCTAAAGAAGTATCCCAATATGCATGGAATACTCCTTTAAGAAACCATCTATCTCCTTTGGTCAATCAGGAACTAAGGACAAACTTTCAGTGACCTGAGGACCTTAAGTTATGTGGAACCAAGAGATTGGTTAATTATAAATACTTGTGATTGCTATTGCCTTAACATGACAGGCTAAAATTATCAAGCAAAAGCTGATGGTCTACTCTATATTTCATTGACTCCTTTTTTCCACCTGGCAGAGGAAGCCTCTTCTTTTTCCAATTGGTCTATTTAGGTATATTGTTCAGCCAGCTTTCCACATACTAAAGTAAGCATGTTCCCCACCACAAGTTTGTTTTTTTCAGAGTGGGTGCATAGGTTTTCAAATTTATCCCAGTCACAAGGGGCATTTACAGATTACAGCCAACATTGTTGTCAAATTAGAGACAATGCAGTCCAACAAATCCTCTCCTTTTAACAGCCATTCATGTCCTCCAGCAACACAGACCAGGGTAATCCATTTCATGTGTTCCTAGGCTGTGTCAGGATAGTCATATAAAAATTAGGAATGTAGGTCTCTCCTTTGTTTTTTTTTAATAGTTCAAAACAAAATACAGGGGAATATTTATACTCGTGGATCTCTATATAATTCAAATTAGATAAAAGATTACTGCTTGAGCCCACTAAGGTAACCTTGGTACATGCACACCTGAGCAAAGATTCCTATGATGTATCAACTGCTGACTCTTTATTTAGCAGACGTGAAACCTATGCTTTGAAGGACTTTGTGCTGATCCTAAAAACACCAGAGTTTAACACATGAAAACACAGGGGTGTCATATTCTGGAGATCAAATTTAAATTAATTCAGTGTATCTCAGGCTCATTCATATTATTACCTTGTTTCAGATTAATATCCGTGCTGGCATCGTATTATTGTTACAGTTCTGTGAGTGCATGGGGATTCCTGACAAGATCTTCTGTTTCGTACTTCGCCAGTGTTTCTCAGTGTAAGCAGGAATAGCACACACATCTTTGTAAGAGGCAAAAGCTCCTTCTACAGCCCTCAAGAGTGAATTGTCTGCAACACCCACTTTCCTATCACCAAATTAAGGGGCCCATGTGTATGTTGGTTAACTCATCATACATACCCGAAGCTCTCTAGCAAGGGTTTTCAAGGATACTGCTGGATATGTTTCCCTCATTTCCACAGCCCATTGCAATTAGGTTATTCCAGTGTTGCAACTGTAGGTTGTTCTATTCCAATACAAATACAGGTTGTTCCAGTTTTCTACATACAAATATATATGGTTTTATATGCAAGATAGACAAGAATGCTAACTTTTCTTAGATACACAACTAGATATCTTTTTCAACAAAGGCTAAAGCTCTTGCACTTAAAATAAAACAAGTTAGACACACAGAACAAAGGAAAATTGCCTTAAAAATGTGTTTCTGTATTTGTGTTTCTCAGAAATCTTGGATTCTAGGTAGAATCATGTAAGGATTGTTTTTATTACATTTTTGTGAAATAAGTATCAGAAATCTCTCAAGAAACCTTTTGAGGCATTGCAAGAAATCAGAAAAGCATACGAAGTATGCCTGTTTCGAGCTCTGAAAATTTTGAGGTGTGAGCAACCACTGATATCTGTGCTGATGTTATTTTATTATATTTACTCAGCAATGACTTGTACCTTTCTGCAACATCAGCAACAACAAAAAGATATTTTTGACAGTATTTTGGAAGTCCCAGCGGCCAGGGTCATGCTGTTCAGTGAGGCAATCCATTGCTATATTGGAAACTACAACAACCATCTGCCTCCAAAGAAAATAGTGACCTGCAGAGCGCCAGCAACCTCATATTGTTACAGCTTGGAGCACTCCACCCTTGCGGGATGCACCAGGTCTGAGCTGCAGAAGGGTGGAAGTGAGCTCGCTTGGCACGAAGCAGGGGTCTCATCAACAAGAGGCCCGAGTCAGGCAAAGAATCCTAAACAGGAAAGACAACAAAGTGTATATGCTTCCTCCTTTACAAAGGCCAACATATGGCAGATTTTTCTCATGTGCACCACATCTCAGCCATTAAAAAAGCAAGCCTCTGGGATAAGGGGTCTCATGAGAACGAGAAAGATTGGAATTGTTCTGGAAAAAATATATTGTGTCCTGATTAAATAAAATGCGGTGCTTCAGCAATTTGGCTAATACGAATGGCAGCTTGGGATGTCAGTGATTAAATTGCAGCTTAGGAATTTGTTACCAGATATCAATTATTTAATACTCACAGCTTGGAGAAATATGAAACATTTCCATCACGCTTCTAGCTAGAAATATGCAGCACATTAAAGCAGATATTTTCCAAACAGTGGAGTTCAAAAGGAACTCTTAAGGGAAAGTGTTATAATTACTATCAAAATGGCAACTGCATGTCAGTGGTAAAGGGGAAAAGGTTTTCTTAATATGTAAGAACTCATTTGAGGATGTGCAAAGCAGAGAGAGACAGATGGCTTCTATCATCAAAAACAGAATAAACTGGCAAAAATTATCACTTACAGAGACGGATGGACTCAAAGTGAACTGACAGCTGTCACATATAGTAGCTCTAAGAGTGAACAGATAGTCTTTTCATGTAAAGATAAGTCTCCCGGACAGCAAGGCTAGTAGCTTTGTTAGCAGAACACTGAGCAAAATTCCAGAGCTGCCTCACAGCGTTACTGTGATCTTCTGTGTGATCTCATGTGTGTGATGCCCTAAAGTGATATCAGAGCCACTAAGGAGTAAGAAACTGTTGACTCTAAGATCTCTAGCTCCTGAACCACATGTTACAAGGCCAGAAAGGAGATTGGTTTTGGTTTTGGTTTTTGGTTTTTTTGCCAGTCATAGGTATTGGCAAAGTATATACCCATAAATGCTGATAAATATTTTATAAATAATTGCATTTATTTAGTATAGATGGATCAATACATATTTGTACCTACACAGTAAATGGACACAAAAGCAGAATAATACTATTAGCGTTTTTTCCAACAAAGATAATTTAATAGAGATACATTAACATAAAAGAGAGAATTGTTTATTCCTCTAAATATTTGGGGAAAAAATGAGGACCATTTTTTTGCTAAGCATCTAATAATAATGCTATTCACATAGAAAATGAAAAACTGACAACCTTAATCTATAATAACCACCCACTTCTGACAATAAGTAATAAATATCCTCAAAAAAAATAAAAAGAGGTACATTTTAGAATTAGTATTCAGCAGCAGAGTATAAACATTTTCAAAACAAAATATCTTCAGGGCGTGATTTGAGCCAGTCTTTATCCAAACCACCTGGAAGATATTGCTATTGAACATCCAAACTTGCAATCATATTTTTAAAGCTCTGAAGCCAATATGTTATTTACGGTATTGAAAACATGCATACTGAACAATAAATCACCCACAATTTGTCACTTTAGCTATTTAGCCAGTATATTCCAAACTGGACCTGCATGCATTCCCAGTCTAAAAAAGGAAAGTGGGCAGAAGCTAAAATGCTGTTGGCTCCTGGTGTATTCCCCACTCTTCCACTGCACAAATGTGTGCAAGAGAAAATACCTGTGAGTTTATCTAGTTTATCCTGTGCCTGTGGGAACACAATAAATGGAACAGAGAGGGATGGACCTCTGAGGTGACATATTGTTACATAGGGGTTTTTTGGGGTTTTGGTTGGGATTTTTTTAGCAAGTAGACTCAATTCCTCAAGTAATATCAGAACATTTACAGCATTATATTAAATTGCTTGTGTTCACTACAACATCATAAATAAACTTTCATAAGATAATAAATGGACTTCTGTATATTATAAAAAAATAATAGCTTTACTGAGGTAATGACTGCTGATCCCAAGAGGATTCTGCTTAAGACACACAGAGCACCAATTTTGCTATCTTATTAGAAACTCCCTACCAGGTGAAACATTTGCAGTAAATCCTTCTTCTCCTTATACAAAATAGATAAGAAATGACTGCTCATGGGAACATGTGGGTACATTAACACATACAGCTCCTGCCATAGTTCACTGCTAAGCACATAAAAACATGTAATGGAAACAACAGAATGGAGAAACAGTCACATTATCTAAATATTCATTTTGTGTTGAAGTTTGAATTTTTTGTGTGCAGGGAACATTGAAAGGTATTGATCTTGAGAGAGAAAAAACTTCTGTTCCCAGAATCCAAATTTTGAATGAAGACTGCTGAGGAGAGCAGGCTGGGTCACCGAGAAGCCTCCATGTGGAATTAAAAGTTATGTCTCTTTTAATCAATCCCCTAGACTGCTGTCTCTATGCTTTAACAGTGCTAGCAGCCTAAACTGACAGGGCAATACTCATGGTTTCACTTTGTACTCTGGGTCACATCACAGAAGAAAGTGGTTGGGCGGTCACATCCAGTGGGTAGTGGCCAATGGCTCAGAGTCCTGATGGATATCAGGTACAAGTGGTGTTCTTCAGGGGTTGGTACTGGGACCACTGTTATTTATTACCTTCATTAATGACGCAGACAAAGGGATCAAGTGCACCCTCTGCAGATTTGCTGAACACCAAGCTGTGTGCTTCTGTTGACACACCTGAAAGATGGGACGCCATCCACAGGGACCTGGACAAGCTCAAGAAGTGGGCCCATGGGAATCTCATGACATTTAACAAGATGAAGCACAAGGTGCTGTACCTGGGTCAGGGCAACTCCCAGTATCAATACAGGCTGGGAGATGAACAGAACAAGAGCAGCCCTGCTGAGAAGGACTTGGGGGTGCTGGTGGATGAGAGACTGAAAACGAGTCAGCAATGTGCACTTACAGACCAGAAAGCCAACCATATCCCAGGCTTCAGCAAAATAAACATTGCCAGCAGGTCAAGAGACAGCATTCTACCCCTCTATTCTGCTCTGGTGAGACCCCACCTGGAGTACGGCATCCAGCTTTGGTGTCCTCAGCAAAGGAAGGACATTGACCTGTGGCAACAACTCCAGAGGAGCACCACCAAGATGATTAGAGAGATGGAGCAACTCTGCTATGAGGAAACGCTGAGAGAACTGTATTTGCTCCAGCTGGAGAAAAGATGGTTTAGGACTATTAGTAGCCTTCCGGTACCTGAAGGGAGCCTACAAGAAAGATGGAGAGGGACTTTTTACAAGAGTATATAGCAACAGGATAAAGGTGGAATTGATTCAAACTAAAAGAGAGTAGGTTTAGATTAGATATTAGGAAGAAATTCTTTACTATGTGGGTGGTGAGGCACTGAAACAGGTTGTCCAGAGAAGTTGTGCATGCCCCATCCCTGGCAGCATTGAAGGGCAGGTTGGATGGGGCTTTGAGCAACTTGGGCTAGTGAAAGGTGTCCCTGCCTACGACAGGGCAGTCGGAACTAGATGATCTTTAAGGCCCCTTCTAACCAAAACCATTCTATGATTCTAGGATCATATGGAGGGCACCTCAGACCTCCAAGAGGACACTGGGTCAGATTACTATTGCTGCTCCAGACCCAATCCATCTCATAGGCACTGCCTTATGACCAACTTGTCAATCCCACACTTCTTCAGTACCTGAGGCAGTGTGTCTTGGACAAGTTCCTCTGCTTGTCCAAGACAAGGCATTTCATGAAAAGCAATGCTTTCTTGGAAAATAATTTTGACAACAATGCACTGAAAATCATATCAAGGAAACACTATGATAAAGAAGAAATAAAACCACAAAATCTGCAATATGTGCTGTGTATTCTCTCACGAAGAAGTGAAATCAATGAACTCACACAAATATCACATTTCACTCCTAGAGCTTCACAGCATCTAAAAGTATGAATTTTGTATAAATGTGTTACTCTGCTCAACAGTCTACACAATTTCAAGTGGCTTTGTTGTGTCCTGCTGAATATCAAGGTCAATGAAGAAAGCCTTGTGTTTGATGATGACTCAGTCCTGCAAAGCATGCACCAAACAATTGCTCTGGCTCATCAGAATCAGATTTCTTTTTAATACAGACTTGAACCCTCAATTTAGCAGGAAAGTAAGTGGAAAGATAAGCTTATTTTTCTGTACTCTGCTATCTGCCATGAAACATTGCAGCTTTCCACATCAGGAAATACAGATCTTGTCCTTTACAAAACAACCTTTCTAACCCCTCTTGCATTTGAGATTTCCACATTCCTTTTATCAGAAGGCTATTAAAAGCTAATTATAAAGGTCATAGCTTACACTTCATGAAAGAAATCTATCTGAAACCTCAACTTAATGAAGATAAACACAAAAAATTCATCGAAATTTTTCTTATTCCAGCATCCACATAAAGGTTAAGTTGCAGGCCTACTGAAATACTAAAACAAATTCTGAGTGTTAAACTGAAACTTAGTTAACACTCAGGTGTCAGTTATCAACAGACACATACGTTTGTTTTGTTCTGAATTTTTAACCAAGACTGTTACTAGTGTTAGAAATCATGAAAGGCATACCATAACACAGTTAAACGTGTCGCATTTCAGTTCACTTTCCCACTAAACTAAATGTTTGTTTGGTCTTTTTTTCTTCATTTCTTTGGGTTTTGTTAATTGAGGCAGAAAACTTGCATTTTTAACCAGAGCCTCTGAACAAGAAGGTGATGATGTCTACTACCCCTTATACAACTAGAAGATATTTAATTTGCTGATTTCCTACATAGCTCAAGCCCATGGGCAGAAAAGTAAGTCTTGGTGCTATCCCTCAGCCTTTATATTGCATCCTCAAAATTCAGGGCTTCTCCTTAGCATACCCTTTTCAGGCACTTGGGCTTCATAATAGTTGTAGGTCCCTTCTAACTGAAATAATCTATATGTCTATGTGTCTTTTTGCATTTAAACTCAGTGCCGAGAGACTCGCTGACTCCACAGTTCGTCAGAAAATTCTTTCAATAAAGTCATTTTCTAGGTTCCACAGCGCCTCTGAGTTATCTCCTTGTATGGGTCCCACGAAGTTTTATTTGAGAGACTTCTCGTGTGTGGTGAAGATGAGTAAATAGGATAGTGTTAATAAAGGTAGTTCTCAAAGGTGAGAAGTTTGCTCTGTTTACAGCTGGGGAAATAGAGCTGAGAACACTGCTTTGCAATGATATCCGGGGACTGGCATATTTGGGGACAGCATTTCACAAGAGCATCACATCGGCTAATACACCCTTCTGCACTTTTCAACTATCTCTGTCATCTCATTGTTTCAGAGATTGCAGTGGTCTCAGCTTTCCACTGACTGTGTTATAACCTGTGATATATTCTATCTACTAATTAATTTGGAGGTTAGAGCCAAAGCTCTAAGCTAACAGTGCAAGTTGAGCACAGGAGAACTGCCAATGGTCTGCTAGCAGAGCAACTCTATTCTTATTTCATAGACTCTCTTACCAGAGAAAACAGTAGGGGTTTTTTTTGTGAGTTTCACAAATAGGGGAAATGCCAATGCAAATGGAAAAGGTATTTCTGTTTGCTTTGAATTGACTATCCTTTGAAAACCTTGAGTTACAAACAGTCATAATGACTAACAAGTCAAAAATCAATGTGTTTTCTGAGAGTAAGCTTGTAGTTAAGCTTCAAAGCTGTATCATATGCTCTGAGAAGTCTGTGTGTCAGCATACACACATGCACACTACGTGCTGTCAGACAAGGCATTCAGTGTTGTATCAAGGGCTTACCCAGCAGAGGTGTCAAATGCAAGAAATGTGACTAAAATCAGTCCTTTTGGCTTGTTTAAATAAGCTTTTCCTTCTCAGCCCGCTTTGGAACCTGTCCACATAGAGACTTGTATTTTCTATCTGGAAAAAAAATCAATAAAAAGTAATTGCATGGGGAGAAAAGTATCTCTAAATTAGAAAATCTTGTCAGGCTTGCACAGTCTTTTCTTTAAAGACTTGAGCAACCCTAAGTTTAAGAACTCTCCAGAATGGCTCTCTAACTGAAAAGCTAGGTGACTAACAGATTTGGGGAAATAATGACACCTTCCAGGAATTTTTTGAAGTGACTTCCAGATGAAGCCATTATTTTTAAAAAGTAGATTTATTTACTTGTTCTCTGATTTTATCTGTGGTTTTGTCTTTTATAATTTCATTACCCTACATGTTAAAAGTAATAAAATTAAAAATATTTTTTCAAATCATTGACTTTAAAATGTAATATTATATTTCACCTATTTATGTATAATAAATGTCAGAAGTAGCAGAATGTATTTAAGTGTCACTCCAGTTAGCATTCATTGAAAAAATATAAAAAGAATGTTAAAAATTCTAAAAGAATGAAACCTAAAAATAACGTATTTCCCTGTAAGTTTAAAAAGTTTGGGGGGTTTTGCAGGCTTTTGGTTTTGGTTTTGGTTTGAAACAAAATTGAAAACTTATTGCTTTTCTTTCTAAATATTCTAGGACAAATAAGACATTTTACTTTTTATATTTCTTTTCTTGGGGCGCGCGCGCACACACACACACACACAAACACACAGTTTTAATTTCCACAAGTCCACACTAGTAAGGATGGAATGAAACGTGTTACAGTGTAAAGAGAAAGTTTTCTTGCATGCTGTTATAATGACAGATTACAGTGACTGTCCTCAAGTGGGTTTCCATTGGTGTAATGACAGCTTTTCTTAATGTGCCATGATGTGTTTGAAAACCAAACCCCACAGCAATGGAAGATTCAAACAGTCTCCTTCCTAGAGAAGGATCACTAGAGAAAATGCCAACTTGCTGGTTTTGGCCGGGGGTTACACTGGTGTCAGGAAAGAAGATAAATCTGTGAAAGTAGATGTTGCCCCTGGGGAGCAAAGGGGTGTGCTGTTTGAAGCAGCATGTGCTTGCATTGCTGTAAGAGACAAGAGTAATTTCCACGCAGGAATACACCAGGTTGCTGATGCTGAACAGATCCAGGAGAAACCACAATCTGAGACCTAAAAAGACAGAATACTTTGCTGGAGAAAAGCCGGATATTTGAACAAGGAAAGTGCTTTGCTATTGACATTTTTCTTCTGTGATGAGTGAAATAGGCACTTGTGCACATTTCTGGTTAATAACCTGATTTCACCCAAGATATAGCTGAAATATCTCATCAATGTCATCTGTTAAAGGATATGGGCTGTGGTGCTCAGAATATTGACTGACTTTGCTGAGGTAGAAACAATAACTGTACTTTTCTCTAGCTTTCCCCACTTCATAAAAGGGGTAGAGTGGGAGAAAATGTAAGTAGAATTTTCCCTCTAAAACAAACAAACAAACAAACAAAATTCTTGCAACTTTTAAACTTCTGCAATAAATATGCACAATTATCAGTGAAAATGTGTTGCTTCTGTGAAATTATAAGGATTCTTCTGCAATATATTATATCAGAGAAGATTACAAATAAATTTTTCCAGGGGCCTATAGGTGATTTTTCTATTTGGAAACTGTATTTTTTTTCATTATCATTGTGGAGATAACTTCTAGAATTCTTACAAGGTTTTTCTTCTCTTTCAGGTCTGTACAGTATTTGTGCCAACGTTGAGAGGTGTTGTTGACAAACACTTGTTGTATTCTTGCAATAAAATGTGACCACTTCCAACCACAAGTCTCTCAAACCCCAGTATCACCTGTCAAAAAAAATTCAATTTTTCCACTCACTTTCCAGCTACTGGGATTAGTCTGTCAATCACATTCTTGTGATTATGTCTTAGCAGTTGTCTAGAAGCTGACAGCAACCATGAATATCACTAGATATGACCTGGCAAAACCCAACAGACTTTTGTAACCTATGGTTAATAGCAATGCACTTTCATAATTTGTTTTCAGCAAGTCCCTGTGAAACATATTTCAGGGTAAATATTACCCTGGTGTTTTTCCAAAGATGATAATTGATGAGAAGATCACATGGGCCTTGTTTCAGCAGTGTGTTTAAGCAAGGCACCTAACTTTACGATTAAAGTTAAGCTTGTGCTTAGGTACTTCACTGCCCTTGGGGCATAGCGAAGGAACTTATCACAAAGTTGCGATAGACTCTTAACTCTGAATTTCCTGCCTTTTATACTACAAAAGCTCACCTTTAACCTTCCTGTAACAGAGATTTTTCATTTAATTCCCCGCAGGCTTAAAAGACAGATGACCTGTTGGTAAGCAGAGGTATATAAATGTTTTTCACATTGACAGTGCCTACCCTGGAATGTGGTTTGCAGAAAAAATGTTACCAGATGTTGAAGAACATCTTCATATCTGCTTTTATTTCTTTAATACCTTCCAGACAACAAAACAGGACATGGCTTCTATCAAAGTGTCAGTTTAAGTAGACATACAACCACTGATATTTGACTGTAATGCCTGTCTCTAAAGACTGTTGTAACTCAGGCTCCAACAAGCAGAAAATCTGAGACCTATTACCCTTCCCTGTTGTTTTTATTATTGTGGTGCACTGCATGCAAATGTGTAATCTAGGTGAACCTCCAATTAATTTCCAGTGTGTACAAAGCACCACTAAACTGCCCTGGCAAAACCACTCTCAGATTAAAAAAAGTAGACTGTGAAACAGATGGAGTATTTTACTATTCAGGATTAAATACCTGCTAACTTTCCCATGTTCAGTGTTAAAAAACAAATACACAGGTAAAGAATCAGATGCATATGACAGAATCTAAAAATCTTGGACCAAGCTCAGTAGAGCCTCAGACTAGTCAGAGCCTAACAACAAAAATATTTGACATCATCAAAAATGGGTTTGAGTTGTTTTGGTTTTTTTCTTCCCTAAAAATAAGCTTCATGAGTTAGCTATGGTAAAAATTACACATTTTGATTTTTAAAAAAAAAATTTAAAAATTGGAAAAAAATGAAACAACTTTATTAACTTGGATTCACTTACCACTAGTGGATTAGAAAAATGTATAAACCAGTCAGGCATATTTTTCAGTGATCTTCTAATTAAGCAAAACTAAAATGAGATAACATTTGCCAATTTCAAAAAGTGATGTGCTAAAATAGAGAAGTGTAGAAGACTTGCTTGAAGTCTAGAATTGCGAGGAGAGCACACAGTGTCCAAGATACATTTAAATCCTTCTTTGCAGGGAATATTATTTAGGGCTTGTGACCAGAATGGATCACATTGTGAACAGACTGAGATGCAAACAGATGCAAACTGACTGGTAATTTTATTGGTTCTATAAAGGTTCTTCATGTTCATGGAGACATGTAGATAGCCTATGATTTTCTCTACCCACTTTATAGTGCAGTCATAATTAAATCTGATCCAAGCCTGTGGCTGATAAATCTAATTTAAATGGTGATTCAGCACACCAGTTCTCACATCTCAGAAGAAAACACAGGGTACTAGGGGGAGCAAAGGGGCCTGAGCTGTTTGTTGATGGATCACATGACTGAGGTGGAAGAGGTGGGGTACCAGCAGCGCCTGACTGTTGTGGTAGTGGTTAAGCACACTCTTTGGGGGAGGTGGTGAAAGGTTTGATCCTAAATCAATTTTTAAATCATTGTCTAATGTAAAAGTCATAGATATTTCTTCTAATAGGACCAAAACTCATGTATATATGCTAAGGTACTAACTCCTCTAGTAGCGATTTCTAAAATGTAAGGCTAACACTATCTGTGTTCGGCGCATCATCCGGTGCTGCGAGAGCGCTGCTGGGTCATACCTCCTACATACTGTAGGTATCTTTCACCAGGCATTTGAGTGCTCAGGTAATTGTGCTGTCTTAAAATATTTGGAGCCAATTACATTTAGGCTGCTCCTGTTGCTGAGAGAGTTCTGCTGTCATCCAGTTAGGAACAACTTTGACGCAACATGAATGGTGGCTGAGCTCGAGTGCTGAATTCCTGATGGATTTCATATTTACAACTCCAGGGATGTGCTGAGATGACTGCTTCATCAGAATGAGTTTTCATCATTAATTTGTGAAAGTTATTAAACAAATAAATAAGAGGTAGCAATTACTGCTTCTGTTTCCTGACATCAGCTAGCTTTAACCTAACAAAAAATGAAAGTCACTTTTTATAAATTCAGCTGATAGCTGCGTTCAATGTTTAACAACATGCAACCACATTTGGCTCCATTCTAATCCTACTGTGTTACATTATGATATTTCAGTTTAAAATATCATAATGCCTTTATCCATCTTTATTATCTCTAATAGAGATATTTTGCAGTTTGTTCACTATTGAAAGTGATTTTATCTGCACAGATTTAATACACTTTTTAATTAGATTTGTATAATTGATTACTACCCTGGCTGTTAAAAGCTGTAACACCAGGGCTGACTGTTATTCATAACTCCTAGAAATTAGTCTTGTTGAGTACCGCACATGAACAGCACAGACTGTGTATTGCACTGTTTTTGCTGAATCTTGTGGGATAAGTGGATCACTTTCTGCCAGTTCTGTCAACAGTTTCCACGGTGACATTATGAAAACCAACATCTATCAGGCCGAAAGCAAACTTCACACATTTTGAAATAAATCGTTCTTGGCAGCTTGTATCAAATCATGATGGAAAAACTTATGGGATTTCAGCCCTTCCTACTTTTTTTTCTGGAGTCCTGTTGTCTGATTAAATGCCCCATATAGCTGGTCCAGAAGATTGCTCACTTTTTAAATCCAATGGGCAAGACGGATGTCTGGAGTCAGGTTATACTTTAGGAGAACCAAACTGAAATGCTCCTTTGACTTTCTGAAAATCTGAGATTTGATTGAATTCATCTTCTTAGGTTGACTAAGATATTCAATCCTCCCCTCATGCAATAATTCATGTCATCATAATACCTATGTGCTGTTGTCACAGAGAACCAATACAGTGTAGTATGAGACCAAATCTAGGGTGAATCTTTTACTCTGTCAAAGCCTAGAAATGTTTAACACTATGTAAGACACAATTTTACTCAATCCTGTTCAATGATGCGAAGGGCCAAGTTTGAAAGTTGTTTGGGGCTCCGTGAAGATGGAATGGGCTTGTGTGTCCTCTTTTGAAATGAGTCAGTTTTGTTGGCAGATTACTGCTATTCCATAGTGGTTTGTGATTTATATCACAGGAGCCTACATTTCTGGATAAGAGCCATTTTTATTATTGTAGGAATTTACAGAGATAATCTTAGGACTACAGATCCCTTTAGACAGGCATTTCAGACATGATTAAATGCCCTTGCTGGAAACAAAAATCTCTACGTTGTGCAATGGGTTTCATATGGGCCCTGAAGCCATTCTTCTGCTCCTATTCCACTGGCAGAGAGATATCTCATCACCTTCAAACAGCTCTGCTAGTCCATTGTTTTTCCCCAAAGCAGTATAAGATCCAGTTTTCCTCCATGGTTGTTTAACTATTTGGATCCCTAATGAAACATCAGGCACAGAAAGTCAGAAAACTGACAGATTTTTATTCTGCAATGATAATGCCTCTCTCCTATTACTAGTCAAATTGAATAGCAACTGGGTCGAAGTATCATCATGCTCTCTGCTGCAATCAAATGGGAGCAAGGCCAGAGAGGAAATGGAAAGACATGGCCTTCCTTCACAAAAAAAATAAGAGGGAAGACTGTCTACATTGCTGACAAAAATCCCCAGTGGTTGGACATTTTTAGTATGACAGCTGACACACTACAGCACAACTCTTCAAGGTCTCACTAAAGAGTCTGAGAAAAACATGGTGTTCACGCTTCTCATCTGAATTTGCAGCTTGTGCCCATTTCACAACTGCTCCCACTCGAAGAATGTTCATCCGCAAACTGGAATTTCAGGTCCTTCTTGTTTAGGATCTGGAGGTATGTGACCCCTTAAAGACAGGGCTGACTTTGGTCTGATATTTATATCCTAAAGGGAAAGTGGTTTCAGGGGCATATCCAGTTAGGATCATACTGAACCATCTTGGTAAGATGCTGAGGGCAGTCAGAGGCAGCAAGCACTGACTTGCAATGATGAGTTACATGGTGACTGTATGGCTGCATACCAACATATTTCCCTGCACAATTCCCCAAAGGAAGGAAAAATTTTCCAACAGAAAGGTAATCACTGCCACCACTTCTGGCTTATTCCAAAAGCCAGCCAAGCTGCTTGCATTTGACTGATAGCAAAATAGAGCTCTCTGCATACAGCAGTTTTCCTTTACCATGTGTAACCACATAATAACTGAAAGAAATGTGAGGAGAAAAACCCACAGAAAATAAAACAGTTGATAGTAAACTTGGAGTGAAGTTGTCAGTGAGTATAGGGAAAGTGTTCTGGTGCTCTTGTGCTCTGCGGCATGCAGCAGTGCCAGATCCTCTCTCAGCTTATGAATTAGGTAGATCTGTGAGACCCGAGGAGCATTCATGTCAGTGAGCACCCAAGAGATGCTTCATGTCAGTGACCGGTCAGGAAACCAGAAGTGGGAGTGAAGGCACTCCACTCAGCGCATGCCTGAGAGCAGGAGGTCTGCACATCTGCAGCAACGAGAGCAGCCATGGGCCCAATGGCGAGGTGCAACTCTTTCCCCATGCAAAGATGCCTGTGCATGGGCCTGTCAGTGTGCAGAGGTGAACCATGCCATACTGTTACCTCCTGTGGCTGAGGCGGGTGCTCATGCTCCAAGGTCCTTCTGAGTTCCTGCACTCTGACTCTGACTGCAGCAAGCCTCTGCTCCCAGCTGCCACAGCTGCTAAAGGCTGCTATCAAACAAATGGAGAAAAAACCCCCTGAAAACTGCCAGTCATAATACAGCCATTTCTTCAAAGTGGTACTGTGTGAATGTTTTCCAAGTAAAACAAAAGCCACGCTGCCTACTCTGTCCCACTTGGAACTCTGCAGTCAGGTTGAAAGAGAAGGGATTTGAGGAGGGATTTTCAGAGAAACAAATAAGTAAAAAGAATGTTGGAGACCAGATGGCAACATCTGGAGACAGGGGCTGGTTTTTGGCTTGGGGTTATTGAACCTTTCCTGTTCTACATGGGCTTCTATTTTCAGTCAGTGGTTGAGCAGAACTAAATTAATTTGAAGAAAATGTTGAAAAGCTTCTTCTAGGACATGACAACACACTGTGATGTAAAGTAATTCAACTTTTATAAAAGCTCCTTTTATTTTGAGCTGCTGTAACTATAAACATCTATCTTTTCAGTAATATGTAAACACTCATATCTCTTCAGTAAAAATACCTCATTGAAACAATTTTCACTTTTTTTTTTTTTTTCATCTGTGCTGGCTGGGGAATAGTCTGGGACCAGAAGAGCTTCTCCAAGGCAGCATAAGAAAGGCTGATGCAGGAACAAGCTGTTTCTGTTTACACAGAAGCTTAAGGCACCGTCTCTTCTGGGGCTACAATGGTGTGAAGGTTTGAAGGCCAAACGTTTCTGTGTAAAGTACTGAAAAGTAAGAAACATTTAGAGATTATAGGTGTTCCCCCCAACAAGATGAAAAAAAAAAAAGGCTTGGGGTGAGCAGATGAAAAATTTTTTACATGAAATAGGGCTCCATCATGACAATTTTAAAGAGGGAAAGAAAAAGCTAAAGAACTTCAGAGTAGCAAGTGGATGTTTGTGTGTGGTGTAACTCATACAATGCAGTGGATTAATTACAGAGTTTAACCTTTCCCATTTAAGGTGGGCTCAAGTCACATTCTTTAAACTAATAGTGTGTGATATAACCCTCAGGCCAGCAGGAACAATAACATATGTCCAGTTATGACATGAGTTTGCATGATGAAATAAAAATTATGGCAGTTTTCCAAAGCTTACTGTAATACAAATGTGATCTTTTCTGACAGAAATGAGAATAAAATAATGCTTCAGTGATTTGGGAAAAGAAAACAAAACCAAATACACACAAAACAAAAAAATAAAATCAAACCACAAATCACAATGTTTCAGATACAGGAAATTTTTTTGTGACACATGACGAGACACAGACTTGGAGTCAAATTCTTGAATTAAATTCAGTTTAAAAATAAGGATCTCTTACCACCTTCTGTTAGTTTCTCTGGCAGCCATGCTGTAGGAATGTTTCTGTGCCACAGTCCCTTTTTTCATTTTCCACCAAATTTGCTAGTCCAGCATCTTTCCTTACAAAAACATAAAAGCTTCAGTCCTTCCTCAGAGATCTTCAAGACCCAAAGCTCACTTCTCATGGTCAACATCCAATTTCTGTGTTGGTTCTTCACCGCCGTGACTCTTCTGAAGTCCTTGGTGCTGATAGAGATCAGGAACGGAAATGATGACCAGGGATAATATAAGTGGTCACTGCAATAGGTTTGCTGATGAAGTCAGTTCTTTGACTTCTCCATGTCAGGGTACAAATCAGAGAAGAAGGGAACATGTTATCTAAGCTCTAATATCTGTATGTACAAACACTCAAGATAAGAGAGGGAAAAAGGATGGAGATACACTGAACCCCATGAAAATACAAATATAAAACAGCTAGATGAGTTATTCTACTGGACTCTCTAGTTTTTGTTTAATAGCAATCTAAAGAGGTGAATATAGAGATAAAATACCAGTTATTTTGCTCTTCAGTGAGAAATCACCAAATCAAAGAATGGGTAAGGTTTGAAGGGACCACAGTGGGCATCTGCTCCAACCTCCCTGCGCAAGCAGGGTCATCCTAGAGCACATGGCACAGGACTCTGTTCAGACGGTTCTTGAATATCTCCAGTGAGGGAGACTCTACAACCTCTCTGGGCAATCTGTTCCAGTGCACGGTCACCCACACAGTAAAGAAGTTCTTCCTCATATTCAGGTGGAACCTCTTGTGCATCAGTTTCTGCCCATTGCCCCTTGTTCTATTGCTCAGTGCCACTGAGAAGAGCCTGGCTCCATCCTCTTGGCACCCTCCCTTCAGATGCTTATGGACATTGATATGGTCTCCAATACGTTGGTGTCATGCCAGATCCACAGTTCCTATCACCCAAGCAGACAGGGGTCAGGCTCAATCACCAGTGGACATAACAGTTGTCTTACATGAATTATCTACACCACCACAGACTTCAAAAATCAGATGTGACCTTCAAAAAAAGAAAATTTCTCCTTTCCTCTTCCACCCACCCCCACCTTTACCCTCCAAGACTGCATAAAACATTGCATTTTTTTCAAAGGCTTTTTATTAATGGTCCAAGTATGCCCTGATGTTGGGGCAAATCTTCAGCACACATTGAGCAGAGATAAAGGGTAGGACTCCTATTAAATTGATCAAAGTTGTTCAATTCTCCTGCAAGCTGTGCTGAAAATGAGCCCTGTTCTGCCATGCCACATCAATTAGGACACAATTCTGACCTGAAGCAACAGTTCTAATGCAAAAAATTCAGTGTCAGTGAGAAAACAAGGCACAGGAAAGATATTTTTTTTTTTATTTAAACATGTAGTGTCATCTTAGAAATCACAGATCCTTCTTAAATCTTCTTACTTCTACTATAACTAATGCAATGTTTACAGTTATGTAGTGAAAGAGCAATATATTTTTACTCTATTTGTATTTTTCTATTCCAGCATGACTGTTTCTTATATAGTCCTTTTCTCATATTATTCCTTGTATCTTTTAATATTATTCCAACTCATTTCGGGTGCATATCATGTCACAGTATTACTACTTTCAGTTAGCCCTTTTAAAGATTGTCCTCTGTCAGAAATAAGCATCTGTTCTTTTGGATACAAGAGCAGTTTTCTAATATTTGATCAAATTTTTACAGTTTTCTCTGTCTACTTCTAAAATTGCATTTCAGATATTTTGATAGCTAAGTACAGGGTAGACAGGGTTTCACCAAAGTTTTCACGTTCTTATTTCTTGGGTTTTTTAGTTTCTACTGTACAGAAAACCAAAAAGTGGAAGTAGGTGAAAAATTTTCTTTCCATTATAAAGAATACATTTATCTCTGCATTGCCGCTTTCCACATGAAGCATGAAGGGAGTCACTGCTGTGGACGCACGTCAAAGCCATGGCTCAGATTCCCTCTGTGATAGCAATCAAATGAGAAGGCTGCAAGGATTTGCTCAGTCATCTGACATTTTGTTGTCTTTTAAGCAAAGTGATGATAAAGACTTGTGCTTTTCACTTTTATGTGGAAATATTTGTACCCTGCCTGCAGGAAACCAACCAGCAAGATTTACTAATATATTAAACTCCTCTAGGCAGTAGGACCTTTGGCAGTTTTAACATTCTGGTCATTTTTACTGACATGTGTAACCCACAGGAGTTATCCATCAATGTGCTTTTCATATGTGGCTGTGCTCGAGCCCAGGCCAAGCTAAAACTCCACCTGGGAAGACCTGCAAGTTACAGACAAACTCCGTGTGCAGGATCACATCTTTTCCTCATTCATACCAACACCTTTTACAAGCTGACTGAGAGATTGAACTTCACTATATCTAAGCATTTAAATGACGGAAGTTAACACTGTCAGGAAACCCTGTTTGCTAGGAAGAGGCAAGTATCAGAATATATTTCACCATCCCCTAATCCTTAGAAAGGGAGAAATGAGAGTTAAAAAACAAATAAAAACATATCATCAAAGACTTTGTAGCCTTAATTATCAAATCGCACTTTGCAAGACAGCTAAATGAGATGAAGATCACAGAACAAACTATCCAATAAATAAAGACCACCCAGAGAAAGAAAAGTATAACAAGCCAAATGGAGACTTAACTGACCACTCTATGCAGCAAATGAACACAAATTAAATTAAGCAAGACTGAAACTCAAAGTAAATTACAGACAATCAAGAGATCAGGGAAAAAAAAAAGACAGATCCTAAAAGTATTGCTGGCTTCTTTCCATCTCTCCCTTTGTCTCTCTATCTGATAATAGCCGATACCATTAAGCATCTCACCATCACTGAATTAAATTCATCTGATTAGAGGAATTTCAGTATCTGCGAGGATGTGCCTTACATTTCCAGGAGTGTTGCACTTTACTTTTAATGATCACGGGAAATAAAATGCCCCTATCTGTTTGTGAGCAACAAATGACATTTGATACCACAGATATTTGTTAAGAATAATTTCAGTAATTATTTTCCATCCCCTCTGACAGCTAGCAGCAAGAAAACAAGAGAAAAGACAAACATGAAAGGCTAAGGAAAGTCTGTGAAAACAGAAAATACAGAAGAAAACCAAATAGTGGAATCTAATTATAAATATTAGGCTAATATTACTGTAAGTTATGATTTCAAATTAGATTTGAGTTGCATAAACTTACACTCATTCCCGAGAGTATACATTTAGAGTAGATACCAAAAGCCCTACATCTGAGAAAGTGCCCAGGTGAGTAGTTCAGCAGTTTCAATAGAGATATTAATTTTTCTGAAAAAGAGGACATTTTTATAGAACAGGAGACTAGGAATGTTTTCATCTTTATCTACTCAGCCGGACTACATCCACTTTAACTTTGATCCAGCAAATGCCAGAGACAAAGAACTGCACCTTTCCATGGATGATCAAGTCTGGTGCTTCTGCAATAATGAACCAAAAAAAGCAATTAGATGATGTAAAATAGGGGCAGGAGTTTGAAGTGGAGGAAGGAGAAACTTAACGACTTGCTATGGACTTCTGTAATGGACTCCCATTCCCTCAGCCTTGCTATAGGGTTTTCAGTGATTTTTGTTCCTTGTTTCCCTAAATTTGAGGATCATTTCTTTGATTTCAAAGGTGAATTTTCTGGGACAGGTATTCTCTACAGATATGTCTGGCACATTGGTAATACACTCATCTCTTCCATGACTTGTGGGCTGTAGCAGGACTGATGGGGTAGAAGTACCACCTGCTTCACCATTTGGTACTTTATTTACTCATGAAATGACCCTATATCTTGATAGTGCCAACATGTGCCTCTTTTCTCATATGTTTTGAGAACTGACAGGTTCCTACCAGATGCAACTTATATCTGCTTCTGGCTATTACAGGAGTTAGTAGAATAATCTTTGTAATAAAATACTTATGTTCGTACCCATCCGTATTCTTCTCATCTTTCACTCCAGGCTTCAGCTTAAAAACAAGTTATGGTACAGTGGTTGAAACATTTTGGATGGAACATTTTTCTACCATCAGAAAAAAAGGATTACCATGAAAAACTGAAAGTTTCCATGTGAACAGATTGATAAGAGGAAAATGTTTGATTAGAAAATATCTTGCCTTAGGTCAGGCTGGCATTAGCCTCTGACTCTGCCTTATATATTACCTATTAAACCAGTTTGTTCAAAACAGAGGCCAATAGAAATTGAGTTTCAGCTTGAGGTAGTACAAAAACTGTTGAGTCTTGAATATGTCATTTAATTCCTGTGGACAGACCCAGAAACTTTTGTCATGCCCCACCAACTGCTGGCTTTGTTTCTTCAAGTCAGTAGAGCTTCACAGAGGAGCTAGGATCCATCTGTGTAGATGCAAGGGCAGAAATGGAACCATAGGGCTAAATCCTATGACTGCTCAAACTTTTTATGTATTTTCAACCTTCCAGTAGGTGTAAATTTAAACCCAATGAAAATATATGCTAAATTATATATTTCATGACAAAGCCATACATTGCTACTTTAGTTTGATATTTCCACATCGCTGAGGTTCCTCAAATGGGAATGAAAAGATGGTCCATGTGTATTTTTCTACAATCATTCAAAATTCTATTTGGTCAAAAATAAAAAAAAAAAATATTGAGCAAAAACAAAATACCACTTCATTGTAAAGTAGATTTTATATAAGTCAAAACCAGGTCCTACTGCATGATTCTGCAGCTATACAGAGGTGTGCATAAATACATAGAGAAGAATAAAGTCATGATGGTTTATTTTCTTTATTATTTTATAGAGAGACCAGAGAAAATAATAGAAGTAAAATATAAAAGAAAAAATACATAGTCATTTTTTTGTATAGTTTAAGCAGAAAATAAAACTTTCTAGTTTGAATAAGGTCTTTTAAAAGCTCAGAAGAGGTTTTGTGAGCCTTTCATAAGTCAAACAAGAGTGTAAAATGTTTTGGTAACAATTCTGGGAAGGTAATAAAGTTAGTAAAGAAGAAGGCAGCATGGGTTTGTAGTTTAATGATGGTTGAAAGGCTCTTCTAGCTGTCAGATTAAGACAGTAATTCTCCAATGTTTATAGAAAAACATAACTACATCCTTGCCATTTAGAGAAGCATTTAATTTAGGTTTGGTAAAATATCAGTTAAAGCACTTACAAAACCAAAGTCAATGTTAATCTTAGATTAGTGTCATAATCCTTGAAAGACTGACTGTAAAACTTGTGAATTAAAATAACATATGACAGAAACTGGGAATGGTTTCTTTGTCCCCTGCAGCAGTGCAAAACAGACACTTGTTTCAGCATCACCTAGTATTTCTCTTAATTAAAAAGAAAACAACAAAAATAACCAACTGTATATCATGTCCTATCCATGAAGGTATGTGTTTTGGCTTTTACATTACCTGGTCTACAAGCAAAATGTAGATATAGTTATATTGATTTGTTTCCATAGCAATGTAAAGGCTCTTTTTGGGTTTCCAAGGCAATATGCAGCAGAATAACAAATCAGAAAAACATGGGAAATGTTCAGCAAGCAATAGGTCTAGGCAGCCCCCCAGGCCTCCAAGAAACGTATATTTCATTAAAGAAATCTGAAAAAAAATGCTTGAAATTAAAACAGAAAATCCCATCTACCAGATTCATATTTTCTTTTGTCATTAAACACTGTAGAAATACACTTTTGTTTGTGACAATTCTCATTCAAGTTAGTTCCAATGACAAGAGCAAGGGATTTTTGCTTTAATTTTTGTTTTTAAATGTGGAGGGTTTTGGAAGCTCTGACACAAAACCTGCTGGAGGAGGGGTAGTTGCAAGAGAAAACCCCATTAAATGATTTGAGGACTCTTTTTTTTTTTAACCATGTAGAGATGCCACTAATGATTTGGGTAAAAGAAGACCTAGTATAAACTTTTATCCTGATCTGACCAAGCTTTCATGGAATATCCTTAAGATTCTTTTTAATTTGCTGAAGAGATCTGTCAGAAGGAACTACTTTACAAATGTACAAGAGCTGAGAGGAAAAAACCTCTTAGTTATGATTGCTATACCCATAGCTCTACACTATATCAATCTTCTAAAAGTTTTTGTCCCCTTCTAAATGAAGGATATGAATCTGATAAGACTCCATCTTTTCCTAAGGGCCATCCCAAGTACAAACTAGGGCAATATAAGCCATTTAAGCCTTTAAAAAACTGAAGTATATTTGGATTTAAATCTTGTGTTTGTTCAAACAAAACACACATCTTAGAGGCACATTTATCACTTCTTCCCTGATATCCAGAAAAAAATTAGCCTTGAAATAGTTCTAGACCTGGGCAAAAGAATGAATAGGTACACTAAAAGACTATCTCTGTTGTCACACATTATCTCTGAAACTGAAATTGTTTAAGTACTTCAAGTGATAAAGCTTTGAATTTTGGAGTTACTGAATAATTTTAGTGATCAAGAAAGATTTGATTTATGTGCCATGAGGTGAGATGCCTCACCTGCACAGACACCACAAACATGCTCATCGTTGCTGACAGCTGCAGCCAACCTTGTGTGAACCAGAAACAAACAATAAAGCGTATAGTGTATAACTTCTCTAAACTCACAGTATTGACTGCTCTCCTTATCCTATTCTTCTAAAGTTATGGTCTTGCTTTATTTTAAGAAAACTGTGTTTTATTTCTTTGCTTTGTATGCAATAAATGACCATTCACGTTCAGGGCATGAGTATGTAATTTTTCTATTAATTTTTCACATGAATGAAGAAAGATGGAAAAAAGTGAAAAAATGTTTGCTAAGTGACAATAGGCAGCCTAATTTTGATTGCATTTTCTTTTCAGAGCAGAAATCAGCCTGAAGAAAACTAGTCATTTAGCAAAACCTGCCAAGCTCAAGGGGAAAAGTTTCCTTTTGTATTATTCAAAGATTACTCTAAATTACACCTGCTATGGAAATCAGAAATGTGAATTCCTGTTTGAGGCTTCTTTAATTAAAATATGATCTGATCCCTGGTTTGTTTTTGCACTCAAAAGCAGCATTCAAGAAAGAAAACTTCTAAAAATCTTTACTATAAACCTTAATATATAAAATACATGTACTTGTGTTTTGATTCAAACTAATGGCAGAAATCCTCAAGAGGCAATAACTTACACTCATGCACCAGAGTCCAGTACAACTTTGTGCAGAAGCTGTATTTATTTATTATTATTTTGATTAAGTTCCACACTTCTACCATAAAAGAGTCACATACAGCTTTGGAGATGCTGGTTGGCCTGCACCAAGTTAGCAACTACATGACAATTTTATACTGCCAATATTTGTTCAGCACTTATAATAAACAGGAAGAAGCCCACCACCCTCCTAACCACAGGGATCCAAAATTCAACATTTGGGGTTAGGTTTTCTCTCTTTAATACATTTTAATCTACATTTCAGATGGATCTTCCTGCCTTTCTGTTTTGAAATATGGAGGCTACAGTGCAGCATGAAACCTGGAAAGCTTCATTTGACTCTGTCTTCTCTAAAAGTCATCATTTGAAAGCTGTGCACTGTTGAATTACTTGATTAAATTCTTTCAGGAACATTTGCAACTGCTAAGAAAAAGCATTTAAAGCACTGTCTGTGAGTTCTATCAAGTATGTTTGAAGAAATGACAAGGGGTTTTTTAAGCAGAAAACTCTCACACTTCAGCAATCTAGGACATCTATCTCATGATTTTTAAAACTCTTATTCTTTGTTCATACCCCCAAACCACTGTTTTTAACTTGCCAAATAAAAAGGAAAATTCTTCTCATCCTGGGGAGATGTATACCTATTTATGTTAATTAATGAAAATAAAGTCTCATCTGGTACTTTCCACTTGAAACTGAATAAGAATCATCTCAAAGTTGCAGGGGAATTGAAAGAGGTTTGCTAATGATATGTACATATTTTCAAATAGTTGAAGATCACAAGTTAGTACAGCGGATGCTAGAAACTGCTAAATGTAACAGGCAGAAATGTCTATCTGTGTCTGTTCACAAGCAAAGGTTTCTGAACATAATCCTACCATACCTCAGTAGAAAGCTATCCAATAGTGTAGCTCATGTATATTGGCTATGAAGAGCTATAGGGAGAAACATTCTCATACAATTTCCACATAGATTAATTTGCAAGTTTGGGGTTTCTCTGCGCAAAGAACGTCACTGGATGTCATCTGGTTAGTTTCTATCATACATATATTTAAAGACCAAGCCTTTTTTATTTCCTGGGTAAGAACTTCAATGTGCTCCCAGGCAGCAGGTCTACTGTAGGTAGAGTTGCGAGCTCACTCAGGCTTGTCTGCAAGTTTTGAACATGAACTTCAAACGATGTTCACTCATGTCTTCAGCTGTCTTTGTTTAGTTGGAACTAATAGAGGATTGGTTCCAACTGTGACTTGTAAATAACCCACAGGGCCAGATTTATTGTGGCCTAAGAAGGCAAAATTATGAGTACATAAAAAACAGTAATAAGACATGCTAATTTATAGGTACCGCTATAGGATGTCCTGTACACCCACTGACTCTGCCTCTGATATCAGTACATGTGATATGTCCAAAAAAGTGTCTATGACTTATTAGATAAACTCAATCACTGATGGAAGGTTCTAATGCTCTGTGCCAAGGAAACAAATGTGATATGTCCCAGTGAAGTTAATTTTTTTAGTCCACAAATTATTACCTAGGTAATTATTTCCTGTATCTGTATTTGTTGCACCTCCACCTCTAGTCAGGGCAGAAAATTTGACAGACTCAGAACATGTCACACATAGTATGCTTGTGCAGATCCTCATGCATCACATATGTTTAAAGTACACACAGACTTTTTTGAGGAAATGTCAGGTAGAAATATGGAAGTATTTTTTATCTGCTGTGTTGACTTTGAGTTTGAAAATGGCAGCTAACGATAAATAGTCAAAATGCTCTGTGAACATAGTTAAATGTACAAGATGTGTTCTCCATGTCAACATGCTTATCTGCTTCTGAAAAGACAATCTGTGTTTGCTTTTCCTGGGATCATAAAGAAATGAAGACTTATTTCAGCTTAATGATAAGGTTCACAATTTACAAAGAATGCTTTTGTCTGACTACCTTTTCCATCAGTTCCAGGTTCCTTTAGCCTAAATCTACTTTTATTCCACTTAATTAGAGTAATTCAGAGAGACTTGGAAAGGAACAAGAACTAAGAAAAGAGAATCTAGTAATCACACAATATGAATGAACATCTTTTTAAAACTGCGCGTGGTATTTTACCCAAGGATAAAGGTAAACTCTTAATATTTCTTAATATTAAATATACCAAACAGATGTTCATCCAGTCATCAGTGTGAGATACTGGATCTGAATCTCACTGAATTATTGATATGTGTCAGAACCAACTCACTGGAAGTGAGGGGGGCGGGGTGGGTAGATGAGGGAACTGGCCTAGACCTGCAGGTACATGGCAAGGCCTGCCTCTTCTCCCTTTCTTTACTCTTTTGATCTGTTTTCTTCTTTTACTCTTTTTCCTTCTCTTCTGGGAAACTTTAAACCAATGAATTGGGTTTTACTAAAGCCAGTATATTGATTGTTTTTAGTGTGTGTTTTCTGTGGAGTGGGTTTTTTGTGCTTAATGAAATATTTTTTCTTGGTTGTATTTTACTCCTGTGAAACCTTTTGCCAGAGTAGCTTATTTTTCTCACTGAATTAGAGAAGTGTGTGTGACTCTTTCTCCGGATGCTAATTCGAGAGTATAACAAAGCAAAAGGCTTTTTAAAAGTCTTGAATAAAATGCAACTGCTTTGGGCAGCTTATAGCTTAAAATCCAAAGTGTAACACAGGGCCACCCAGTACTAGCTACAAGGCCTGATGGAATTACAGTGTTGGCACTCTTCTCCACATGCAATTGGCAATTTTTTCAGCAACATCCAGAGCAAAGAGGTGTCAAACTTGCAGGAACAAATCCCTATGCACTCTGACAAAATGAAATAAACATTAAATATTCCTGGCAGATGTTTATTGAACCTGGTTTTCAACTCTTCTAGAAAGGCAACTGTAACATTCTGAAGAAATTTCACATCCCTTATAGGTGTAACCTTAGCTATCTCTTTCTGGTTAACAGTTACTCCTTTTTGTTCTATCAACAGAAGAGATTCATCTACTACCTTCTTCATTATGACTTTTTACACAGTATAAAATTGTTACCACATCTCCCACTTTTTATTTAGTCTTCCATTTCTTAGATATTAAAAAATCTAATTCCTTCAATTATTCCTTGTAAATTATGTCTCCCAAAGCTCTTTTCATTCTCACCACTACTCTATAGATCCCCTCCAATCTGCAGTGGTAGCAATTCCAGGAAGCAGTACCCATGTGAGGCTTTCCAAGCATGACATTGACTAATGAATTCTTCCACTTTTCTTAATAGATTCCTAGCAATACATGACAAAAAAAAGCGTTGCTTTTCTTCATTAGCATTACACTACTAACTGCTATTTGTTCTCTGATCCACTTTTGATTTCTGATTATTCCTCCTATTTGTCAAGATCATTTTTAATCATGATCCTGTCTTGTGAAATGCTTGCCAAATCCACACTTGCTGCTTGGTTGGTCAGTTACTCAGATTGTTCATTGATTTATTTATTGCCTCATTATCTACTAAGTAGTTATAAATGCATTTACTATAGTTTGTTCTGGTGTCCTGATGGCTATCAAAGCAAGACTGACTGTTTAATGTTCCCAGAGTTCTCCTTCTTTTTCATTTCAAAACACTGAATTCCTTCACAGTAACAGTATAGGAACACTACAATTGATTCTAGCATGAGTTCCAACTACCAAATTGGTCCATAAACAGAAGAGAGTGGCTTCTTTTCACACAGGTATTCATACCTTAAAACAAGGAACATCTACTCCGATTTGAAGGGAATATGATCCTGTTGCTGTTATTTTGGATATATTGCCTATTTTGAGCATGACAAAATCTGAGGTCACAAGGCATTTGGTTTCTGAAACTTGACTGCATCTGTGCAGGAGAGGAATTACAGGCTATGCAGTAGTAATTGTTGGCAGGTACATAAGGAGATCAGAAAGATGTGCCATTTTTCCTAAAGTGCAAGGGTTAAGTTAACCAGGCACAATGTCTCAAAATGTCAACATGCAAGCAATGAGATACAAAAAAAACTACTTAAAAAAATGCCAAGAATTCAAGTCTGAGATTTAAGAAATCAAATTTTTACAGTGGGAATAACAATAGTATGGGTAGAGTATACTTTGGAATTAACTTACTTATATTCCTGAACCAGGTACTACTATTACGAATATTTATTGACATTGAAGGCAGAAAAAATGCAGAAAACATATCTTGAAAGGAGATGCTAAATTATATTAACTCATTTAATTGACCAAAGCAATCCATTCTACGGAGTAAAATTTCAGTGGGCATTTTGGAGATTCTAGTTTAAAATATTCATGTGAAAAGTTAAGAAGGTTGGAAAGCACGAAAACTCTTTACTGATAATAAGCGTAAGGTGCCAGTATGGTTTGTCAAAATCACTAAAATCACTTTTACACTGTTCCCATAATTTATACATAATGCAGACAATAGGATTTTTAATAAAATTCAATCAGCACTTTTATTAGAGTTATGGTCATGTTAATTTTAATCAGCTGATAATAAAAGGCTTAGTTTATTGTTCTGTAACACCAAGCCATCCATTCTTTCCTCACTTATAGAAGATGATGATTTCAAGTTTTCAAAACACTCTGAGATTCATACATAACATTACTGTGAATTACTGTACAAATTGAAAAGTATAACAAAAAAAATGAACTTAGAGGTGGTGAAATAGCCAAACACATGGAATAATGAAAAAGACCAGCACACTAGGCTTTCCATAAAACTTTGGCACTCTACTACCTACAATATCCAATCTTAATAAGAGTAATAACCCCGATCATGAAATGTGCAATATTGATAGCTTAGTAAAAATTAACTTGGGCCTCTCTATTTGTCAAGTTCCTTGTAGAGAAATTAAAACAGACAGCCATAGTTAAAAAAAGGATATGCAGTTAAAATTACCAAACAAGAAATCTTCAGCTAATTCTTCATTTTCTGTATTTAAAATAGAATATTTTGCATAACAATAGTTTTAAGGATTTCACCAAGTAAAATTAATTCCACCTGCAAAATATCTGTTAAGCAACCAGACTTCAAAGAAGCTGTGGAAATTAAACCTTTCTTAGGAGCCACAGTTAGAACTTTCTTTGCATGGACCAAATGGATCCACCAGATCTGGACTGTAATACATTCTCATTTTTGGAGAAAATATGTTGTACCCTAAGACATTTCTCTTACTCTATTGATAGAAATAAAAGGGGTTTTTACGTAATTACTTAACTTTGTCACACTTAAAATATCACACTTGAGAATTTGAAACTGACATTCAAACTGCAAACTCACCTTTTGTAATTTCTCTTTGAATTCTTACTTCTTAGGGTTTATATTATAGAAACTTTGTTATCTTATTACTTTAAGAAAAGTTGAAGTAATGAACATTAGAGCAGGCAAACAAGCACAGCAGAGAATACTGCGTGAGAAAGCAGATGGTTGCTGAAATTCCTGTGCACTGTCACAAATACCATACAGACTCCACAGGCTGTTGATAAGACATCTTTTAACTAATTAGATGCATTGAACTGGTTAAAACCTAGGGGGTTTTTAAATTATATAGCTACCTTATTTAAGGCATAGAGACCACTCATTTTATCCTGGATCTGCTGAGACATTTGCCTAGTGCTTAATAACATGTGTGTTAGTGCTTATTCAAAAAAAAAAAAAAAACAACAAAATAATATTAGGGGAAGTTTTTGTGAAAGACAAGAAAAAAAAGAGAGCAAAAGTGAGTTAGTATGAGAGTGACACAGTGCCCAGACACCAGGCAGCTCAAGATCAAACCAAGAAAGCACTTTTTCTTCATGACTGAAAAGAGTGACCTATAGGTCCCTCTGACACTCCAGTGTCTCTTTGGAGTAGGCAACTCCTTATCTAATTCCAGCCTGGAATAAGAACAACAGCAAAGCTGTCATCACATGTCCCAACCAGACTCCTTCCAGCCGGGAAAAGATGCTAGCCCTGCACAGGACCACTTTCTCTCCCTCTGTGGTTCATTGCCTTGCCTCACAAGGCATCATTTCTACTCACTATGTCACTTGTGTTACCCGGACAGAGAGACTTCTTTACTACGGCTTGCTGGCCTCACGTGCTCCCTTTGGGTATATCAGACTTCAAAATGCAGTTCTAAAAATCCATAACCTTTTTACAGTTGTATTCTTTTATAGAGGTCTGTACAGTTTATTCAGATCACAGGTGTTGGAAATTGAGTTTGATTAGAGAGGAAGGAAGTGAGAGTATAATGCATTTTTCATACTGGATGATAACATGAAATGCAGCCATGCAGAAATCACTCATCTTCTTCTTAGAGACTTCATTTCAAAACACCATGAAGTAAAGCTGATTGTTTTGCCCAAACACTAACTTCATTACTTAGAAGTAATCTGCAAGGGAAATGCATGCTTTCTTTAATTCACTAAATGATTTGCCTTGTCGAAGTGTCAGATAAGACAAAGAACCTTTAAATCCCAGAAGAGCTTGCTCACAGAATGAAAGACAAACCACTTTTTGTTGTAGTGATTTATTTGATAAAGAATGCCTGAGTCGAGAGTTACTTCTCTCTGTTATAAACTTCAGTATAAAGCTCAAATTAAGCATTAGATTCTAATTTCACTGAATATTATATATCACCAAAAATTGGTCAAATGTAATGAAAAATTAAAGTGAACAGCCAGTATGCATCTACCAGGACAAAATGCTTCCACAAAATAGTAGAGCTGGTCTTAACTCCCAGAGGCTTGCAACAGTGCCATGAGGAATCTGGGAGGAGCTCTACTTTCATATGAAGACTAACAGGCAAATCCTAGCTGCATATGTCACCTTCTATCTGTAAGTCAGCCAGGAAATCTCAGCCAAAGAATTATCTGTGAAAATTCTTTTCTACTTACTGTAGCAGAAAACTTCACTGAATAATGCTCTTTTCCCACACAACAAAAAAGTTAGGGTTGGGTTTTTTCCCCTCTTTCCTTAGGCTCCCATTAGCTTACAATTACTGAGATCATTAGTAATAAAGCATCCATATTTTGCACATTTCATGCTAATTTTGCTGGCTTGAATGATGTCCAATCCATCTTTATTCCATGTAGACCACGTAGGAATGCTGCCTAATAATTAACTGCTCTCTTAAGTGTGCAATCACATGTGTGCACACAAACACATTTTCCTCTTCCAGAAAAGGTATAAATTAACCACAGTCTATAGTAAGCACAGATAGAAAAAAAACCAAAAGGGCTAATACTTGCCTTCTGTGTCCTCACAAGAAATGAGACAGACAAAACTTTTCCTGCCCTTTTTAGCCTTGCAACATTACCTTTAACACAGCGCGGTTTTGTAAATGAAGATGATGCCTTCCTTAGTGCTCTTAGTTTGTAGGTATTTCATATCACAGCTCACTGGTTGGTACCATTGGATATGAGCTGCTAATCTCTCACCCTCAACTTAATATCAGCCAGCCTTTCATATGCCATCATGGCACCACACAGATGCAGACACAAAATAATGGTTTTCTGGGAAGAGCTGGTGATGGAGAAATCCAGGTCATTGCAATAACCCTTTCAAATCTTGAGTAGGATTCTCAGCCAGCTCCTATTCCTAGGGCCTACTCTGCTAAAGATTTTCTTTTGCACTGGTATAAACAAAAATAATGCAGTAAGAACAGGTTTAATCAACTGCACACACAAAATGAGTAAACAAAGCAGAAGGTAGTATAATAAAGTCTGGAATCACATAAATATAATGTTTGCCCCGGTTTATGCAGAATTTAAAAATTCTCTGAAATACATCATCCAGTTTGGAGCACTACACTTCAGGGAAGATGTATATGAATGGAAGAGACTCTATGGATAAAAGGAAGGGTCCAATATCTAGAAAGTAAATGATGATATACAACTGAAAAGAGGAGGGTTTTTCCTCAGATGACTGAAGGACCCCTGGTGTCAAAGATTACAAATCAGGGTCCAAATTAGAAGGGAATAAACCAATTCCTGTGTCCACTGAGGCAAGAACAACTTACTGCACCTATACATTTAAAGTTTTACTTTTGGAAAGAAAAAAAACCCTCAATTTCTAGGAGTAGGCAATATTCACATAGATTGACCCTTTTTTAAAACAAGTTGGAAAGACATATGTCAGGAAAGACTTAAATTTATCTGACCTTACCTTTCCAATAGGGAATGAAACGGATGATGAGTCATGGCCTCACACAGCTTAATTTTCAATGGGTCTAATACCTTAGTTCAGCATCTTGAAAATAAGATCAGACTCTGCAAGAAAACAGAAAAAAAGAGGGGTGAGAAACATTCCAGATCCCCATCAGCACATGGAAGATATGAAAAAGAACTAAAAAAAAAAAAAAGACACTGCAGTAAGATCAGGTGCACTGGCACACTGGGCACTCAGAGCCAGTGTCTGGAGGTGACGGACTCCCCCAGGGAGGTGGGAAGATCTCTGCCTGGTGCATCTTGACTTTTGGAGAAAAGAATGTCTCATATATACTGCTGTTAAACAGATTTCACAGGAAAGTGGGCTGAGTGTAGAGGTTTCATGCCTACTTCAGAAACAACACGCTCAGAAGAAACTGTCAGGTGTTTTGGTGAGACTCTACATCACAGAGCCATCTCTAAGGCACAGGAGTCTTAATTCTCTGAAGTCAACAAAAAAACCTCCAAAACTTTGACTTTGAAGTAACTTGAAACATTTGCAGTATCCACTGGATATATACATCCTGTATTTGCAGAAGAGCAAATACAAATGCAGATCTTACATTATTTAATGCCAAGTATACTGAGAAAGACACCAACACTGATATATGATGCTCTATTTTAAAATATCCCATTACTGCATGTCTAAAAGATTAAATACATTTTTTTCTCTCAGTGGTTAATTCTTGAGTGACTCATTAGTAATGAAAAAAAATCCTCTAAAAAATGTACCTAAAAATACCATTAAAATTATTGTTCTTCAGCTGCATTATAATCAACACAGACAAAACAGGATTCTTTTAGAAATATTAATCCAAGTTTTTTCCCTCAAGGGAAGAAGATCTTGCATATGATAAACCACAGATGCTTTTAGGCGAAGACGGTGCAGATAAAAATTAGGAGAAAATGAAGTAGCAAATAAATATTTTAAATTATATTACTTATTTTTATTTTAAGCAATTGAAGTTAGACATAAGGGTACCACGTCGGGAAATAAACATTAAATGAACACCAAGTCCTGCATGCAAGAATTACTTGGGAAAACTGGAAATCTGATACAAAGAAAGTTGTTTAATCATTAAATATAAAAACTTCACGTTCCACAAATGGCAAGTGGACAGATGGGTAGAAGGCTTGAATGAGATGTTTGATGGCCTCCCACCATTCGTTCTGGTATGCCAACTGGTAATTATTCTGCAGAAAACTATGTATGTCCAGGCTGTGCTTTGTCACATAAAATTTATACAATGACATGGATCATAAACAATCTGTAGGCATATCTACATTGGATTTACAAAAGAAATGATGTAATGATAACTCATTGTAATTTTGAAAATAACAGAAGTGTAATTGTGTATAGTAATGTAGTCACATCTGGTCAAACTGCCACATGTGCAAAATCAGAAGACTTACCAGGCCAGCTGAAAAAATAATGCTGAAATATATCAGTAAACTGCATTACTTTGTCCCAAACATTCTCACAGTTACAGTTCCCGCTATGGCCCTTTTGTGTAACAATGATAACATTCATGGTCCTGATACTATTCTATGTTTTCAATCAGTCAGTAATTTTTAGCTAAATTTTCTTCTGACAGGAGAAAATTTGGTATACCAATTGAGTTTAGCTATAGGTCAGCTACAGTTCATTGCTGCAGTCCTATCTATGCAATCTATTGAATCATTATCATCGTTTCCTTTGCTGATATTGTTTCCAGCTCATCTGAAATCATATGGAGAGAGTGAAGAGCACCGACTACCAGTTATGAACAAGTGATCTACCCTGTCAGTGAATTTGGGTGTTTCTGATGAACTATGTGGGGATCCACCGTGCACGTTTTAAAGGTAGATTAGGATGAAATGAGGAGGCATCTTTTTGACAGTAACATATTATTGTTTTTATTACAAGTTAGAATGTTAAGCAGTACATTTTTTTTCTGCTTATTAAGCGCTTTTCTCATTTTAGTAGTGGTGCCAGTTTTTACTGAAATATTACACATAAATAAGGGGACACCTAAGGCTGATTGTTGACAGACTCTACCCACAGCTTACCTCCACTTTATTCTTTCAACACACTCCCAATATCTAATTAGATGTTCAATGATATGATATATATAAGCTTAAAACCCTAACTACTAGCCTCACATTAGTCCAAGAACAGTAAAAATATTCTTCTCATGTTCAGAACTGTACTTGGAGGACTTTTAAAAATATTGATATTATTTAATATGCTGTTTATGTATAAAGAATTAATTTACTAGTCAGTCATTGATACACAAGGGAGAGTAGAAATTGGAAAACTTCAAATATTTTAGAGAAAAAATAAGGATGATGAAAAAATATCTGGAATGTCCTTTAGAATAAAAGGTCAGGGTTAATTTCTGTGTTATCCAGGACCCCTGCCTTGCTATTCATTTTCTCTAAAACTATGTGGAAAACAACACCTGGAAAAAAAATGTGAGAAAATTCAATACTAACAGGATAGTTGTATAAATAAAAGACTGACCTTAGCCAAAACTCTTCAACGGCCACCTTGACAGCTCTTTGCAGAAAAAAAATTCACAAACGTGAGTGCTTATACATCCAAACAAAGTGACTTCTCCAAAATGTGGAGGTAAAGTCAGGTTCACAGTGCAGAGCAAACTATTTCAGGCTTGGTCCTGGAGATGCACAAGACATAAATGGATTTAATTTTAGTTTTACAGTTTTAGACAGGTAACAGTAGGAACTGTGTTAATTTTCTGGTCTTCTCTAGATTTGAAATACTGACATTTCAATAGGCTGTTTCATATAGATAGGTATCTAAGATTGAAGGACTCAGGCACAGTCATAAGGTACATATTCTCTCTTTGAAATAGAGAGAAGGAATTATTAGTTTAGACTAGATATTTAAACATCAGACAGAAAAAAATCCTGCTCAGAGAGACCTAGTGTTTCTGAATTCATTATAAGATCCCTCTGCCTACATAAACCAGGGTTCTACTGCCCTTCTTTGTTACTATATTGCATTTCAGCCGCTTATCTGTTCACACTGTCTGCTGCACACCAACATCTATTATGACACTGTAGTTGATTGTCCAGATTTTTACTGTTCATGACAAAATCACATTTCATTAGCATTGTCCACATGGACATCTGTCACACTGCATCGCATCCTGTATGCAGAATTTCATACAGGGTTTGATGTGAAAAACATGTCCCCAGAGATTTGTTGAAGAGTTGAGAGAAGAATGGGTGTCTGTAATTTTTTAAAAAGGTTAGTCAGCTAGTCTGGTTCTGACTCTGGAAAAAAAAAAAAAAAAAAACCAACCAGCAGTTTGAGTTGAAAGCTAACCGGAATAATTTCAATCACAAAGATGTATTCTTTTCACAAATTAAAATAAAACTGCAGATTGAATTATTTATAGTCATTGCTTATTGACTTTCACCTTCTCTTCAATTTAGGAGCTAACCACCATGCAGTCATTCCACCCTTTTCAAATTTTCTGGTAAATATATTTTTATTGGTTTGAGGCTTCACCAGTCAAAAGTCCATCATAAAAAACACTACAGATTTTTTAATCTAATCTGATTTGATCGTATAAATGGCTCACCCTGGACAATCTTAATTCTTAAATTAAAATTTTCCTAGTCCAATATTTTCACAAAGTACCTAAGCCATCACTGTCAACTGTAACAGCCTTCTATTGGGCAGGCCTTTTCCTAGGATATTTTTTGTCAGAAAAAGATTATTGAATGAGTCAAACGAAACACATTTCGTATTTGAGTATTCCTAAATCATATTTTTTCAGTACTTGCCATGCTTTTCTGAAAAAGGAGACTTGCAGTGAAAGTTCCTCTGCAATCTTAGCTCTAATGTATTAAAATTCAACCTTTGAATAAGAAACTGGTAAAAGAGTTGTCTCCTGACACTAAGTCAAATGAACCCTAAATATATTACTTATATGAAGGAAACTGAGGAGGCAAATGTCTTCAGGCATGAGACCCAAAGGCCTTAGCCTGGATCAGACACATATTACAGGAGCATTCGGTGCCAGAAGACATCTAAATCTATTAAAATGCAGTAAATCAAAGCAGTTAGAAGGTACATGATAGTGCATGATATAAATAACAAAAATTAAATCTACTGCTGTAGTATTTATCAGACTTGAAACTTTTTTAACAGGTCTTTTCTGTCACAATTATTGAAAACCCATGACTTAATGGTAATAACTAAAAAATATATGAATAATATTTCTTCAAAGAAAAATTTAATCCTATAGAAATTTAGCACATAGGAAATTATGCCCATAGATTCAGAGGAGTGGGAATCACAGTCATCTCTGCCTTTATGTATAGTAAAGAAAGTAGTATGGGAGAATCATGTGAACACTGGAAGTGACCAAAAACAGTTCTAAATTTTTGGTTAAAGAAAGGACAAATGAAGGTCACAGAGGAATGATGAAATATAGAGCTATTTAAAGTGAGCAAAAGCCTGTTTTAAACTTGTTTGGAAGGATTAAAATAGATAAATCCAGTAATATAAATGGAGTCATTCATACACGTTTGACATTTTAAACTGCAGCAACACAAAACAAGAATTATTGATACATCAATAAGAGTAGTTTCTTTGTTGCCTGCCTATGAATTGAGATTTGCATTATCATTCCTTGGATTTTTTATATAATTGATATAAAGGACTTATTTCAGACATAAGCAGAAGGAACAATGAATCTTTCTAGAAGCTCAAAGATTATTAGATATTTCTGTCTGCCCAGAATAATGTTAAAACACACTACAGCATCAAAAAAAAATTTTTAGAACTCAGTTTTCCTTACATTTCTTGAAAGACTGGCAAAATTTTTATTTATTACTTATTACATTTCCTACAACTCACAATACTATGTTCAGCCACTTTTCTCAGCATACTGTTCATAACTTCAGACGTTCAATGTCAGTCAAAGAAATTCTTGAAATGCCTCAAAATACATACAATGGTCAAAGGGTCAGTAGTTCAGATAGTCACTCGTGCCTTTGTTCTTCTTCCCCTCATTTATATACTGGGTGTGTTCCAGAGGCTACTGGGGATTTTCTGATGGCCTTCAAAGGGGACTGGCAGAAATGCCCTTGAAATCAGACAGACTCTCCCTGTTTGCCAGGATATTTTTTCCTTCCACCTCTGCTGATCCACCCTGGCCTCTGATGACCTCTACAAGACACACACATCTGGCTTACCCTTCCTGTTTCTTTCTTCTCTCTGAATGATTGTTATTGACAAGTTCACTGTGAGGTCTCAGCTGGCTTAGCAGACTCGGCTGGAAAAGGTCTGTACCAAAACTTACACTAGAGACCATTTTCCCTGGATTGGATTCACCATAATGCATATTTTTCCTCTCCAGTTACATGGGAAGATGCAAAAGCTGCTCCAGGCCTCAAAAAGAGTGAAAAGATATTTGTGGAGGCAAGTGGGATCTGGGTCAGGTGTAATTTGTGAATCAAGTGAAGTTAGCAGACAGCCCAGCTGAAACCTGTCATGGGATATGCAAGAGAGTAACTATGTAAGAGACTTGCAGTGACTTCACCCGACATCCCAATTTCTAATGACAGCTGCCACCTGTCCTTCTATCCAAGTGGGATTTGGAGCACTCAGTACAAGGCAAAGAGATACTTTAGAGATGATCTTGAAAAGCAAACATTGCTGAAGATGTAGAAATAGCACTCTAGTTACATTAGTAAAATTTCTTTCAACAGCTACTAATTAAAGTCCATGGTAGATACTTCATTGTTATCCCTCTAAGATAAAAGAATGGGAGTGAAATACAATTCTGATTCAAAGAAATGCTTTTGAAAAAATAAAGGGAGGAAACTTCAGTTTGAGCATACCTATATTTTGATTTATTCTGGAACCCTGAATTTTATGTAAGTTCTTTTCCATGCAATGGAGTGAACAAAACTTCATTCCTTAAAGGGACAATTTTACGTAACATTAGGTCTGTCTGAAAAAGTGAAAAAAACATGAAATCTTTTATACAATTGTTTTCCTTTCAGTTACCAAAATTACAACTAGTTTTAGAGCTGTTCAGGTAAAACAAGTCATGGATAGGATGTGTCAAAATGATATTACTTTTTGAGCTGTTTTTTAAAATTAGATTCAAAGTTTAAAAGATTTCATCATACACTGAGGCATTACAGCCATTTCTTTTTAGCAGCCAAGTCCCTGATGTCTTCTGGATCTTGAGGCAAACTCCAGTAGCATGTTTTGTCACAGTTACCTTGCACTTGTTTCCTCAGTAGCCACATGACCACTTCTTATAATCAAGATTTGTGTGATAAAGGTGTGATAAAGAGCACTTTGTCTCAGCATTTCCTCTGGTTTGGCTGCATACCAAGGAGGACAGTACTTCCACTTTTCACTTCCCAGGGAGCCCTGGGGTTGGCAGGAGACTGTGCAGAGGTGGCTGCACCCCTTCTCTGCAGTTCAGCAAGATTTGTCAGGGCACACATGCCTGCCACTCCTGGCCTTTAGGCAGACAGGGAAGCCTAATTAATTATTCCTAGGCAAGTTTAGGAGGAAAATGTTTAGCAAAAACAAGAAAGCAGTAATTCATAAATGGTATATACAATAATATGCAATTGTTTCTGAGATGTGAGACTGGGCATCCATTGGATGTTAGGCTGGCTAAGCAGCCAGTGGGATTATTACAAATTAGTGTTGCATGGCTAAGATCCATTAAGAAATGCAGGAACGGGATCCTCCTGCAAAAGTAGAAGAAACTAAAAGGGACTCTTGAGCTTCAGACCAGGCCCTTCGCATGATTCCTTGTATACACTTCACCCTCAGAGACCTAAGGAAACTTTTCTGTCTTCATTGCCTATAGTTACGTTTCTGTCTACTGCCAGCCCCTCTGGAGCCACATGAGCCCCTGGCTGAGCCAGTCCCACCCCGCAGCCTCTCCTTGCAGGACAATTGGCTTGAAGCCCTTGCTGAACTCACACCATTTGCCTACATCTGATATTGAGGGAGGCCCAAAATCAGACACTCTATCTGTCCATGATCTCTTGAGTGTGGAGTAGAGGGGGATAATCCCATACCTACACAGATGGACTATGCTTCTGCTGCCTGATATCTGCTGACTCCTGCATGGCTTTTAACTGCTCCAGGGCACTCTCACCTCCAGGAGAGCTGCTCCCCAGCCCGGCCACCCCTAGCCCACACCCTTGCAGAGTTACCTACCTTCCCAGGGGCATGAACCTTAAGTTGTGTGATATATTGTCAAGTTGCTCATAAGTGACAGCAAGTAGCTATTTCTTTTAGGGATTTCGGAGGAGAGAAATGATTAACTACAAGCGTATACTTTTAAGGGGGATATGCAATTATGTAAAAATCAGATGGGGGGTCTTGGAGGAAATTTAGGGGTTTTTTCTCACTACGGAAAGGCTCACAGAAATAAACAATATGGTTCCTGAAAATGAATTTAAATTAATTAATTTAATTTCTCCTCGTGGCTGGATCAATCTCCTAACCAGCAAGCTCTTGAGCAGAGCAGCTGAAGTGAAGGACAGTATCCCCATAATGCAGTGTTCACAGCTTAGACTTTCCTATTTAACATACAGTTTGTCTTCCACCCACTGTGTTTTCTATAAAGACTAAACAGTTTGAGCAGGACTGGATTTTCGTTCCATGGCTATTGGCACCCTGATGTATTACGGTGATTTAGAGGTGATTTTGCATTCAAATGTGAGTCTATACCCGACAAATAGTTGTTTCTACTATTTGTCTCACGGAGGAAGAACCCCAAACCATCATTCAGTCTTAACTCAATCGCTGCAATTCTTCTGGGACATCAAATTGCATGCTGTTCCCTTATACAGACTTCATTTTGAGGATCTATTTGAGTCCCAGAAGTAAACAAACATGGACAATATCCATTACAGCTACTGGAAGGAATTAGAACTTCAGGATCAAGTCCCGAATTCAATGGTCAGGAGTTCCCATTGCAGGGGAAAACAGGATCTGTGGAAAGAAAAAAAAAAAAAGTAGTTATGTATGTTGTAATTCTCTCTAGATTTGTCCTTATACTTAATCACATCTGATATTAATGTAATTAAATGAACAGAGACTCACTAGAAGAACTTGTGAGAAAGAAAACTCTTCTGTGATGTTCGCTTTTCAACTCTTCAAGATTTTAAATTCAGATGAAGAACCGTGGGATAAGTTTTCAGTAATCTCTCTGACACTGTGCAAAACCCTGATGCTGTGGTGGAGAGAAAGGTTGCAAAACCAATCAATTTTATTTCTTCATCAAAAAGAATAGATGATTATGCAATGATTCTTCAAACCAGGCCATAGATCAGATTGTAGAAAACTAATACCGTAGTCAAGCATTTACTATAACCACAGTTACCATGGTGATCCATTAAGCAGCTCCCATTTGCCCTGAAAGTCATTGTCATTCAAATGATATATGCCTTAACATCATCTTTCAGAAATACTTCATCTTGAACTACAGGCTATATTTTATTGTTAATTGAAAATACTTTGGTTGCTAACACATAAAACTTCATTTTATATGGAAATAAGCCCATATCAAAATGTGCAATGCACTGCTACGTGGGAAGCTCGTCTCTTTTTCCAAGGTATTTATCTATAGGTTGCTTTGAAAGTATGAAAAACATTTGTCAGCCTGCGTCTTTGCAGACTGAGAACTCATGAAATCTTGCTAGCTGCTAGGTCAGGTATCACTGAGGTAACATTCAATACAGAAAAACAGAGCTCAGCATCATTTTAATACTAAATTGGTAGTTGTGCTGTTCCCTACTGGTTATCTGTACAGTTTAATTTAAAAATTAAATGTTAGAACTCCCCACTCAACATCACACCACTCTGCTGTGCTACTTGAGGAAATCTTGTTTCTATGGTAACTGCAGGAGACTTATTCAGAGTCACTGATGTCACCTACATACGATATACACAAATTGTTGAACCACTCATATATTTAATTGCATTATCTGGAACTGTAATGAAATAGTTATCAATTATGATCACAGTGAATATTTTAGTAATGGAAATACACCTAGACAGAGAGAAGGATGTGGATATATTTCTTGAAATATTTATAAATAGAAAAGCTTTGGAGAGATACACATTTATTGACCAATGCTGTTTCAGTAACACTTTAGAGACAAATATCACTTCATTAGACATTTTCCAAATTCCTCTGGTAGCTCAGAAAGTGTTTGGGGACTGCCCAGCCACAGCCTCCAACTACACTCGCTGAACCAATCCCACCATTTTGAATCTATGGAGTGCCTTACTATGATGCTTTCAGTTTCTGCTGGGGATTTAAGAAGTGTACACAGGAGTCCTCACCTCCACCCTCTGGAGGGCAAGGTTGTGCTGGTGGTTTCTGGTCACAACTGAGGGAGATCCAGATCTGAGGTCAGAGCAGGATTTATTGAATCATAGAATAGTTTAAGTTAGAAAAGACCTTTAAGACCATCGAGTCCAACCACTAGCCCAGCATTTCCAAGTTCACCACTAAATCATGTCCTTAAGCACCACATCTGCATGTCTTTTAAATACTTCCAGGGATGGTGACTGCACTACTTCCTGGGCAGCCTGTTCCAGTGATTGACAACCCTTTTGGTGAAGAAATTTCTCCTAATGTCCAATCTAAACCTCCCCTGGCACAGCTCGAGGCCATTTCCTGTTGTTATATTGTTTGTTCTCAGGGAGAAGAGACCAACCCCATCTCACTACAACCTTATTTCAGGTAGTAATAAGGTCTCCCCTGAGCCTCCTTTTCTCCAGGCAAAATAACCTCAGCTCCCTCAGCCACTCCTCCTAAGACTTATGCTCCAGTTTTGTTACCCTTCTCTGGACACACTCCAGCACCATTTACCACCTTTTTTTCCTGTAATGAGGGGCCTAAAACTGAACATAAGATTTGAGATGCAGCCTCACCAGTGCCAAGTACAGGGGGACCATCACTGCTCTAGTCCTGCTGGCCAATTGGCTTTTGATAGAAACCAGAATGCCATTGGCCTTTTTGGCCCCCTGGGCACACTGCTAGCTCATGTACAGTTGGTCTTGACCAGCCCCCCAGGGCCTTTTCCACCAGGTAGCTTTCCAGGCACTCTTGCCCAGGCCTGTAGCATAGCATGGGGTTGTTGGGACCCAAGTGCAGGACCCAGCACTTGGCCTTGTTGAATCTCATACAAAGGGCTTCAGCCTATCAATCCAGCCTGTCCTGATCCCTCTGTAGAATCTTCCTACCCTCCAGCTGATCAACACTCCCGCCCAACCTGGTATCATCTGCAAACTTGCAAGGGAGCAATGGATCCCCTTTTCCAGGTTGTTGATAAAGATATTAAACAGGATTGGCGCCAACACTGAGCCTTGGGGAATATCACTAGTGACCAGCTGGATTTAATTCCATTCACCAACACTCTCTGGGCCCAGATGTCCAGACAGTTTTTTACCTCATGAACACTGCATACATCCAATCCATGAGCAGCCTGTTTCTCCAGGAGAATGATACAGGAGATGGTGTCAAAAGCTTTACTAAAGTCCAAGTAGACAACATCCATATCGTTTTCCTCTTCCATTAGGCAGATCACCCTGCCACAGAAGGAGATCAGGACCTGCCTTTCAGAAACCCAGGCTAGGAGGGTTTGATCCTCTGGTTACCCTGCACATGCCACATGGTGGCACTCAAGAGGATCTGCTTCATGACCTTACCCAGCACTGAGATCAGGCTGACAGGCGTATATCTTCCCAGATCCTCCTTCCTGCCCTTCTTGTAGATGGGCATCACCTTGGCTGATCTTCAGTCATCTGGGACCTCCCTGGTTAACCAGGACTGATGGTAAATGATTATGACTGAGCCTTCAGCCAATATGCACAAGCTGAGAAGAGATAGTCAGATGAGCAGAGCTGATGTATCATTAGCCTGTAGGAGCAATTGCAGAGCAATTCTGCCACCATCTCTGAGCCAGCAGAGAGATGGTGATGATGGGGATGAATCCGAAAAATCCAGTATGAAGAACTGCTCAGAGACTTTGGGTCTTTTGAGCAGCAAGGTATTTATTGCAATGCTGGGAGCAAGTGTGATTCGCATCACCCAAAAACTTGCTCGAAGGTATCACATAAATTCAGGGGTTTTATTCAATTTTCATACATGATTCTTACACATATTCATATGATTGCAACATCTATTATACATATTAATGATAGGCGGAGTATAGGCAGAGCTCAGGTAGAGCTTAGGCAGAGCTTAAGGTGGTGCTTTTCTTGGCCCTCAATTTCAGGGGTACATCTGGCCTTCAGCCCTGAGTTTGGGGTCTTTTTCTCATCTTCCTCGGTCTGACTCATCTACTTTTCCATTGTTCTTGCCCCACTTACTGAAGCTTGGAGAAAGCCTTGGCTCCAGGCCTGTTTCTCCTATTCAAATGTCTACCTTATCCTACCTTATCCTAATTTATTACCTCTAGGCCTATTGTATACTGCTTCTAGTGTTTTTCTAAGTTTTGGTCCTGTAGGCAGAACAGAACGAGTCTTAGTTGCACAGGCACAGTAGATGCTAGGGGAGGGGGCCTAGCCTAGTTAACTCTTTTAGGCCTGATTCTCGTTTCAGGGACCTTCAAAGACTGACAGACCTGTTATTTACAGCAGCACCCTCTATAACTCTCATCTGCACAGCCTCGCTTAGAAAAGAAGTGCGTATCATAAGAGAAATTTTGACAATGAAGTGGAAGAAACAAATGCTTACCACCTGTAAGGCCATAGAGCTGAGAGATTTTTCAAAGCTTTAGACCATTTTAGTCTACTTGTGAGAAGCAAGACACTACATCAGAGATAATTCCTTCTCCTGAAAATGAGAACCTAGAGACTAGTGAACTTCCTGTAAGACATTTTCCAGAGAAGCTAGAAAAAGAAAAATTGTAAAGGCTTCACCTTTGATACATTTGCTCAGGTCTTGCCATAACCCATTAAGAATTTCCTTTGCTTATACTGAAATACTGAACCTAGTACATTCAGACTCTGATATCTGAGCCCAGGACATAAGTTCAAGGGCCTCTGTACTGAGATGGTGTCTTTCAAAATTTTGACCATGGCCATAGGACAGTAGGTCAGACTTTTTTTTTCCATTTGCAGCAGCTCCAAAGCTGTTGTTTTTGGAGCTCACCAGCACAAACTTTACCAAATGAAAGTTTTTGCAGTAATAGTCAATAATACAACTATCTATTTAATTTCAGAGCATGGTCTAGAAAAATGAATGCTAGGAAAAAAGGTGCATTTTCCATGTCAGTACCTTCTGTTTCTTGTGATTGTTCATCCTGCTATTACAGGATAGCATGTATAGCTTCCTACGACAGGAGAGTAGGGAACTTCCTGTATCAACAAAAACTATACTGTGCCTAGCAATGACTTCAAGCAAACTGTTGAGTGAAGCTACAATCACAAGAAATGTTTAGAAATTCATCCACTAAACACTGACTGGCTTCTTTGATTCCCCTTCCGATCTTACAGAAACTTGCAAATAATCGTTAGATGATTCAAATAAAGCAAAAAATATTCCCTTTCCTGAAACAAATGAAGCAAATCCTAAATAAAATCTATAGTCAAGTTATAATATTCAGCGGCCTAACTCTGCAAATGTGAATGGTACTTATCTTGACCTGAAGCATTTATGTTTAATTGTCCTCGCTTTCTCTCCTCTTTTGTATATTGGCATTCTTTCTTGGAACTATTTTTACTTTGTTGAATTCTTGCTATATCTTAAGACATCTGTAGTACTCAAGAGAGAACAAGGTTTGCGGTTCCCAGAAGTCAGGCTGTGTGCAGTGCTACAACATTTTCTGAAGCACCTTTTAATAAAGAGCAAATATTTATAAACGTGCTGTCCTCTGCTGCAGAACAGCATGAAGTACCTGCAGTATCTCAAATGTGATACGAACAGCTAGACTGACTCTCACTGAAGGGATTAAAAGGTGAATCAGAGCAAACCAACCTGCAGAGATTGATTCCTGTGGAATCCACAGGTGTAAAATTATTTTGCAGAAGAATAGAACAAGAGCAAGAAAATCTTAATACTATATACACAGCTGACCATGAGAGTTAATGATAAGATAATAAACATGGAGTTATCTTGTTGCTGTTCAACTGGCTTGCAAAGATATTATTTTTCTTGCTGGTTTTCACTATCATATTGAGGGGAAAAGGATGGCAAGGGAGTAAAATGTATTTTCAGGAACACAGCTAGTGTATTACATGGAAGATTTTGCCAGGGGAACAACTAATGAAACAAATCTTAGGACAGCATTAAAGAAAGTGAAGTTGTTGCTGATACACTAAATTCTTGTGCATTTTATTTTTAACAAGATGAAGATTTTCATAGTATTCAAAACAAAAGAAAAAACCCCAACACAACCAACTAACATAAACAACAAAAAAAAAAAAAAAAAAAGGAAAAAGCAAAAATACACAGACC
>VZRE01013992.1:300926-376129 GCA_013396775.1 Cephalopterus ornatus
AAAAAAGGCAAAGGGATAATTACACAGCACAGCTAGAAACTCCAGAACTCAAAATCTGAGGTTCCTATTAAGATGGATGTGTAATTTTAGCTTCAATGAGAGTTAAGACATAGATAATTTGAGAAACACTCCCAATAGCAAACACAGGGTTGTCCACAGAGCAGGACAGAAACAGAATAACCACTACTGCCCAGTCTGTAGTGCAAGGAGACTCAAACCCTATGAGTTCTAATGTTCCTGTCTTTTGGGATACAGGCAACACCAAGAAAACTGCAAATACAAATTTTAGTGAATTCAGTGTCAGAGTTTAAGAATTTATAGCAAAGGGAAGGATAACTACATAACAATTTTAGTATGCACACAGGATCTCAGCATGCACCCAGCAAGGGGGACTGCCATCACTGTAGTTCTGTGTTAAATTAGTGACTCCTTTGATTTCAGATGCAATGTGGAGCCAGCTGCAATGTGATGCTAGCACTGTAACTGGCTGAAGAAACAATTCCAGGTGCTAATGATACACAAAAAGCCATTTTAACGCATTTTACAAGAAACCAAACCCAATCAACCAGATACATTCAGGCTTGGAGTTTGCATAATTTGGCTGCAACAGGTATGAAAACAATTAAAAGGAAAAAGGGTAGTAATCTCAGAAACTGGAGGAAGAACCCAGATTGTAAGAAAGGAGCTAAAGGACAAAGCAGAAAGCACAAATGGCTAGAGATAAATGTGTTTGCAGCACCACTGCAAATATTTTTGGCAGGGCAGCAGCTTAGCCTTTACAGAATAGAAATCACCTTCAGTTGCAGCTCAGCACACCATTTTCACTATCAATATCTATATTGCAGGCAGCTGGGTGTACAGCAAAAGAAATCTTACTTCAACACTTGAATGATGTGAATCAAATCAGTGTTCACAGCTACTTTGAAGTAAATACAAAGTAATACGGCAAAAAAACATTATAAGTATTCCAAGTTTGGGTGGCTGTCAGACACTTGATAATGAATGAGACTTAGATCATTTTTCCTACCATCAGACAAGCCCAAGGTTTTAGAAAGAATTAATTAATCTTTTCTCCATTAGGTATGTAAAATAAAGACTATTTATACATGCAGATTCATCCTAGTCAGAGCTCATAGAGTTCTAAGTTATTTTACTAATTTTGTAAAGAGTGTGTCAAATTTACGTGCACTTTTGGGGGTCAGATGGGCATAACTGGGAGCAGAAGGTGGCCCAGCAGGTAACACAGACTGATATTGATGACATCCTAATTTTTCCTGCTCACACTATGGCTACATTACAGCTGCTTGAAAGCAGCTCGAATAATTACAACCCCAGAAAGTCTCTTACTCAGCTAATTCATATTTGCTTTTTCCTATTGGCTTCAAAAGCACCAAAAAAAACCCTGTCTCCACTGTGTAAAGCAGCACAGCAGAGCGCTTGGCTTGCTGCCAGGGCAGAGGAGACTCAGCTGGGCTGCAGCATAAACCCAATACTGCTCAGCTGCTCCTGGCCCAGCCTCACATCTCCAGAAGTCATTGCTCTGCATCCTGCAGAGTGTCCTACTTGCCTAGAGCAGTGTGAGATCACCACTGCTGGGGTTCCTGCTCTGAGTTCTCCAGGAGAAAACTCAAGCTTATTGCATTCATAGTATCCAGCTCCTAAGTTTCAGACAGGGTCGTGTCTGAACTGATTTAAGTCTTGTATATATATTTTTTCAAGTAATTTTATCTGTGTATTTTCTGTCTTCAATTAACTATAATTACCAGATGAATTCATGTATGGCAATATGATTGTTTGGCTTTGAAGCCTACGACTGTAGCAGTCCTCATATGCATTTAATTTTCAACACTCTGTAAAGTACAATAGTAATAGTCAGGAATGGTTCATTTTGCTACACAGGCCTGTCTTCAAGTGTTTGTTTTTATCTTAGTGTGGGATTGGAATAAATCCAGGATATTTCTTGTTAATTGTAATACTAATTTGTTTAAGGTTAGTGTCAGTCTTCCTTACATGGCTATTTCTTTTGTGTGTTTTATAAATATGTCAAAACTTTGATGGAACCCTTTACTGCCTGAAAACCAGGTTGTCCTCTCCATGCACATATGGTCAAACTGCGATGAGTTAGGGAAAGGATAGCACCACTACCATTTGCTAGATTTTCAATAAAAACAATGAGTTTGTCACACCTACTTACATGCATGGATTTTATGCTCAGGAAGTGGCTTCTGGCTTCAATCCCAATTTTGCCTCAAATGGAGACAGATCTCTGGTCTTTTACCAAGGTTGGTGAGCCAGTTGTAACCTAAATGATGGCTGTGTTTCATCCCACTAGAGGCACTGAAATCAGGACAGATTCCTGTGTGTATGTGCGCCCTTGTGCTTATCAGGGGAGTTTGCTGCTAGTATAGTTACTCTCTATTTGCATTTGTCATTCCAGAAAATATTGAAATATATTGGAATTTCCTAATCCTCTGAAAAACAAACACTCCCTAAAACAGTACATTTTCTTGATTTAGCTGTATAAGACTATGAGGCCCCAATGGAACAATAACAGATTTGGCTACATAATAAATGCCAATGATTTGTTGAAATCAACATGAACGCTGAAGACTAATACATTTACACAAACATTTTTGATTAACTTCATATGATTTGCCACAGGTTTCCTTCTTCCATTGTCTAGAGGAATGCAGCAAAAACAAGAAGTAAAACTGACTTTGTACTGCATTAGACCATGTCATGTGCAAAGGCTGAGTATCCACAGTGGTGATTGTAAGAGTGAAATGAGAATTGACAAAGGTCATCTTCATACTGTTTGAGACACTATCTGGAGTGCTATTTGAATGGCAAAAAAAATTATGTAGCAAAGAACATGCTCTTTTCTCCCTATAATCATACTATTTCCTATCACTTAACTAGCTGCGTTTAGCTACATGTTCTATTTTTACTGAGATGCTTTATAATTGAAACTCACATTCTTCTATGCAATTTTTAAAGATGATGACTCCTATTGCAGTGAATGAGACATAATTGTATATGCTCAAATTTTACAGTGCAGTAATGTTAGATTTTATTAATAAAAGAATTACTTTATTGGAAATAACTTGTGCAGTTACAATGAGACTGCGGATAATGGGATTCTGAGAGATATGAATCAGCTATGCAACAGTTACTGTCATTCATGAGGAGAGCCCGTAGAAGATGGGGAAGTAGTTACATGCACAATTTAGACTGGCAAAGAATTTTCTACTGTGATATTAGATGTTTCACTGTCATGCAGGCTGTCATTCCAAAAAGAAAGATATGCTTTGGCCTATAAAAGCGATTTTTGCCTTATCTCACAAAAAATGGTTTCCTACACACATGGTGTTAGCCTTGTGGCTAAAAGGGAGTTCCATCCACCCAAGCTTCATCAGAGCTCATAGACAGTGTTGAAACAAGAATGTTTTGGGGGAAACTTGGAAAATGCAGACTAAAGGTGGGTCTATCATCTATCTACAGACCATTTCACTACAGGATACAAGAATGACTGTAAACATAACTATGTGTTTGCTAAGAGTAAAGTCAGCTCTTAAACTATTTTCACTGTTTCTTTAGCCATGTATTAGTGAGTGATTTATCAAAAAGCTAATTTGTGGTTTTACAAACTTGGAAATCAGTACTGAACAGTTTGGGGGTTTTTTTCAGTTAACTTTTCAAATTCCAGCTGGAACTTTGGCCACAGTCTCTCTGGAGCAAACTACACTAAAGAGCCAGGGTTATATAAACATCTCAGGTCTCAGATGCACACGCATTTGCAAGTGGGGACTTCTGAGGCACCAGATCCACACCCTCTTGGTGTTAGATGGAGTCCAGGATATGCACCTCAAACAGTTTTGAACTGACCTCCAGTGACTGTTAAAGGAGGTGAGTTGTTATGAAACAGCACCTGAGAGTTATTTTCTTCCTCAGTGAAGCATCGCCAGCACTTAACAGGCAGAGCCATAAAACTATTACCAAATGCAGCTGGACAACCAGAGGTTGACCTAGAAGAGGATAAATCTCTAGATCTCCTTTTTCATGAGGTTTATTAGGAGAGGCTGAAAACCTTCTCCTCTTACACTTCACTCTGTGAGGAATTCAGCATCTTTGACTAGCAGTAGTTTGGAGTGATCCTAAGATGCAGCAATTCTCATGTGATTCACTGGGTAACCACCTGTGTGGCAGCAGGAGACCCTATGCTAAGGTAAACAGCAGTTAGTCGTGAGGTAGCTTCCAGGTAGGCACTCCACCACCAAGTCAGACCTGTGAGCTTCTCTGAGGGATATGTAGCAATTTCCTGTGCTGCTCAATGTGTGCTTCAAAAAACTTCACTTACTTTTTTAACAAGTGAGTGACAACCATTCACCCTATCCCCCTAATCCTGCTTTTCAGCAGCCCATCCTTTCCAGCTGCACTTCATTTGAAAAGACTGGAGATAATTTGCTGGGCATCTAGTTTACAGCTTCAGTGAAGAAATGCCATTCTACTATAAATTAGCTCTGAGGGTGGTTTGTTGTTTTTTTTTAACTATCACCCATGTGCAATGATGCTTCAAGCCATCTATTAGAACAGAAAAACATTGACATACGTAATTAGCTGTAGTCTGCAAGGCTACTTTGTACACAACTTGGGGAAAAGAGCATCAAACATCAGCAATCAGTAATCCTCTGTGCTTATAACTCCACGCCTAGTTTCCTACTATTTTTGACTCTATTCCCCTTAAATGTTTTCCAAGAAAAATTATTGTGATAATGAAGAAGATTAGTTTTCTACGTAACTGAGGAGTATTATTTTCATTTTAAAACCACTGTTGTCAGCCTGACTGGCTTCAATTTTGCAGCTGATGTGGGTCACAGTGTTTGTCTTTTCCTTTCAACACTGCTCTCTTTATTTACACAGTTAATCACTGTTTTCAAACTATTTAATTACTTTGTAAAGCTTACATTCCACCATGCATGTATTTTATATGCTGCTTTAGCTTTGAAGGAGGCACAAAAGAGGCATCAGGCTTGGCCTGCCGAAAACAATGACTAGGCGTACACAGGAAATCCTCTGGCACATATCTCTTCTCTTGCCACATCCCCAAATATGACAGTGCTGAGGTACCTGGAGACAAATGGGATTCACAGGGTAAGATCCAGCTCCAGATTCAGCCACCTAAATGTAGACATTGACAATGCAGATGTCTGCTCTGAGCAAGTTGTCCAAATTTCCATCATAGCTTGTGGAGGCTCAGGTTTCTATTCAGTTGCCTAAACATCAGAGTTTACTTTTGAAACACTTAGGGTTAGTCACCATGGTTGCATGGTAATAGATCTTATGAAGCAGGACCTATGGGTGACCTTTTGAAGCGGCATTTAGAGGCCAGATGGGATACCCCATATCTCAAGTGGCAACAGATACTACAGACCTCCACTAACTCCTTAATAAGGCTTAGTCTTGTCACCATGTAGTGCCTTAGACTGTAAATACATTTAGATGTTTGAATCTGAAAACCACTCAAACTTACTAATGAGGAAACAGATAAAAAAGGCACTGAAAAAAGCTCAGTGCAAAAATAACACAGATTTGCTGTTGACAATTCTTTCCATTTTTTATTGTTATTACAACACTATTTTTAAAAAAGGGAGGGAGGAAGGAAGGAAGGAAGGAAAGAAGGGAGGGAGGAAGGAAGGAAGGAAAGGAAGGAAGGGTTTCCACCAAACACATAGTGAGTGAGAGCCTACAAGTCATCTCCAAAAAAACTTGATAGGGCCCCATGGCAAAGCACAGAGCCATTTAGAGATATTAGCTAATGTTCCAGTGTTGGCATAAGCAAGTCATTCTACCCCAATCATGAATCAAATCTGCTACTGGACACCAGTCTAAGGATCTCAGCACCATGATGCATCTTTTCATGTAGAATAATCCTAAAAAACCTATGTGTTAAGGTTTACGATGTCACAGTCTAAGAAAGTATGGAAGTTACTAAATCTTTTATTACTTATTGTTAGCAATATTTTTAAAATTTGGCTGAAAGTTCTTGCATCGATTCTGCCCTTAAGCTCAATGAATTTGAATTGCAATTGGGAAAATCCAGACAGACCTTGATTGAATAAAGATGAATAAGAATTCAGTACATATGTCTCCTTATTACTGCTTTCCATGCAATTTCCATTAGTGTTCAAGTGCAGGTATAAAAAATCCTCTAGAATTTCAAATGATTTCTAGATAAGTTGGGGGATATGAGACATAACTGTAAAGAATTAGACAAAGCCTTTAGACTTTATCCATATAAGTGTGAAGCCTGTGTTTATAGCTAAGGAAGACATACCACAGACACAGCTGAGTTGTACAACCCTCACTTCTAGACATGCAGAGGATATTAACATCATTTAATATTATAGATATTAACATCATTTAGCATACCTTCTACATGTTTACTTTTGTATAACTTCAGATTAATTCATTAACCTTTTGCTTACTATGCAGTGATTGGTGATACACTTCCTTCCTTCAAAAAATATAGGAAAAAGCAGTATAAGACCCCATGGAGTCCTGTTCATGTTACTATTCCCTGTGACTTAAGTGCTAGTAACAGTTCACTAGAGCAAAGCATATGTAACTCCTCTTACAGCACAATCATACAGTTTGGAAACCCAGCGAATTTCATCTTATCTTTGAATATGCATGGCCTAGTTATATTTTTCTCAAAAGAATAGTCATGCCAAGTTGTTCAGATTCCATGGGAGCTGTGTACTTCCTCTCTAACATTTCTGTAGGACTGACAGTGTCTGTCTTTGAGAGACAATCTGAGTAGTGTTTGGGTCCAGGTTTGGACTTTAAAATAAAGGTGTTGGTGTGTAAGTGCCCACTGTATCTGAGATAGTCAATGGAGATTGGAGAGCCAGGGCATTACCCTGTAACCTAAACAAAGGTTTTGAGATGCTGAGGCACCTCCTGTTACTTCAGATATCTTAGAGTATCTGGGACAGCAAATCAAGGATGGCAAATATTACACTGGATATAGAGACCTCATCCCCTCAGACAGAAGAAACTGACTGGAAAGAGAAGTCTTACACATTATACCAAGCCCCGAGGCTGTGAGCTGATCAACAGCTTCAGCGTGGTCCATATGTAAAAATTCCTAATAAGGAGGTTTTTATCTTCTGAGAACTTTCACTTTTGAGTCCACAGAACAAGTAACAGGCTTTGAAGTATGAGATATTTGTTTTCTGTTCTGGTTTTCTTTTCTTAGATTATAGGAGGAAGCCTGGACTAAGCACCATTAAGGAATTGGTGGTTATGCATGTGAATTGTTGAGTATACTGGCCACCATCCATACAAGTACTTAAGCAAACCCTTAACTTTTGCATCTCCTCCATAGATATGCAATGTGACATTGCTAATGTGGCTAATGGCAACATTAACAATGTTATGTGCTCTATGTATATGGAACTTATCTTTGAAACAGTAAGACACTTTAAACCCAAGTCCCTGAGCTGCAGCTAGGGAGAAATATCATAGCTCCAGACAGGAGGTTATAAAGCTAACATAAACATTTCTTCATTACCTTGATTCCAGAGCTGATTCTCAAAGAAAACAAAAAATGCTACAGAGGTGACACCATTGTGGACCCACCTGAACTCCCATTTTTCATCAATGTCTTCAGCAACTGATAGCAGCTGAAGACTACGAATGCCTTAGGAGAACAGAAATCTTTTGTTCAATTCAAAGCTTCTTCGGTATTGCAAATGCCCTTCAAAAACCAGGCCACTTCACAGATCCTGGACTAAATAGTTTTCTCTTTCCTGAGCTCACCTACTCACCCAGGTACACTTCGGTATTTGCAGTGTCCTCTAGGCAATGAGCTCCACAGGTCTTCTGTTCACCCCTTTTTCTGTCTTTAGACATAGCTCTTCACCCCTTGACAGCTCAATCCCAATAGTACACTCTCTATCTATTTCTGTGAAAGGAAGAATCATGTTGCAAGGCTGGCAACATATTCAACAAAGCCATACATGTACATCAGAGGAAAAATATTCATGACTTTTTTTCAGCTTTCAGTTCAGCTGAAACGAAAAAAATATTTTCTTCTTTCCCTTTCTTTGCTTCCCTATGAACCTTATCAACAATTTCATAGCAGTACTGTCTGAGTCAAATGCCAGCAGAAATAAAAAGTATTCCATGCATGAAAGGAAGAGGATCATCCTTTCTTTAGTTTGAGGGAACAGAACTGTGTGATTACAATTAATATTAGTTTTGAGCAACACAGAAAAGCCTCATGGCCATATAGGCTGAAAAGCAATATTTTCAACCTCTTTGATGTTTTCTCAAGGAGAAGAAGGTGGCCAGAGGAGGAGAAATACATTTTATATTTCTAGGTAGTTTTATTACTTGAAATATTCTTTTAAAACTGTAAATTCATGGTATGTCAGTAGCCTGCTTATCAGGTACTCAGACACTACATAGTAAAGTAATGTTTCTAAAGACACAAGTTTACAGGCTGTTCACCTGAATGGTGAGAATTCTAGTATCCCCTTAGAACTAGCATCAGCACTACTGGCAACCTGCAAAATGCTGTTAGAATTTTCTCAGATGGACAAGATTTAAACATCTGCATCTACAAGGTCTTGTATTTACAAGACATGAAATCTGTACTGAGATGAAATTACCTATAAAAATAGTTTAATTTTCTAGGAAATGCCAAGGTAAATTCACTGTCCTTTCCCTACCCTAAGAGATCAGCAGAAGTGGGCCAGGTTGGTTCATAAGTTAACCCTCATTTTTATAAAAACTTAAGCTATGGATTCAGCTGGAACAAGCTTTTCAAAGGAGAATTGTGACCTGCATTCATTTTAGTAAAATTTTGAATCTAACATTTCTGACAGAGAGCTAAACTAGCACAGGAAACCAAATGTCTTCAGTGCCATCAATGCAGGTATTGCATCAGGCACTGAGAGGAGCTAAAGGTAAACAAGATGTTCTCACAAACACTTAAACTTAGGCCTTACCATGATATGGTCACCAGTAGTAAAACACAGTATATGGGAGGGGTGTGGGGACAACAGGGTGTTGTTTAATTCTAAAAACTTTTTGATATGTGATAAAGGCCATGAAAAAGCGAATTTTATTCATTGGGGCAAACATAGTCCAATGAGATTTCTCGATTGAACTGAACTTTCTTTTCCAAGATGCTTAAATGGCAAAAGTAGGTGTAGATAAACCATATCAGCTATCATCTGAGCCTCTGGCTTGAAAATGATGCAAAAAATGAGGGGATAGACATTCAAGGCAGATGAAAGAAGCAGAGGATGACCTCTTGTTGAGGCTTGGTGAAGCAGTGGAAGTAGCAACTCATACAGCCATCTTACCTACCAGAGAAGGTTTTTAGAGCTATTTGTAGCCAAAAGTGTAAATTAGGTAACTGGGCCACATGAAATTCTGTCTTATTAATGTTTCTGTGTTGATATTTTTCAGTTTTCTTTATGGAGATGCTATAAAAGTGAAGCAGATGCTTTTCATGCTCATTGTCATTAATGAGCACTGACAGGCGAGCATTCCAGTTCCTTTCCCTCGGGAAGCATTCTTCAGAGATAAAAGTTTTCATTCAGCAATATGAGTGGCTGATGTTTGTGTTAGTATTTCAATTCATTAAGATGTTCTAGTAATGAAAACATACGTATGCTTCTCTTAACACTGTAAAATAACAATTGAGAATTTGTCAATTCTAGAATGTAAGGCGAGTTAGTTAGGTATGACTGACTATGAAATTCTTCCAGTGGAAGATATGTTCTGATAGGACTAACTATTGAAGAAAAGAGTAACTAAAACTTGGTCTGTATGTAAAAAGGCTGTGTAAGTTACTTGATAGAATAAATACTGTTTGATGCTTGGAAGGAAATTAATTTACACACAGGCACATGCTATGACAGCAAAATGACCTGACGGCCCCGGGAGCACATCCAGGTAATTACTGTATTGTACTTTGCCTTGTAGGTTTATTTCTTTACGGTAAATCATGGACAGAAAAGTGGAAATCTGTACTGCAGCTGCCGTGAGAATTATCCATGCAAAGCAAATGTAAACATCCTTCGTGCAGAGATGAAAATGTTTGGGCATCAAGAAATGAAGAATTTCAAATCATGAACTCAGATCAGTGCGATCAGTGAGATATTTCCTTGATGTTAGCATCAAAATTAAAAATGTTGAACTGTACTTCTTTAGTGCCAGCCGGCCGCTATACACCGGGTTCTGTTCAAATGCAATGCAATAGACATCCATTCCTCCACCCGGATAATGCGTGTCCTGTGCAGATGCAGGAGCTGGACTCCATGATCTTGCTGTGTCCCTTCCAGCTCAGGGTATCCTATGATTCTACTCTATGCACATTCAGAAAAGCACATGCAGGAGCTGGGCTCGTGAAAACTGGGGGGTTTCTACTGATGTTAGGAGTCAGCCCTGAGCTGGAGAGAAAGAAGCTGGGTGGAGACAGGGACTTAAAAGTCTGCTCTGCCCCAGAAAGTAACAATTCATCCAGGAGCTATGATGGACATAATATTGTATTTCTGCATTCCCATCAAATGTGTACAGAAGCATTCAAAATGGAGTCCCTGCCAGACACCTTTTCCAGCAAGCAGATGCCTTTTCCAGCAGGCAGGGAAAAGACCTTTCTTCAACCAGACATTTTATTAAAACCACTCTTTACATGCAGTGACCTCAAGAAATCAGTAACCACTGCTGATCTGGGCTCGTTCCTTCTAGATCTCACAGCAGAGATGTACATCAAGGGGTCACGCAGAGGAAAAGCAAGAGCCACGTGCAAGAAATCTAAAACAAATCACTGTGCTCTGCTCTGAAAGGCAACTATAAAAGGAAGCACAAAGACAGTTAAGGTAAGAACAGAGGATGAAATATGAACCTGGATATATTTTCCTATCCTGGTGAAGCTTCATTCTTCCTGACCAGAGAAAGTAATTTCATCAAGCACAGTTTTGTTTGTCTAAGATTACCTTTTTTTCTCTTGTATTGATTTTGCTTCCTTTCAGTTTTCATTATGGAATACAATAATTTTAGTCTTGCAAATACCTTGAAAGGAGAATTTTCTGAAAAAAGCTGGGATTTGGTTTGTGATGGAGTATGTGAAGCACAGGGAATTATTTAGAAAACATATTTATTTATTGTTTAGAAAAATAGAAAACGTTAAAAAAAAGGTGCTTGTGTCAAGACAGCCATAAAAGGAAATATAGGTTGTGTAGAATGAAGAAATATAGAAATAGAAAATAAAGAAAACAACAGAAAATCTTACCTATAGTTTTTTTGCTTGAAGGGATGAGCGATCTATTAAAGTCTGAGACAAATCAATGCAGATTGCTATGTAGCCTATCTGAGTAAGAGATTCCTCCTGGTTCTGCTGGGCAGCTCTCAGCTGTCAACCCAATGAAGTGGTGAGATCCACTTCAACTCCTCACTGCTTCCTGCAACACCAGGTGATGCAGCACTGCCTGGGAAGCACATGGAGGATATCCAGACTACGCGTGTAGTAGCGCAGGGCAGGGCAGGCTCGCCCAGCAGCCCCATTGCCAGGTGACAAGAAAGTACTCAGGTTTCTATAGAGCTCTTTAGAGGTGCACTCAACACATGGAAGTAAGCAGGCACCTTTTTCCTTTTATTTGGAGAGACTAATCTGTCTCTCCAAATGACAACTGTGCCAAGTGAACCAGCTTTGCCTGAAGGAACCTCAGATCCAGTTCTCTGTGCTGATGTCACAAGCAATTAAAGGCAGACCAAGTCAAACCATATACACACATGTTCTCAGACCTATTCATTCCTTCTACATCCTCTGTAGTTATTTCATTTTTTTTCCCTTTTCTCTATGATGAATCACTTTGGCAGCTTCCTTTCTACTCGCACCAAGTCAGATATTTCAATTGTTTCCTGAACAGGGGTGAGCTTTGCAGGAAAATCAGAGTAGGAGATAGCCTCTGATTCTGAGATGTGTACAAAAGTCTCCAAAGGAGATTTTACAGCTATTCGTGAATTTCCTAGATTTTCTGTCTGGTGGAAGTTAATAAGAAACTATAAACAGATCCAACTTAGTTGCTCCAGGGTTAACCGAAAAAGCTGAAATTCAGACCCTGCCACTGATCTCAGCCTGACAACTACTAAGCTCAGGGCTTTGAAAAGAATAATGCCATTGCACATTTCAGCTCTTTAGAGGGAACTCAACAATGACTTCTCCTAGCATTGTTTGTGCGTTCTGATAGAGAGGATTGGGAGGCTCATAACACATCCTCAGGCTTATAGCATGGTGTCCATATCCAAATTTCTTTATTCCATTATATATTTACTCTGAAAATTCAGAAGTCTAATAAGACAAATTAAATATTTACTGTTAGATTGTTTAATTTGCTATTACAACTGGTTCAGAGATTACCACTTGCTTCTACTGACAACATACTGGGGTTTTAATCACTGAATTGAATCACAGAACCAAAATAAAATACAAGTGAGGATTCAAATTAATCCTGAGTCAAGAAAAACAGTTAATTGAGAACGTATCTAAGGTGAGTTGGAAATTAGGAAAATCTATACCCAAATAAAAGTGCCCCATCTAAAAACATTCTTCCACTTCTTTCCTTAGAGTGTTTTGCATTATTTGCCTCCTGATCCAAAATGTCTCAGCATCCTGCTTGACTAAAAGTGATCCAGAGTCAGTAGCTGTCAGGCACTTAGTTCCTGCCAAATCCCATGAGAAACCAGAAAAAAATCCTACTGTTTCTTCACGTCTGTGCTCCCATATTCCCACAAGGCCTCTGCTGAGGCTGGGATCTCTTTGACCTGGTCTGCATGCAAACCTATCACAAGAACCTCATGGAGCCTGATCCAGCAAGGACTGTGTCTGTTCCTGGGCTAATGCGTGAGAAATAATTCAACATATATGGGCTCTGAGAGCGCAGCAGTACCACCAGACACTCTCCATCTTTGTTTCTGAGATAGGCCCTGTGTTTCGTCCAGAAAAGGCTAGATAATTTCAGGGTTTCCTCTCTGGGAGACAGGGTTTCAGGTATCCTAGTCCTTCCCTGGATCCAACAAAAGGTCTTTTCTGCAAAGCGTATATGATATAAAGAAATAAATGACACATAAAAAAGAAAGGTGGAGTGAGGCTAGTCATCAAACCAGTATTAAAGCCCTTCTCCCCTGACTCCCAGCCCAGTATGCTTAGTATACATTTATCAGAGAGTTAAGATTCCTGTAGATCATCCGTTAGCACCATGAAGTGAATTTTATACACACAGTTCTACTTAATGTGACATATCCTGGTCCTCACAACATTCTCCAGCCTCTTCATCCACCCAGAAAATCAGCTACCCTGTATGTCCCAGGCGTTCCTAAGAAGCCAGCATAGCATGATTGTTTATTTACAGTAAATGGACAATTTGACACCTAGTTTCAATGAATTCTTGAAATCTGCTTTTCACAGGTGTTGCCAATAAAGCAGCTTAAATCTTTCATACAAGAAATGAGCATAAATGTGCTGATGAATAAAGCCATATTGGATTCAGTTTAAAAGAAATATCTTTGAGTAGAACTCTCAAGTAACTGCTTATTTGCTCATTGTCAATACTTCACATGTTGCTCTTTCTTTAGGAACTCAATAGAGTGAAGAAAGGAATATAAACAGACTGTCAAACTCTGTGCGTGCAGGCCAAAAAAGTATGAAAATATTTCTTTTTGCCACATTCACACAAATCTTTTTACTATTCTAAATGTCACTGATGCTGTACTGAGAAATGATTCAATACACTGGAACATCCTATTTCATGCTGTTTGATTTCTGCTCTGTGGTATTTTTACTGTAGATTGGTACCTTGACTGGAGTTGTGTGGTTTATTAGCTCAACTTCATTCAACGCTCTGTGTTTAAAAAAGATCAGCTACTGCTTTATCCAGCTATTGATTACTGGATAACAAGACCAATCACCATCTATCTACATAACATTGGCAGATAAGTATATGATGGGCCACCAAGTAAGAGCTCTGCGATCAATACACCGATCAGACAACACTTATTACTCAACAGGAGAGGAGACCTTCAGAAAGTAAAGTGATGTCATGGTTGTACACCTCTCTATGTAAGCAATAAGGATCACATAACTAGCAGAAGAGCTCACTGGTTCTTTTTGTGTCTGTCTTTTGGCTGACGGGGATCAGGGAGATCTGTGAACTCCTAACAATCCTTTTTTTCATCACAATTCATCTTTTCTGAAGAGCATATCAGCCTTGGTTAAAAGAACCCAAGGCTGCTACTTCCTTTTCAGTACCACCACAAACATTGCAAGATGGAATTTGGATACATTTTTCTGCACAGCTTTGGCTTACGTAGGCACTCATCCAGGCCCTCAGGAGAGTGATTCCTTTCCATTGAAGCTGAAAGGCCCCACAGTCCAAGTAAAGCAAGTCACTTTGCCTAGTTTTCCATGGGCCTCCACTTTGTTTCATTTTTCTCTTTTTCTGGCTACTCATCCCTACAGAGCTGCTAGATCTCCTCGGTGCACTGGTGTGGTTTAACCCCAGCTAGCAGCCAAAGACAACAAAGCCTCTTGCTCACTCCCTCACCAGCAGGATCAGGGAGAAAATCAGAAGGGTAAAGGCCAGAAAATTTATGGGTTGAGATAAAGGCAGCTTAATAGGGAAAGCAAAAGCCATGCACGCAAGCAAAGTAAAATAAGGAATTTATTCATTGCTTCCATGGGCAGGCAGGTGTTCAGCCATCTCCAGGAGAGCAGGGCTCCATCAAACGTAATGGTTACTTGGAAAAACAAACACCATCACTCCAAATGTCTCCCCTTTCTCCTTCTTCCCCCCACTCTATATATTGAGCATGATGCCATATGGTAGGAAATATCCCTTTGGTCAGTTGGGGTCTGTTTCTCCTCCATCTCTGCTGTATCTCCTCCCATGCATCCCCAGTCTCCTCACCAGCAGGACAGTATGAAAAGTAGAAAAGGCCTTGGCTCTTTGTATGCTCTGCTCAGCAATAACAGAAACATCTCTATATTATCAACCCTGTGTTCAGCACAAATCCAAAACACAGCCCTATACTCACTACTGTGAAGAAAATTAACTCCAACTCAGCTAAACACAACATAGCCACATTCTGACCTTACTTAGCTTCTTGTCTCTGAGAGAGAGACTGTCCTGAACTAAAAGAAACTGTTCTGGACAGACAGTATGGAGAGGGACTGTCTCAATTTGAGACTAACAATCCATGAAAGCCCCTTTCCTGGAGGAATTTGTCCCTTAAACATCTTAACTTGTCCTCATGCTACTTACCCCAGGACATGAGAAATATTTTGTGCAAAAAAACCCACATTACTTTGGTGGGATGCGTACACTTTGAATGGAAAAGAATGGAATAGAAAAACATACAATTCTTAAAAACTAATGGCTACCCTATGGGTCCTGACCCTCGAGAAGGATAATGTGAATGTGGCTAATGTGCATCCAAGGAGGCCAGCTGTGTATTACAAGCCACCCTCCATACCTAAACATCTACAAAGAAGGTCTCAGATAGTCCTATTTCAAAAATATTAGTAAATATAAGGCTTAAAGTTTTCCCTTTGTCATCTGCAAAGACGATGTAGATGAGGTATTTACGCAGAGAGTGGGTAGGTCCCCTCAGAAAAGCCTACATGAGGATACGGAAAATATTTTGGGTTACAATACCCTTGAGAGTGCTTGAGAAAAATCCAGCTGGCATTTAAATTATGAAAACTGATGTATTTTTTGATGGTAATAGACCATCACTCCTGGTCTCTAAAAATGTCTTCATGTAAAAATGTGCCTTGACTGGCTAACTTACAGATCAAAAGATCCAGTAGAAAAAATGGCTCTGTTTTGCTCTGGAAACAGTATTTACCTTGTTAGTGAAACTCCTCCTCATCTGCAATAAACATAAAGTCACTACCAATGAAAATTCAGCATTTTTACACTACAAAATCCATTTTTTTCTCATAGGCCCTATTTCGGAATCAAGCAGAATTATCTCACAGAGAAATGATTTCACATGGGTCTTTAAAAACGTTATAAAGACACATTAATGTCTTGGAAGGCTTCAGAGTCTGTGGCATAACCACTGTTACACAGCTGCCCCTTCGTGCTGCAAAAACAGTTTCTATATCATTCCCAGCACCGAGCACAAACAGACAAGGCTACAGTGCTGTTCACAGTCCTCGCACACCCTTATCTGATGCGTTTTCTCTGCAGGAGAGTTGTGATGGTCATTATGGTACAATGTATACTTGTGTTGTAATGAGCATCTGGACGGATGTGGGGATAAGGATGCATTCTTGCCGCATTTTGAAGGTTACACTTCAGACTGTTGACACTGCATTGATACTGCTGATAGCATTTTCAGTGGAAACACTGTTTTTAGCAAAATATTTTCTCCATTCCCCTTTATTTCTTACTACTCGAAACTGGCAGCGAAGCAGAGGAATTCCATTGCTCACTTATTTTAAATGGTTGGAGAGATGATGTTTTCAAATGGCTTTTTTTATAACACATGTTGAGAAGTTTGCCTTATGCTTCACTGCAGATTTTGCAATTTTTGAAGACTGTATCCAAGTGCTCTGCATTATTAAGGCAATGTCTTCCTACTGTAGTAGTTTTAAAAGACTTGTTTGTTTGCAAATCTGTGTACCACTATCAGTCAATATTTCCTCCAAACTCCTCCAGAAGTTCAAACAGGATTGCATCTGCCAACTTAGTATTAAGTAAAAGACAGTACAATGAGAACTTTGAAATGAGAGTAGTTCATGAGATGGAAAACTGCAGGTTTGCACAATAGAAAATACTATTCCAAGTGAGGGACATTTGCAGCCCAAGAGACCTTGCCAGCTCTAAGATATAAAAATATTTCTTACCTCTGGCCTCAAAAAGGACTCAAGAAAAATTTAATGAGCCTAGCCCAATACTGATGAAAAGACTTAAGCAAAAAGAATAATTTTTTTTCATAAACTGTATTTAACTATCCTTTTAAAAATACACCCAACACTCATTTTTAAAAACCTGCGATTGCTACCTTTAAGATTCCCTTGTTTAAGTTGATCAAACAGATAAAAGTTCGGAGAGAATGTAGCCAAGTGTCCTATCCTTTTTAGATACAGTAGTCTCCAGCATTTCTCACTGTTTTAGTGGTCTTTATCGACTGCTTCAAAACTAAATTGCAGAAAAGATGCCCTATTGCTGGTACGCTCAGTCTTCATTTAATCCAGCAGAGAGGCTGTGTGTCCAAAACAGCATTATATATATATTATATATATTTTATATATATATATGTATCCATGCATGTATGTATGCAGGTTTATATACAACCATTTGCAGCAATATAAATGTTAGAATTATAAATATCCTAACATTCGTAATGTTGTTAAGGTTTACAATATTGTCAAAATCACATGCACTCATACAGAAGCTTTTCAAACTAAGTTCCTATCTCAAGTTCCTTTATTTGCAAAAAAACACTGTGCTTTTGCTAATGGAGCTTTCTTCCTTGTTTTGGGGATAATGAAATATGATGAATAAACAAACAAAAAACAAAGTCTCCAGAAATAATCAAAATGCTGACCTACTTAACACAACACAGGGAAGTTTGAACACAGTCCCAGGACACAGTACAGCTATTGCTCTTTGTCAAGGAAGATAGCAAAGATGTTTGAGTACTGTGAGCAAAAATAAACTTCAGTTCTGGTCAGTGCATGCCATTGGGGGCCAGAGCCAAGAATCAAAGCTCACTAATTCTGCTGCCACTGGTGCAGCATCCACCACATGCTCCCTAAACAGCAGCACCCCCAGCAGAGCGGGGGATTTCCAGTTATCAGGAAAAGGCAGCACAAGCTTCAGGACAAGAGCAGGAGTCTCATTCATTATGGCCCCAGGCAGCTACCTACTTTACTTATGGTCAGACCACTCACGCAGTAGAAATAGGAGAAAGAAAGAGGTAAATATCCTACCAAATCCGCTAGATTTGATGTGCTCAGCTATTGATAGAGTAGTATTGCCACAGAAAGATTAAAGTAAGTATAAGCTAAACTGATTTTTGTTGTTGTTGTTGGGTACAGCTACTAAATAACAGAAGCATTTGAAGCATAAGACTGCAAGGTAATACTGCCAGTTCTACTGAAGGCATAGAAAAGAAAAATAGCAGAGCACAGGCAGTCCAGCAATTCAGCAACTCTTTGGAATGTTTTACAGACTTCACCCCCCCCGCTAGAAAACTGTAAGAGTGGTTATACAGGAGCATCTTCTATGTTTGATCCCTGGTGGGAGAGAGAAATGAGTTGAAAATGTAGATGGCAGTAGACAACTTGTGTTCTAGGTGCCTCTCACCTCTCCTAGGAGGAGAAAGGGCAGAATAAGCACCACAGACTTTATATAAATGGACTTTCCAGAAATGGCATGTGTGTTACTACTTGCTTACAAGGAAGAGAAAGTAAGGCAGAGAGACAGGAGAATTCAATTTTCTGCCAGCTGCAGAGCAGCTGAGTAACGCCATTGATGAAATCATCATCTCTAGCCTCTGCCTGCTGGGACTGAACAATGAAGGTGGAGTCTTTCATGTGGAAACTGAGGTGCTCATGCCATGTGACCCAGAAGAAAGCCAAAAGCTGCTTCATATTCAAAAGCTTATCTGTAATTGAAAATAAGACCAAATCTAGTTTGTTATCTTAGAAAATAAGCGTATTTTCTCCTCTCCTGGAGAGAAAGTTTTGTTCAAAACAACTTTACAGTCTTCTTGGAAGCTGAACTAATCTTTCATTGGCAATAAGGGTAATTGAGTAGAAGAAACAAAGGCACTGATTTATTCTTATGCCTCCTGCTAGTTTTTTTCTTTTGATTAGTCAGTTGTCTAAGTGTTAATGGCATAGATGGTTCATGACTACTGCCAAGATTTTTCTAAATATTGTTGACAGGCTGAAGGACAACATGTTGTGAGGATAGTGGGTCAGACTTAGAGAAATCTCAACTCCAGGTTTTCAGTGCGTACCTGTGTTATAGCTATCAAGTTGGTAATTTGTATGCCATTTAAGACCACAAAAATTACATATATGATTTATCAAAGAAATGATAAAAAGAGTCATTTTGTCTCTTGAATAATTATCATAATTATGAAGCAATGGAAATTATACCCCAAGAACCAAAATTGACGACTGTTTTTGGCAGAGATGAAAAATAAAACCTCTCTTTCAGTATCAAGGGGCAGGAGGTACAGAGTCATGCACCTAAAGGCAGAAGAGCCTTTGTATTTTAAATATGGCATACAAACAACTCTGTTTACAATTAAGACTATGCAAGCCTTTTACCTTCAGCTACAGCTTCTACAAATTATCCCTTCTTTCCCAAGTGGAGTTTGTCAGCAGTTTCAACAAGATAACCTGAAAATGTAAATCATACACTAACTTGAGTGTAAAAATCTAAAATATTTTCCCTTCCCTCTTCTTGCCCCAAAGGAGCCATTTATTTAAACTAAACTGTTGTTCCACAAAATTGAATGAAATTCAGGGAACGATGTGAAACCAATATTTTTATCAACTAGATGTGAAAAATATTGTTTAATTTTTTTTGAGGGAACCCTTGGTGAGTAGGTTCCTATACATCTGTCAGAAGAGTTGCAAGGCTCTGCTATTTCTCCCATTTATTCTCTGAGTTGTAAAATCTGGAATACAAATGTGAGACTGGTACCTACAATTTGTATAACAACCTGTCAAATCCCGCTTTTTCCTCAAAAGGTTGTTTGGGAGCCTGAATTGTGATATGATTCAAAATAAATCTGTCACAGAATATTCCTTATGAAATACACTCTAAAGAATATAAACAAATGGTGATTTTCTCTTGCCTCACATTCATAGGGGAAAGAATCAACTTCCTTGGGGATTGAGACAAAAGAGGACAGTAAATGTTATAACCTGAATATTGAGATAACCCCAGCACAAAGTTTAAAATAAGATATTGAGGAAATATGAGGAAGTCAGTACAATGCACTGATACTTGGTGAATAAAAACACTGAGGAAATTCAGAGCACAATGATGAAGTCGTAAATGCAGGGAGTGAGGGAGTTTTCATGACCTATAATAGAGCAAGAAATAGCCCAAAAAAAGAAAGGTGGAATGAGCCACATCACTTAAAAGCATGGCTGGTCATGCAGAACACCTTTCCATGACACCATGTGTCTGTGCCTACCACATCACCTATGCTGTCTCAGCAGATAAATGCATTTTATATATGCGCACTCATATAAGTGCATTGGTACTGCTTTCATGCTTCCCACTTTGAAAATTCAAGTTGACCCAGCATCATAGACTGCCTCTGTTTTCTCCAAGAAGAGACAAAATTGAAGAAATATAAAAGTTATTGAAAGGCTGTTGTGACTTTAATGTCTGGGACCTCCCATTTAGAAACACAAATTTCCTATCTCACTTGGAAGAAAGAAGGAAACACTTTTTGTAGGGCTGTTGAAACAGAATGCCTACAGGTGCCTTTATTGAGGAGGTCCATCTTGTAATACGTGGATGATCACAGTATATGTTTGTGTTTATTTAAAAATATACAGAGGATTCTCTGGCTTCATGATACTTCCATAGACTCCCACGATCTTAGGCAAAGACCTTCCTGTTTTGAGGGGGAAAAAAGAGTTTTTCTCTCTCCCTTTTTAGAACAAAATTCATAGCTGTTTGAAGCTATAAATTTGATATTTGATATGCTAGCAGTTCTAGCAGAACTGGTTCCTGCTGTTATACTAGAAAAACTAAGAAGAAGAGAAACAAGGAGGTAAATCCTGTCACTTAAAATTTTCTTTCCAAAGGGGTGGCAGGCAGGAACAGGCAGATTTGTCTTTTTTAATGTGCAGGAAAGAAAGAAAGAAGTTCCTTATACTAGTAATATCTTGCCAGAAAATATCCTTCTTTCTCCAGAAAAAAAAAAAAAAATCCATCCAATTTGTTAATCAACACTTGTATTATACTGTTTTCTTACTGTTGTAGCAATAGAAGAGCTGGTCAAATAATGAACTGCTTGAACATAGTTGCAGCTATTTGTCAAATAGGACAGTTGATGACAGTTTAGTTGATCCAGTTCATCCACTAAAACCAAAATTCTACAATTGTGAAATTTAGTAAAAGCTAACTGAACCATGAAAAACAATGGTGGTATTAATGTTTAAAGCATTGCAACATAAAAAATGAAAATCCTCTGAAAAAAGAAGACAGAAAAGATTATGTTGTTGGCCCCAGAACAATCTAATTAACGAAGGCTAAGGCTGACTTTGCCAGTTTGCTGCATCACACAGTGACTTTGACCAAAATGTCCTCCGGGTTTTGGATTTTTTGCATGTTTATGTTTTGTAGACTCTAGTGTCTCTACAAGTGCTTACTGTCACAACCCAGAAAGATCCTCCAACTGGAAGAGGCATTCTGAGATTTCTGCCATCTGCCACAGTTTATTTGAAGTGGACAGGAGCATTTGAAGTGGACTGGACCTGGGCCAGCTTGCTAAAAATCCATTCTCACCAGTAGTCACAGCAATTCTGTGCTAGCACTGGTGCCACATCAATGACTTAAGGTTACCCCCTTGGAGTTACTGAACTCCAGTTATTTCCTGGGAGCTATCCTCAAGAGCTTATGCACTGTCAACATCTTGTCTAACTATCCATCCAGCTCTAATGCTCTGAATGTATATCCTTCCAGAGCTGGATGCAGGGAGGCAGTCTTCCTAAAGGACTGTAGCCACAGGAACTGAGAAAATGCATTAATCAGAGCAGAACTGGTTATGTGACTGTACTTCCACAAGTAGTGGGACAGGCACAGAGAGAGCTCTCTCCCACTGAGGAATCCCACTGAAGCCAGACAAAGTGAGTGTGTGAAAAGCTTCTGGCAGGAGGGAGGCAGCTTTCAAACATCTTTTGTGAAGCCATCTGCTCTTTGCTGATACCTATCAGAGCATTTATATACCTAAAATGAAACATATTCTTGCAAATAAGTCATCAGGGTTCATATTACTGTACAATAGTGATGTAATTAAGCATGTCCTGAGAAAAATGTCTAAATGCGTATTTTTTTATTTTACATATATTCACACAGATTAAAAAAATTATAAACTCTCTCAAAAGAAACCCCAGTTTAGTAGTTCTTCCTTAATAAGTTAATCCTCTACAGCCATGCATGATAAAATGGACTCAGAATGCTTTCAAAAACAACCATGCCTTTATCTTGAAAGACAAGATACATTTATTCTTTTTTTGTTCTTGTTGTTTATTCTATGGAATCTTTAAGTTTCATATTTTCAAACCAAGATATTTTAAATTTCTTTTAAAAAAATTAAAGCAAATATTTTCATGTAATGTCATGACTCCAGTAAACTGGGCTTCAATTAAAGTATCAAATGTCACAAAATTCAGATGAAGTCATCTTGCTTAACATTAAAGAAATAAAATCTTGAAATGTTTTCTAGGGGAATCATTGGAATTGGTCTTGAAGAGTTCAGTGCATACAGGAAAAATCAGAATTTAATTTCTGTTGCTGAAAAAGTCCTCACAAAGGATCTCCTAAAGAGGTCGCTTCTATTGCAATGAGCAGTCTTGGGTCAAAGGAGAGGAGAAAACAATGAACTCCGCAGCCCACATGACTTTGTTCTCTTTCCTGCCTGCAGTGTGTCTGTATTTTAGGCTTAGAACAGCCACCTTGACCTTGGGAGTAGCTAAGGTGCCCTTTGGTTTGTTGTACCCCTGGATTCATCTCTGCCTGATTCTTCCAAAGTCTACAAAAAGCTTGGATTTGCCCTTGCAGCCCAAAGCCTGTCCTCAAAGGGTGGGAATAGTGGACTAGTAAGCAGTTCTGGGCTTCTGACTGGGTTTGGACATATGCCTAATGAGCAGTCTAAAATTAAAGCCAAGAAGGTGTTTTAAGGATATTAAATAATTTTTATTTTTGTTTCAAGGTGATTTCTCACAAATTGATAGCTGAATTATAAAATTAAGATATTTCTCTTAAAATAAGATAATTCTCCTTTAAATCACTTTAGGAACAAAGTTGTTCATTAATTCTATATAAAAATATATTTTTTGTCATTATTTGTAAGGAACTTTAATGTTTATTATTTTTCACTCTTGTAAGTGTGAATACACTTCAAAGCCTGAGGATTAAGGCCCTGTTTGTATGGAGGAAAGTAATAAACCAAGGGGCAGAAGTCTTACAATCAGAGAATATGCACATTCTCTTGGAATGTGTTATTGTCAAGGGAATTGTATAAGATACTAAAAGGAGCTTTGTTTGTATTTAGATTTCTCTCTTTTCTTAAGCTGTTTGTTTAGAAGTGGTTCACTCAGTGTAGCAGATGTTTCCTCAACACAACATATTTGTGTCACAGATGAAGAAAACTTTCCAACCAACTCCACTGGTTTTGTAATTATAATTTAATAATCCATTTTATTTCTTTTTAGAGCTAACAGAGCAATTAACTCAAAATTCCATTTGTTCATCTGTGGTTTTCCCCCACCTTTAATTTGTACTGATACACTGCTATGGGGAATTTCAATTTTTCCCTAATAAAAAAACATAAACTCGACATGAATGTGCAGTTTCAAGCCACCAGAAATTATTCAGGAAACATCACTTAGCTGATTTATGCACCAGAATGTAAATGAGGCCTCCTTTTTTATCCTGCTACCAGTAAAGCTGAGGCATTCACTGCTTTCATTTCACTTAGTTCCTTTTTTTCAGTCACCATAGAAACCAGGGTGCCAGTCAGGCTTCCAAAAAGCTGCCATTGCAGGTGGTTTGCAGATACTGTATTAATAAATGGAGAAATAAATAAATAAATAAGACCCACATTTTCCTCAAAAAGACAGCAGCAGAAAGCACCATCACTTTGCATTTATGTTGTTGGCTTGTGCAATTTGGCTACTGAGACTTTATAGAAAACACTTGCTGCCTTAGAATATAAGCACGCATGTATTTCTTGTACCTGACAAGCCCATTGTGTATATTTATATCATTCTTTTTAGCAATCAGTGAAAACATTGAAACAACATAAACCAACTGAGCTGAAGAAAATGAATCCTAAACAGAAAGGGAGACTAAGAGAGTGTGTGCGTGCACAAGCACGCAGCTACTGACTTATTCATGCGCATATTCGGGTTATGTGCCTGGGATTAATAACAACTTCGGGTCCCATTTGTACAACGATTCTGTTGTTCTGAAGATATTTAAATTCATATAACCTTGATGTAAGAGATTAGAATCAACCAACCAACAAAAAAAAAAAAAAAGAAAGGTTGGTTCAGCCTGATTTTAAGCATGAGAAAAATAAGCACAGGGGATCGCTTTATCAATCCACCTGGAAATCCCCCATAACCTTAGAACACTTTTGTCTAAGTTCAACTAAATCCTAAAGTGATTAGAAATACCACAAGCAATTATTCATGAAAAATAGTTTGCAAACACTAGCAACTGAAGGAGAGATCAGCGCCTCCAAAAAGGAAAGGCAGGGATGCCTCTGTTGTCTATTCTATTTGGCACTTTTCTTTGAAAGAAAAATCAAGCACACCAGAGGTGTCACTTCAATTCTCCTCATAAAAAAATCACATTTTACTAGAAGCAGGAAGTGGAGGGACTGTATGGCTTACAGTTGTACCTATGATATATCTTAACTCTTTGCAGTATAAAGAAAACTCTGCAGTTATTGATGATTTAGGTGTTTATAAGTTTTAATAAAATTTATACATATTTTCTCTTTTATCATGGTCCTGATTCCCCTCATATATCTCAGCAAAATTAATGTTAGTGTTAGTCTTCCAAGGAATGAATCATCTGACAGAGGTCTCCAAATAGACTATTTATCAAACACATAGATTAATATACAATTTCCAATCCAACAGATTTAAGAAGTAAAAACAAAACACCAAAACATGAATGACCCACATTGCAGAACAGTAGCAGTCTGAGGCTTTGCAAATACTTACATTTAAATGAAGAAGATGTCCTTGAGTTTCTCCATTTCTGCTCTGGTGCCTACAACCCAGTTATTTTACAAACTGCTATGGGAAGAGTTGCTTTTTCTTATGGTTATTTGTTACGTGACCTGGACATTGCATGGTGATAAGTGGCACAAAGTCTAGACGGAGACTAAGGACTCACAGTGTACCCCAAGGGTCAAGATTCTGTGCAGTCCTGTTAAACATTTTCATCAGTGATCTGGACTTAGAGCTTGGTGTACATTCACAAAGTTTGATGATGATACACAACTGGGAGGAGTTGCTAATATACCAGAGAGATGCTGCTATCCAGAGGGACTCCAACAGACTGGGGATATGGTCTAAAAGGAATTTCTTGAAGTTCAACATGGAGAACTGCAAAGCCCTGAACCTGGAAAGAAAAGCCCTCATGCACTAGTATATTCTAGGGGCCATCCAACTTTCTGCTGAAAAGGATCTGTGTAACCTGGTGAACACCAAATTGAAGATAAGCCACCAACATGCCCTTGTGGCAAAGAAAGCTGATGGTATCCTGGGCTGCAGTAGGCAAAGTAATGCCAGCAGGATGAGCGAGGCGATCCTTCCCCTCTACTAAACACTGAAGAGGCCACACCTGGGGTTCTGGGTACAGTTCTGGGTTCCTTGGTACAAGAGAGACATGGGTGTGCTGGAGAGAATCCTGAACAAAAGACCACTAACATAGTGAAGCGGCTGGAGCGTGTCTCTTATGAGGAAAGGGTGAGAGCAGAGACTGTACATCCTAGAGAAGGGAAGATACAGGAGAGATCGTATCATGTATATACATACCTGAAGAGAGGGTGCAAAGAGCACAGAGAGAGTGAAAGGACCAGAGGCAGCGGGCACAAACTGAAACACAGGAGGTTCCCTCGGAATGTCAGAAAAAAATGTTACAGTGAGGATGGCTCAGGCACAGGTTGCCCCAAGAGGTGGTGGAGTCTACATAGTTTGAGATCTTCAAAAGCCATCTGGACATGGTCCTGCTGTCACCAGGTGCCCCTGCTTGAGCAGGGGGGTTGGATCAGGTGGTCCTTTCCACCATCAACCCTTCTGTGATTTTGGGACTGTAACAAGCATAAAAATCATCACCTCTCCCTGAAGAGTTTACCAGTTCAGGCTTCAATTCAACAAAGTGAAATAGCCACTGCCATTGGAATCAGTGGCACCCAGCATTTCCTACAAAATCAGGCCTATGAGGTGAAAAATTGATTGAAAAAAATGTTTCTCAAGTTTTCATTGCTAGGATATGGAACATCTTTGTCATCTTCTGCAGAATTACAGTTGTATGCCTCAATCACTTCTCATCAACTATTCAGAAATGCTCCTGGATTTTACTGCACATTCTAGAAGGAGTAAAAGAAATTTTCTGTACTCTGCTACATGTGAAATGGTTTCAAATCCTACTCTAACTGATGTAAATAATCCAAATCATAGCTGGAAAACACTATCATATGTCTATCTGGCATGACCTCAGCTTTTTGCTCAGAAAATGAATGGAAATTACAGCAGAAGTTTGATTGAAAAAGGCAACTTCTCTTCCACTTTCATCACCTTCCAGCCTGTAGCAGTTCAAGCACCCAAAGCCCCACTGAAAAACATCAGTAGGGAAAGGTAATCAGGAGAAGGTTTGCCACACGTATCCTTGTTCTCAGAACTGGTTCGTGTTTTATCAATGGCGTAAGCATTACATTTTCTTGTCCCAAGGGCTGGGGGAAAAAAAAAAAAAAGCAAACAAAGAAATCTCTAACTCACCTGCATTTCTGGGACATACAGCTTAATTTTACAGTGACATCAGAGTGAATTTCAAAGATACACTCGTGAGGAAAGAAGGAAGGGAGGGGAGTAACAGCATGACTTTTGAAGATGGGAAGTTTCAAAAAGTAAAAAAATATTGAGAAAGAGGGAAAACTGGAGGAGTTCTGTTTCAGGAAGGAGGCCATCTGAGACCAGGATAATACAGGGTGTCATGGGGCTCTGTGCAGAGTTAGGCGATGCCTCCATGTCTTGCTCTCTCATTATTCCCTAAATCCCCACTAAGATGTCCTCTCCTGAATTACAGGATCATAACCCTAATTATTCTTCATCGTCATTCCCTTTATAGTCAGCTTCCTCCTCTGCTAGGCTGCTTCCAGGAGCAACAGCTAATTTGGCTTATGATTTCCCTATTTTTTACATTTTCTCCCTAAATTATTCATTAACAGCAGTTAACACAAGGTAATGAGCTTGATGAACTTCAGTTATGACCCAGCATGGCTCTTCTCATGCCAATACTATATTTATCAGAAAAATATTGTAAAGTGAAGTAGTGGCTTTAGCAAGGGGTTTTAGGAACTTTTGACAGAAATTGAATTTCAGAGCTATAGTAAAAAATAGAGTATATCATAAAAACAGTGGAAATTATGGATGTTTATATAATAAACTGCACATTACAAGCCAAATCCATCCCTGGATTTCCTGACTTCCTATTCTAGAACTGATCCAGTGTTCACTGTTTTTAAAGACATCTACAGACTCCTGTATAGCTGGAGGCAGGCCATTCCTACAATGCCACATTCCTACAGAACTAGTTGTAAAAATGAAATCAAACCTCCATAGATACACAGTCTTCTGTAACTCCCACATTAGAGAACAGACTTGACACTAGTAGTTGTAAAATGCATTCTAAAGAAGGCTCATGTTAACAAATGTTCAGAAGTAATATTTACATCCTATTGAGGAAAAAGAAAATAATTCTGTAAAACGGATCAAATGACAAAAATCAAAATCTTGACATTGAATTACTTTCACATAGGACATTTTTTTAAAGCTCTGATTTGGAGCTGTCAGTGGAGGGCTTCTGCAAGAGGCAAACAAACTGTTGTTTCTGTTTTCATTAAAATCAGAATGTTTTTATGTCCCAATTCAGCCTGTAAAGTCATTTGATGCCGAGATGATTGCACAGTATGGTTTGTACAAAAAAACCCCTCATTTCTGTGAGATAAATGCGCTGTTATATTTTCAAGCAGGCAAGAAACTATAAAATTTTTATATGTAAATGGAAAAATGCTCATGTTGGTAGAGAAATCTAAGCCACATCCTTTTGTACTCTAACCATCTGCCCAATAACAGAGAAAAGTTGTCAGAAAAGTATTTTAACTCTGAATGTGTCTCAAGTTTCAAAATAGGCTGTTCTTTTTCTTCTGTAGTGACCATATATATAAACAGAACATGGGGATTTTGTGGTTTAGGTTTTGTCTTTCTGGGCAAAAAAGAAAGAAACTTTTACTGTGTATCCTCATTTAGGCACAAGCTGGATTGTAGGACTGCCACCCTTACAAAAAACAATGAGCCCCAGGAACATCTAGTAAAATTGAAGACAGCTCTGAGCATATCTGAAATGCATTCACCTTATGATCTAATACTTTCTTTTTAGATGCAAGAGAAGCTTGAGCATTTGGAGACAGATAATCAAAACTTTGATTTAATTTAGATTTGGATTCTGTTTGGGTCCATCTGTACTTAATGTAAATGTTAAATAGTTCAGAAACAAATATGAATTAGAACTGGCAACCCTCATCTGGGCAAAACTCCCCTGAAATCAGTGTAAATATATTTCAATTAGGTTTCCAGGCTGGAACTTACTTGGAATTAAAGATTATAAACATCTGCTGTATATTCTGCAATATTTGGCTGTAAAATTTTCTCAAGAGACCATCTTAAATATGTAATGCATGTCTTAATGAGAAGAGAGGAAAACTTGGTTTTGATTTGTTTTTATGATCACAAGAATACTGATGGTATAGACTAAGATGGAAAAATATAACATTATATTGCATAATTTAACCTCTTGTTGAGATGGAGCAGAAGATACAAGGGACCCTTGATGGTAGTTACTACACTATTATATTTTCACGACTTATTTTCTAAATAAGTAGGAACTTTGGAAAACAGATGGAAGGGGACCAACCATGGAGTCCTGCAAATTTCCGGGAAACCCTGATTATATAATGTATACTAGTCATTTCACTAATGATACTGAAGACCAAAATAACACAGAAGAACCTTCTAAATAGACAAAGGCAGAGCAGATGCTCAAAGGGAGGCAGTAGCTTGTCAGAAGTGGAGGTAGTTATGGAGAATCGAGAGTAGCAGCCACTGTGGTACTAAAGACTGCCCAACTTCACTGCCCCATGCCTAGAAGCTTTAAGAATTAGCTCCAGCACAAAGTCTGCTATTTTGCAAATGTTAACTTCTGATTTGGAAAGTGGAAAGCACTGGGATTTCCACTCAGAGAACGTCTACCCTCAGAGTGAGATACTTTAAGGAGGATAGAAAGAGAGAGCACTGGTCCTCTGAGCCAGCTTTTGGTACAGCACCATGACTCAGTTGTGATACTGTGGCACTGTGGCTTGATTTCTCTTCAGAACTAATGTTTTAAAACTGTTGGCCTTGTGTTTTGATTGATCTTCTCTCAGTTCCTTCCCTGCACTTTTTAGTGGGCACTTCCAAAGGCAACTTTGGGGCAAGTGGATTAAGTCCTGCAGTCCCTGGGAAGAAAGAGGATTCTCCAGAGAAAGCACCGGATTCTGCTACACTCACTCTCTGGAGAAGTCTTTCTTTCCCCATGGGCTATTCAGGAGACTTCAGGGACATTTATCTCATTAATAGTCTACAGTGGCCTTTATGAGAGCTTCCCCTGTGCATTTCCACAAATCTCTCCTGTAAGTTAACCAGAAACCATGGGATAGAATCACTCCTGCTCTAAGCTAGCTGATGCCAGCCGAGTTTTCTTCCAGAGAGAAATTCAATCCCATCACTTCTATTTAGTCTAAATCTGGATTAAGTTTTGTTTATTTGTTTTCATTGTCATTCCATTTAATCAGCTGTAATCTTACAAAACATACTTAGAGTGTTTTCCTTTCCGAAAGAAAGAGGGAGTGTGACTTTCCCAAGTCACTTAGAAGTTGAAGTCTTACTGAAAATTAGTAGATGGCTTCTGAAGTACAAAATAATAATCCCTTGCCTGGTAGTTAACAGGAACATCGAGCACTCACAGTCTTTACATTCCAAAGGCAGAATGATGTCAGTCACCACATCACTGAACCTATCCCTGGGCAAGTAATATATTCACGAGCCAGTCGGGTCTGATATTTTAATTACAGATCATATCAATTTATTAAAGCCTTATGCTGGTTTCCTTGAAAGGGCAGGGAGAAATGGCAACATGATAAAACTGGAATACAGTAATCCAGTTGTTGTGCCTGCCACCTACTTTTACAGCCAACCTCGTTATATATTTTTGGCAACCTAGTTATACCATTTCACTTACGTTTGATGCTCCTTAATATAAACAGTAAATGACTTCAGCATTTCCTGGAAATGCAGCAGTGGTGAACACGGATAGTTCTTCAGATGCAGCAGATGGCACAGGACCATGAGTACCAGTGGGAGTGTCTGTACAGCCTTCCACAAACATTGTGTTTCACCCATAACAAGAGCATACGTTTGGAAAAACCTTTCCATGATTCCCTGGGAATCACGTGAAACAACAGAAATGAAAAGCAAGACATGTCTCTGCATGCTATCACTCTGTGTTGTGGTGGCCTGGGAAGTCTCCTCCACTCTCCCTTTGGGGAATTCATCTGAAAGAAAGCAGGATGCTGAATTTGGTTGTGTACCCAGAATGGAAAACCTGAAAGAGAGGTTGAAAGAGCACAGCATCATTTGGGTTTTTTGAAAGGAAGTTACAGGAATCAATGTATTTTTTTCTTCCATGAACTCAATATGAATGCCTTCTGCAATCTCCATTGGGGAGTAACCCTAAATTAGTGAGTCTTTTAATTTGAGCTGTAGAGAGGTACCAGGATTTTGCAGGTCCTGCTGCCTTGCCCTCAGAAATATGCCTTTTTCACGGTAGAAAATGGGCAGCCACAGGCATACTAACCTTGACTTTTATTTATGGGCTGCTTACAGTGATTTGAAAACAATTTTGTTTTATTTATTTCTGGATTCTAAATTGAAATAATAATTTCTTCTTCCCAGGGAAGTAATTCTTATTCTGCTTGTACAGCTACATGTAGGGAAAAAAATTAAAAGCACATAAGCCCCAGTGTTACATATAAAAATATATTACAAACCAGCTTTGCCATTGCAACACCGGTGGTCATTTTTGCATTGTGAGTAGGTTTTCAAAGCTAACAAACTGTCTCTGAGTTTCAGGAGAAAATCTAACAGTACACAAATGAAAATAAGAAAAAAATTTTCTTGAAAATGTTTCATGTAGTACCAACTGATTGTCATGCTCAGAAAGTAATGGAAGACAGAGAAAATCTGAAATTGGAATTGCCATTTACTGCATATTATTTGACTGAGTGAATTGTAAATGGTTCCACAATCGGCTTCACCTGCAATTAACGTCAAAGGCTTTCAGTTCTTATTTTAACATCTTAAAATTAGGAAATTTATCAAGGATCTAGATTTCTTCTGACATTCCTGATGCATCTAGTTCAAGGATGTCTTTACAATGCTATTGATTTTCAATGCTTTTTGTGGGAAAAAACAAAAAGTAAAGCAAATGTCTGTAAAGTGAAATAAATTCTTTTATTCCTCCAACACTACCTATGTAAAATAGGTATAAAATACCTATTCTTTAATATGGCATTATTGTTGTTATTAATCTCCTATTTGTATTTCTTGATCACAAAACCACAAATGGCAAATATGTTATTTTTTACAATTAAGCATGACCTCTAGAGTGCAAACTGAATATAGTTCAGAAAAGGTTTACTATAAAAGTTAGTAAGCTAATCATATGTAAGTTAATAATATACGTAGGCATTAATTTGAGTTGCACTTGCAGATTAACTGTCCGCCTTGAGGAGAATTTAGCTTATCTTCAATGCCATATAGCTAAAAACAAGCACTATAAAAATATCTTTTCTTGCAAGCATAAATTGAATATATCTACATTTCAGTACTTCTGAAACTACCTTTTGTATCTTGACAATTCTTCTGCAAAAGACTTCTGAGTTTTTACCCTGCTTGACATACAAAAACTAGACATATAATTGTTGAGAGGAACTGAGTGTCTGCTTGTCAGTCTATTCTGCTAATACCTTTTGAAACTTTTACAGAACCACAGAACAGTCTCCAGAGAAGGGACCTCTGGAGGTCATCTGGTCCAACCCCCCATGCTCAAGCAGGGCCACCTAGAGATGATGGTACAGGGCTATGTACAGATGGGTACCTCTACGGATGGAGACTCCATCACCTTTCTGGGAAACCTGTGCCAGTGCTCCATCACTTTTATAGTGAAAAAGCAGTTCCCTATCTTCAGAGGGAGCCTCCTGTGTTTCAGTTTGTGCCAATGTTAACTCACTTTAATCACACATGAAAGGGGAGAGGTCTGCAGGGTTCTCGAAGTGTTGTGAAAGTTACCAGCCAGGAGATGGGACAGCTCAGGTGAGGGCTGCCACCATGTGAACGTAAGGCAGTATGATCATAATTAGATGGACTAGCAGGACGTGCATAGGTGGCTGCTCACACTCACCCTGGCTCCTGATGTGTAAAAGTACCATCACAGGCATTGTGAAAAAGTGAGGTGATGTTAAGAGGGAGGAGGCTTAGAGGCCACAGGACATTAACTTGTAAGAAAGAGAATTTCTTCCACTCCAGTACCCTAAGAAAAAAATTGCTTTCTGTGGGCAACTAAGTCTACTCCTTGCAGTAGCTGAATATTGCAAACAAAATCTATGTTCTCAGTGGCCTTGGGGGACCTAATCCTATAGGACAAAAGGTATCTTCATCTATCAGTGAACCAAATCTTACCAAAATATATAGGTATGTATTTATGAATATAAATTTTGCTAGGACAAGACTGATTTTCTTCAGTGGAAGGCGGGTTTGTAATATGAACATCTTTATTCTTCACCAGAGTGGAAAGTCTCTTGATTTCTTTTTGCCTCCACAACTCACAAGGAAACAATCACTTTTTCAACAACTACTGTAAATGTTACGGGGTCAGGATCCCTCAGATAATCATGCAGTGGATAGCCTTCCATGTCTTGAGAAAGCAAGCAGGCTCTGAGTCTTGGGAATTTGAGTTCTCGGGTTTGATTCGTGAAGGAGTTCACACAGAGGCAATTTTCACAACTGTGCTGAAGGGAAATTTATTCCTGTTAAAGTTATATCTCAATGCAGCCTTGCTCCCTTTGAACTAGACAATGATAATGTGCTAAGGGTGTTTATACGAACCCTGACCATCCCATTTCGGGGCTTGTATAACCTGAGAAAGTTACATTACCTGAGCTCCAATATCACTGATTATTACTTAGTAGAAACCATCCAGAAAGATATTTGCAATAGCTAAGCAGAGAGGCAAGGTTGGTCTCAGAGTACAAATTTGTCTCAAAAGTAAATAAGTACCTGTAGGTATAAGCTGTTTCATTTGTACCTTTCAGTGTTATTGAAGTTTGGATAGAATTGATAGATGGACCATAATCTGTATTCTGTTCCATTTATTATTCAGACTTTACACTGCAGTGTTTGAATACTTTCCATATGCACAGAAAACCGTGTGATTACAAGATGTCAGATGCAGTTTTTACCTTCTATCATCCTCTCCCCGGATACTGCCACTCAAATTGCACAGGCAGGCTGAGACTGCCCCTTTACTTATTTGGCCAAAGTAGTGCCTTGTTTTCTTGCTTAGTGACTAGAGCAGAAGGTGAGTTTGTGAGAGTCTCAGGTTTGTGCCTCTAGCTCAGTGAATATTTACTTATTCAGGACAGAGATTAAGGGGAAAAACCTGGAAATTACCACTTAATAGTTTCCCATTATTATATGGGTGGCATAGTTATCTATGCTGTGAAAAAAACTGGAGAATATTTGAATTTGAACCCGGTTGTCTCCAATTCAGAGGAGTCTCCTATTCCTATGATATTGTCTATTTGGGGCTTGTTTTCTATTTTTTAAAATAAAAAAAAAAAAAGTGAAAATTCTTGGACTTGTCACAGTGGAGAGTGGGAATATTTTTTTTTTAAATCCCAGATTCTCAGGAGACATGAAATCCTTACCTGGGGCCATTAATTGAGCAGACAAAATGTCACTCCATTTTTTAATCTCTTAATCATGCAGTCCAGCTTTTTGTGGAGATAACTCAGTGCTAATATGCATTGATGGACTTTTCAGATGCTTCACTTGGAACACGTAACGTGAAAAAAAATTAATTCACCAATGATAATACTTTCCATTGAGGACAGTTTACAGCTACGTGCAGTGGAAAAGTCCAGAGGTCAGAAAGATCCAAGAGTTCAATAAAAATGCTGCACTTCTGTGACACAATCAGAATTAAAGAACCTATTAAATAAAAAGTGTATGTGTTTACTTGTCCATTGGTTCATTCTGTCTTTGGACAACGAAGCTTTCGAGACCAGGCATTTGATGATCTCCTTGGGAGCCACTGAGGAACACAGGCCAGCAGTGACAGTCCTCTGCTAATGGCATCTCCATGTGGGTTTAGTGGAGACATTCAGTCTATGATGAGTACAGTCTAGGGAAATACAGTCCTAGAACTGTCTACTGGCTCATTATTAATACATTGGAATAGTCTGGACCTGTGATCTCTTTACTGAATCTTTCCCCCACCCTCCCACAACTTTTTTCTCTCTGTGTGCATGGCAAGAGGCCTCCTGGACGTTCCACATACACAAGAGCAGTCATGAGTCTCACATCAGCCTCCTCTTGCTGCCTGGGCCCCAGAGCCCACAAGGAAAGTACCCTTTGACAGGACGGAGTCTGCAGGCAAAACCAGCTTTTGTGTGTGCAGCATGCAAATGCCACCTCCCCAAACTGATCAGATGCGATTTCGTCTGGTAGTGCTTACTGTGTGCAGTTCAACAACAACTCAAAAATTCAAGACAAAACGGGGAAAAAAAAAAAAAGTGGAGTACATTAGATTTCTTTTCATTATTTTTTTTTTTCCTGTTTCTTATGGCCATTAAGTAAAAGACTAGCAGAGCTAAGTTCGATATAAAAATACATAGCAAGACAGGTCCAGGGAATAATACATCTGAAGGAAAGGGACTTCCAGAAACAAACTCGGGGTGATTTTGTGTGAGGCCTGGAAGCTTATAATCTCTGCTGAGTAAAGATAGCCATTCAGCAAAGATAAGCCGACTACACTGCTGGAGGAGGAAAACCGGGGAATCGTTTTATTGTCATTACTGGGGAGCTACCAGATGCTTAGGATTCCATGTATTTGGGGGATAAATCTTTCAAAAGCTCCACTGACACTGGGGTATGTCAATAATTCCACGTATTAGTTGGATGCAAACACTGAACAATAAAGTAGGGAAAGAAAACTGTAATTGGGAATACCAGGGCGAAGGGGGCTCTATCTTCTGACTGAGCCCATTGTTGAACTCCAGGCTGAACCTCCGACCCTTTACTTTGGAGGAACACAATAGGCTTTGATATGAGATGGTGGGAAACGGGCTTGGAGGCTCATTTCACATTCAGCTGCAATTCATCAGCTTGGCTGGGACTTCTAGCAGCTTTAATGACCACTGCAATTGATGGTTAAATCAATTTGTGACGGTGACAGCATGGCTGGCCCTTAGACTGTAACAATTTGGGATTACAACAGGCAGAAAGGGCCCCGTTATTCAGACATGCGTGGTTTCTGCTCGGCTCAGAGTGGGAACAACAGCAGGACAAAGTCTCACAAAAATGAGACCTGGAGAATGCACACATTCACTCCAGTTGACTACACACCACCATGGTTTCTTTGTAATGTGATGAGGCGGGTTTGAGGCAGGGGGGAAAGCATTGTTACAAATAAAAATATACAGTAAGACACAAAAGACCCTGATATCTAACTATATCCTTAGGGAAAGTGGCAGCCCCGAAAGAATTTCAGCTTTGTTCCTCTGGAGACGAAATGGGTGGTCTATCCCCCCGCCATCCTCGACCCCAAAATGTCTTGCCACTTGCCCCCACAGTAAAACCCAGCCGTGTCTGGATTATGATCGAGCAGGTTTGCATTTGGCAAGAGAGGCATGGGCAGGGGGGATGGGCGCCGAGTGTATCTCTGACACTGAGAAGGAAGAATTGCTCCCTCTTCTGTCGCTGAAGGATAAATGCATTTGGAATATGTTACAATTTGGTTTTCATGTTTACATGATTATAATTGCCTCTTATGCCAAATAGGTATCACAGGGAAAGAAGATGACCAGTGGTGGCCTTGCACGTGAAAACTGCTTTACAGAAGATTCAGTCGTTTTGGACAAGGACCCACAAGTCCAGTAGTTGCCAGACAACAAGACAAAAACGCACCTTCAAATCATCTTAGCTCTTCCTTCTCCTGCATTTTGCTGGTGTAACATGATATTTGCATCTAAAAGATAAGGTGATGTTAGAAGCAGACTGGAAAATGTGTGACTGTGCTTCTGCTTTTCAGTATAATGTTTTACATAAACTAGAAATTATCAGACATATATATCTATATATCTATGTATATATATACATATATGTATATGTCAGTTGAGTCAATGAAAAGCTGTGTTCTGTATGTCACGTTAATTGAAATAATTTATTCAGCTCAAATAGAAGTTATAAAATTAATATATACTGTTGTGTATCTAACTAAGCATAGATTAATTTAAAAGATCAATATGATATGCATTCAGAGAATCAAAATACTTATAAATTTATCTGAGGAAGCTATTAATATGAAGAGTGCAAATTATGCCAATCAATAACTTGCAAATTATAGAGTAATTAATTACATGTCTCTCTTTGTGGTTAGGAAGCTATTTGTGTGCTAAAGAAATGTGTTGAAAATAATCACTAAAGAAATGAAAACGTGAGACACAGTCCACTGACCTGTTACATAAATCCCTTCATTCACGTTCTGAGTTGAAGTCTACAATTAATAACCATTTCTGGCATCTTCCTTACAAAATGTCATGGTCTAAATATTGCGAAAGAAAGAGCTGTCTAGATCCTTGAAGTATGTGAATCAGTTGGTTGATGTTAATACCTGAAAATTTGCGTCCTGAAATAAAATACCACATCTTGAAAACATAAACAGATTTTTTTCTAAAAGATCTATCCAAATATTGAAAAAATATTATTGCTAACAGTGGAAAGGTCTGGCACTAGGTCCAAATCCTGACAGGGAGGAGGGGCGAGGGGGGAAATCACTTGGTTTCTATGGTAACAGTGCTGGTAGAAATAGTTGTGTGAGCATACTAAACGTGCATAAAAGCCTTCTCAAGGGAGATCAGAGGATCTGAAGAAAAAAGAAAAAAAAAAAGATGGCAGCCACTGCAGAAAGCACAGAGACATTTTATGCTGAATAAGTGCTTCACATTTGTGATGTGATCAATAACAAAATATTGTTGCTAAGAGAATATTAAAAAATGTTTATACATTTGTACTTAGAGCATGTTTTCGTGCATGCTTGTTACTATATCAGACAGATGACATTTGCAAATTTGCTTCTGCACACATGTACGCAGAAATCCATATGTGAATAAATAATAAATCATCCTTCACAATGGAAACATGATGTGAGACTATAAAAGATTCTTTAATATATGCATTATCATATATAATGCACCTCATATGGACAACTTTTCTATATCAGATATATTAAATACATCTGTGTCCATTTAAAGTATAAAATATAATATCAGTCTAAAATATCTGACATACTTATTGTTCTTGGGAAAATCAGCATACAAATTAACTCATGAGGAGAAGCAAGAAGCACCTAGCATTTTTTGGTGGTGAGAATTTAGTTTTGGCAATTAAAACATTTTAATAAAATTTAATTTCAGTAGTGATGATCAAGAAGACATACAAGTTCTGCCATTCAGCCGGCTTAGAGAACAAGGGATCACAGTTCATTGTTTTGCGCTAAAAATGTTTACCAGCCCTTTATTTACATCTGCTTCAATCCTCTCCACTTATTGTTGGTTGCTGTAAACTCACTCCATAGGGGATGGATTGGCACAGAGTGAAAACGTGACGGAGGCTCCCATGCAAAGAATCAGCTGTTGTTGTGAGTGAAATCTTGAATCCATAAAGCTGGGGAAAGGGGGAGAATTCTCAGTTACACTTGAAGGTTTCATGTTTGCAAGCATGAAGGCAAAATATTTTTGACAATGCATGGTATGGAAAAATGTATGTTTGCCTCATGGATTTTTTCGGTGTGACACAATGCACCAAAATTTCCTAAGCTTGCTAGATTGCTTTCTGAGCTATGGTGAAGGAGGATTTTCATACAGAAAAGATGGCTACTGAAAGTGAGGAAGATGTCTACCCATTGCTGAATGCTTACAATTCAAAATCAGCAGCACATTATCTGGGAACAACATTTGCAGACACAGAAGTGGAACATAGGTCTTCCTTCCTCTCTCCTCTCTCTTCACACCTCCTTCCCTGTGACTGGACCTCCCCTCACCAAAACCAGGGTCAAAGGCATCCCAAATTTCTCCTGCACCAGCTACAGGGCCATTACCATCTTCTCTTCTTCCCTACTCGTGGAAACTGCTACTCTTCACTCACAGTGAAGAGTAGCATGTGAATACAGCCAGCAAGGACCTTGCCCAGGGGACCTCCCAAGAAATCTTGGAAGTATGACAAAAGATGCGCTTCAGACACTGGGCTCAGCCAGTCTGATGTTGGGGAGAGGCAAGGCGCTGCTCTGTAAGACAGTGACTTTTGTGAAAGGTGTCTGTGCACTGGGGACGTGTAAGAGCACTAGCTTCTTAGCTCGTTTGAAAAACCACAACACTGGCCACACTGCCCCTTTTGAAAATCAGAGGCAGCACTAATATCAGTTTCAGAGTGAAAGCACATTTTAAGGAAGGTATTTTCTATCTCCATTGCATGAAGATTTTGCTATTCACATTAGACAAAAAATGGAAATTTATTCAAACAATGATCATTCTTCACCCAGTTTCTTAAACTTCTCCCCCTACCCAAAAGCACCTTGTTAGTCTTAATTTTCTTAATCAGAACTCAACATTTCTCTGAAATGAACAACTGCACTTCTCAAAGCTAAGATTTCTATCTGCCCTTGGAAATTCACTGGGGTCACACCAGGTTGGTATCTAATTAGCAAATACTCTTGTTATGGCCAGAGCCAGAAGTGTAGAAACACCAAAAAAATAAAACAACCAAAACCACGTCAAACAAAGCAAAAACAAACAAACCAAAAACCAAAACATCACAAACCAAATAAACTAAAATATTAGAAAATCAAATTGTGACCCAGGCAAAACAGGCAGAGCCTTCCAGTGTGGCCAGTGAGTACCTTACTGCTGGGTTCCCCAGCACTGGTGTGATGAGTTCTAAAAGTATGAAGCTCTAGAAATCCTATGAATAATCCAGAAATGTCCAAGTCAGCAGTCCAAAAGGGTTGAGCTCAAGATTTTCTATGTGCTTGTTTTATTCCTGCTCTCACCTAGTAGTCTCCCTCTCTTGAGAACTGACAGGGTTAAAATGACTCTCTCACATAACCTCCAGCTCTTTCCAGAAGCCCTAGTGGGGCTTACTTCATTTGCTATGTTCAACAGAATTTGGGTACCTTGATATCTTAATACATGATTCACTTCCCATCTGAAACTGGACAGTCACCTGTCCAGCCTTTTTTTTCATGTACCCTGCAATGACTTAGACCTCAGATGCTGAATTTTAACACACATTCACAAACAAATCTCCTGCCCCTCCCTTCACTGCTCAGCAAATTTCTCTTTTGTCTTCTCTTTAATGAATACTTTCATTTGCAGAGATCCACGGACCTTTATACCAAAACTCCTGTCCTCATTCTGCATGGTAGCTTGCCCTCTTGCTTGAATTTGTAATGTATCAACTCTGCTTCCCTACTCAGCAAGTTCCTGAAGAAGAAGGCTTCCATCTGGCTGAAAGTATTTAATGGTACAACTGCACTAATTTATTCTGCTCGTGGTATGTCGCTACTGACATGACCATTTGTCAGTATTTTTTAATCTCTTCAGGATAACTTCCGCAGGAATTACCAGCTTAGAGGACAGGTTTTGGCAATATGGAGGCAACATTTATGTGCTTTTGTACTGATGAACAGATATGAATGACTTTAGTATAGATGATGGCCAAACAATGGCCAAACGATGGCCAAAGACAATGACTATAGAGTAATCAAAGAAGTGACGGCTGTATGAAAGTGAGATATAGAAAATATTCTTAATTCAGCTTCTTGCTCAGTCTTTGTATTATGGAAGTTGATCAATTTTATCCGTGGAATATCTCACTTAAACCTAGTTCAGAAATCACTACACTGCACTAGCAAATTCTGTGATTGTGGATTAAACACACCTTAAATCAGTGAGTAAATATTTTTAACAGAGAATATCTTTCAATATGTGCATAAATTATAAAGGGAAAACAGCTGTGTGAATTAGTTATATTTGGCTGGTTGGTTGGTTGGTTTTACCAGCCTTGTAAACTATGACTCCAAACTTCGCTCAGTGTTGTACAAACCTTAATCAAAGAAGTTGTCTTCTCAGAATCAGTGAGGCAACATTGGTCTTTGAAGAAAACATCAAATTATATTTTAAAAACATATAAATACACAAAAACAGCAGTAGCACGTGGCATGTCATGTTTTTATACATGTTTTAATATGAGTTTTTATGGGAGGGTTGCCTTATTTCTCTAGAAAGTGACATGGAGAATATTTAATAGTTTCAATATTTACACTCTGGTCATTGGCTGCAATTTGCTATACATACACTTTTGTCTTCACTCTTTTGTAGAAATTCACAACATTCTCTCTTGTGGTCCCTTTATGGTCTTAAATGTCCATCCCATCCCTTCAGAACATTCAAATCACGACTGTGATGTCCCTACACCTGTCCACCTGACTGTCCTCTGTGCATCAAGCAAAGCTACCCACCCAGACACTCCACCTGCTGAAGGTGCTCTTCCTCTCATCAGGGTGGCTGCAACTGCAGAATAAGCTCAATAAGGCATTAGGACAGTAGTCACTGCCCGAGTTTGATTACAGCAAACTCAGATACTTGCATGTAACAGCCTTAGTACATTAAACAGTGTTTGTCAGACTCACAAGATCATCTGAAAACATGTCCCCAACTACCGAATAAACCTGTTTGTAGGTATATGGTATCCCAGAAAGCAAATATACTGGCCAGGTGGATTTTATAGAATCCATAGTGAGAGTCTGGGTTTATGGCAGATGGCCAGCAGAATTACTTATACCAGCTGCCTGTAAAGGGCCCATATGACAGTTGGGACCAAATAGTCTTTTAAACTTGTATAAAAGAAAAGCTTCACTGCATCTTCATTAGTCGTATTTACAGTATCAAGGAGAGTGTGCTAGTCAAAATGCAATAGTTGAAAAAGATCCAGGTCCAGAAAATTACTTTCTTGCTACACAGAATCAATAAGAACATAAAACCACAAGTGTTTTAGATATGCTTAGGTCATTGTGTACTCTTAATGAAACAAAAGCCTATGAGGATTGAACCTTGGAATAAAAATACTCAAGCCCCTCCAATGGCATAGCACCTTTGCTTAATATTTGGTGACTTTTGTGGTGATGGCACCATCAATACTGCATCATAATCTTGGATAGTAATATACTGCAACACTACCTATCTGGTGTCACAAGAGCAATGTGTCAGAGGTTTTCTTGCCCTTTCTTAGTGGTTTGTCTGCTCAAATAGACATGCAAAAGACATAAGTATGCATTAGTCAAGAGCTGAGACCACAAGCCAAAAATGCAGAAGACTGTAGAAATCACATGAACACAGTATATTAATTTCAGCCTGAGCAATTTACTGAAAAATTACCATTCACTCATGTTAAACCTGTTCAAAGTACTAATATAACAAGCATCACATCTTATACACATGAGCTGAACTTCCAAAGAGCAAGCCAATATGAATGTAAAGGGGAAGAAAGTGAATAGTCAGAATTATCATCTAACTTCAGAAACGGCACTAAATTTTTTTTTTTAATTATCACTGACTTCAGAGTTACTGTAGATTGTATAAATTCAGGCATAGTATGAGTTGCTTATGGCTTTGCCATCAAAAAAGTTCTTTTCTCTGTGATAGTTTCTGATACTTTTACTTAGAATAGTAATTCTTTTTTCAAATAACCAGACTGAATTCAACATACTTGAATATAGTAGACCACTTTGTGCCCTGGCATGGGAAAATGGGATGTTCATTCCTGGAGAATTATGTTGATTCCACTTTTATCAGTTTTCACACTTCTTCTGCTTTACCAAAGTCTTAGGAAATCATTCAAGAAAATTAAAATCTGCTGTAAAGGGCTGCTTCCAAAGTTTTTGTCCAGCACAAGCCAAGGCGTCACAATTTGGTTCTTTGTATAAAAGTCTAAAAAATCACAGTGGCTATAAAGCAACAATGTTCCTGTAGCAAGAATTACACGCTGATTTTGTTACATGCAGTCTCCAATGGTGCTTAAGTAAATAAAAGGTTTTCTTTGTATATGATCTTTAGAAATTGTAAATCTTAGATCATAAAAACAACGCCTAACAATACAATTTTGGACTAGCCAAGGAGTGCAGAAAATAGCGTCTCATTAGCTGTAAATCTTGGCAGAAAAGAGAAACAGAGCCTAGGAGTCTTAACAACAGCTTCTGTGCACCAGCCATTAGATCATACTGAAAAGCACAACAGGTCTAAAATTTAGTTGTGTGAATGCCCATATAAACATTTTGGTGTTATATGATCATTTAAGTACTCCAAAATCTGTGGTTACAGGTTTATGCCAGCCTTTAAAAGATTAGAGGTTACATTTTAGACTAATGAATTCCACTTTATTTTTGAAAACTTTATTAATGTGCTTTAAAAGGTGTTATTCTCCTACTCAGACATTCAATACTTCCATGTTTGGCATGGTTTTGGTATGATAGTGCTAAGTAGGCACAGCAAACATTTTGATTTGTGACTAAAACCAAGTTCAAGGCTGGTCTATGAAATTTCGGCACACCTCAACTTAGACACCTGCAAGTGTACAAAGGCAGCCTTGTCTGGGTTATTAGGTATCCTCACTTCTGCCAAAACTCTCATGACTGAGCGATGTGGCATGGAAGGACCTTCTGCTTTTCCCATAGCCACTTAAAAGAAACATAAGCACAGCAGGCAAACATCTACTCTTCCATGAAACTCAGCACCCTTCATCCCGTGTGATGGGAATCATGCAATACACAGCTCTGATTCAATCTCATGAGTTCCAGAGAGGTACAGCTACCATGATGATACCGTATTCTATCCTTCTGGTGAGCTTATACATCAATCTGGAGTATCCTGAACCATCTGTCAAGTCTGGATCTCTCCTTCTCAGACAGTAAGACATCTGAACTGAGTACCTAAAATAAACTGTCTGTACCTAGTCCTAAAATGCAAACATTTGGTGAAAAAAAATCAGGTTTTGTTCTTGCTTCTGTGTTTCTTGAAACTGAATATATAAGAAAATTAAAACCAGGCAGGCCAAAAATACTAAGGACACTTATTTTAATAAAATGGAGAAAGCTGAAAATAGCATTAATCATAAAAGCATTAAACCCACAGCATGAGGTAGCTACCATTTGTTTTGTATAAAAATACTCTGGCACTTAAAGCTCCAGAAGGTTCTCACCATGAGCTTTCCTGCTCTTTGCTTATGTGGCTCTGAGATCTCCTTCAGCTGCTGAAGATGTGTTAAATAGCAGTCAAGAGGAATATGTGGATCTTCTTTATTAAGTGGTCTGAGTAAGAAAAGAGGGATTTCTTTCCTGTGTGTAATGAAAATGGTAGAGAAATAGGACTTAGAGAAAAGCATCAGAAAACAAGATCTGAAGTGCTTTGCAATCCCTGTGTTAGTGGTCTGTATTTGCGATACATCTTCATTTTAATCTGTGGAATAAATTCAAGTGTTCTCGGCTGGGCTGTTAATGTACTGCTTTTTCTTCTATCTGGTTTCTGCTAAGTCTGCCTGTTTGGAAAGGCCCACCAGTAGAATTCTATGGAAAATGAGCAGACAAATAAGAGAGAACAACATGAGGAAATAATGCCATCTGGGTCATATTTCCCAGAGTAAATCTCAGTAAATTCAGACTAAGTTACAACATCACACATCCTCATGTCAGATTGGAAACTAGACCAAGTTTTTAAACTTTTGTAAAGACCCTTCTATATATATCTTTCTCACAAAACAGTTTTGAATAATCTGCTATTTCCTTGTTATTGTTACCATATATGCAAGATTTCCTTCCAAAGTAATTAAAGATCTTTCCTTATCTCAGGGATACCAAAGCAGAGTCATGAACCTTAGCATCTATTCACCAAGATCACACACATATACCAGTATGGCCTTCCAGATAGTTGTTAGTTATTTCTTTCTGCCAAGAAATTAAAATATTTGAGTGCATTTGAAACAAAGAAAAATCCAATCATCTCTATAATTAGCTCTTAAGTAGCATGTTTCAATAAACATGCCCCAGCAAGATGCTTTGCCATCAACATAAAACTATTTAAAACACTTGGGAAAGAAAGCACATTGAGAGAAAGAATGTAAGAAAGATAATTAAAACCAATCAGGAATGTGGCAGAAGCGACTCTGAAACAGCAATAACCTAAAGATAGAAATGAATTCAATTTTATGGAAGAAATCAAACACGTCTGGTGTCTTTATAAAAAGTGATAGATAAGAGCAATAGCCAAGGTTTGGACTACGTCATATATTTTATTGAAAACCCATGTGGCATGATGATACACTATCAAAAATACTGGTGGAGGTTTATTGCTGTGGTTTGTATACTAAAAGATTTTAATTTACTTGAACATTTTGCATCATGTTCAGTTCAATAAAGTGCTTCTAATAATTTTGTCTTAGTCATTATTTTGGTATTATGACATTTGATTTTAAAAAACCCAGCAGCTCAGTACAGCTGAAGTAATGTAATCTAATCAGATGTGTTATTTTTTGTTTATTTTAGGATAGGTGACTCTGTCCATTGGTTAAACATCAGCATATCTCAAACTGGACATTTGGAAAATTTGACTGATTGTCCAATATCAAGTCCCAACTGAAAGCAGTAAAAGATGTGCTACCATTCTGGGGCAATGTGGCATCAAATGCACTGATTAAATTATAAAGAAATAATTTTCTTCTTCTTTCATGGGTGCCACTAGGATTTGTGTTAGTAGGACAAGAAAATCCACATTCCCACATTGTGTGATGTGGAAGGTGCAAGCTGCATGTGTACTTAAGGGCATGTGTCTGTTCTTCATACAGAAAGTTCATGATGCTCTGGGGATGAAACCAAGCAGAGTTTACAGGTCAGCAACTTGTCAACCCCAACCTCCAGCTGAAATTAAATGCAGATAAAAAAAATAGAATGTTTTAAGGAAATGGAAATACCAAGTGCTGGAATTTCCTGGCTACATACAGCTGGATTTATTTCAAGCTTTGTGGACATGGAAAAAAGTATGAGCTCATATTCCCCATATGGGAAATGTGATGTTGGTAAGGGAAGAAAACAGAGTTATGGTCTCTGTTCTATGGCAACTGCATGATTATCCATGCCAAAGACAAGAAAATAGTCCCAACAAGAATAGCTGGCAGTCACAGCTTGGACGAAAGCTTGGGCAAGAGAATGTACCCAGTAAGCAATATGGATGAGGCTTTCTAGGACTGCTGGGAGGGAGGGAGAAAATGAAGCCTCGTGGAAACAAGCTGTGCTATGACTCTTGCCCTGGCGTGTGTAGTTTTCTAATATAGAAGTAGACTATGTGACTTACTGATTTTAGTGTGCAGTGAGGGGTCAGTTTTAATTAAACAGGGATGATATACTAAGAGAGGAAAATATCAGGTCCACAGCTCTGTGACTGCAGCAAGGCAATGTCAGAGACAGAACAGAGCCAGGACTGCTGGAAGGAGTAAGTCTGAAGGGACTTAATTTTCTGTTATCTCACATTCAGCACTCAAAATTACTTGATGTTTTTTGCTTTAACCTCCATGTGTGTGGTTTCTCCATCTGTAAAACAGATGGTTCTCTCACAGGATGTGCCTATGATAACCTCTTAGGTCTGAGCTGCAATGTGGTTTTAAACTGGATGTCCCAGTTACCCCTACCCACCATGTGAGCTTGCATTCTCACCAAAGGGTTTGCATTCCTGCACCCTTCTGCAGCACACAGGTCAGTTTTCTTTGGGTGAGATTAAACTGGAAGGTTGTTCTGATGGTGCCTCCACCTAATGTACTCTAACTGCCCAAGGGTATTCAAAATACGCTGACATAATGCAGCAAACCCCCCACAGAGTCATCAGGTCACCAGCACCCTCTCTGCTACATACTCACTAGAACTGTCACAGATTTCTGCAAAAATGATGTTACAAAGTGATGAGCTGCAGCAGTGATGAGCAAGAGGAAACTGTCTGGGGGGAAATTACCCATTTTTCCTTCAGAGCAAGGTCTGCATGGTGCAGAGCAAAAGTATCACATGCCAGACACGAGAAGGAAAATAAGTATTGCATAGCTGTTCCTTAAACGGGCAACTTACACTTTCTGTGCACTGACTGAGGTGGGTGTCTTGGAGAGAAATTATATACATTCATATAACTAAAGACTATCTGGAGGCATACAGTGACGAGGTCAAATTAAAGTTGCACAGACCACCTTAATTCTGGCATTTCCTAAGTCTCAAGTGTTTGACTTTACAACCTTAATAATGTTCTTTTAACATAGTTTTTGTATGTGTAATAAATTACATGCCCTTCTCACTTTCGGTGCTCTTCTCACCAGTAATGCTGTTGGACTCTGGTCCTTCGTTATGAAAACAAATATTGGAAATTATTGCTGTTGTTATTGAAACCAGATGTACTTCTCTCTGTGGCATTTATTTGTATAGTGTCAAACTCTGGAACATTCAATTTCAGGGTAGTTATTAAATAAAAATGAGCAATATAACTGTTGGTGAAATGTAAGTGCTTGGAGGGCCTAGAAGCTGTCCCTCTTCAGGAAAGTATATAATTTTCATTTCATATGCAAACATACCCACAAATGACTGTGCAAAAATGACAAAGTCATATATTTGCATCAGTAAGAGTAATGAAACATAACAGAGGGCCAAGACTAAATAATCTGGCCCAAAGGTGTGAGAGACTAAATCCGCCCTGAAGGAGGAGTTCTCTTCTGCCTCATGCCGGGGGAAAAAAGCGATGCCCTTGGTAAACTCAAAACAATAAATTTAAAGCAGAGACCTCATTCTTGTTTCAACTTGTTTCAGATCTCAGGCATAAGGCACCCTGAAGGACAGTATTTCTACCGCCAAGGAATGTGCATGCTTCAGCTTTAGAGGTCTAACATCAAGAATTTTGTCTGTTCTATGGTCTCACTACTCATCCTGACCTCACACGAGATTAAAAAGCATGCTTGGGGAAGCGGGGGGAAAAGAGGTAACTATTAATAAAGCCTGAAAGCAATAACACAGCCTCATATCTAAGAAATCAAAAATTAGGAACTCCTGGAACTAAACAGGATACAATGACATCAATTAAGTACTTTTTTAATGCATTTTAGTATGAACTTCAAGTTCACGATCAGCTTACAATTCATACCTGGGTTAACGCACATGGTGTGTCAGGGCTGTGCTGCTAATTAAACTATGTTAAAGGGTTAATCTGCAGCCATAACTGCAGTCAAGAAATTCCTGTGTCCTGGATGTGCATCACAAAAAGCTAAAGGCTTTGTAAATTAGTCCACAGGTTTCTCAGATTGGATGACTAGTCTTGTACAGTTCGGGCTTTAAGTCACTTAGATGACATATCCATAAGCCTGGATACCAGTATGCTTTCATCTCAGAGAGCTGTCAAGAAAATCCATTTATTAGCAGTTGTCTCCCTCTTATGCAGTGCAGAAAGAATGGTGCAGTAAAATCAATTGAAAGATTAAGCACTCATGGAAGATATGTGGAAAGGTAGATGTGGAGGAACATAATTTCATGTTCTGCATGAAGAGCAAAAAACTGTTTACTGAGAGTTTTTGCAACTTAAACACTTCTCTTATGTAGGCATTTCGCAGTGTGACTATCTGTAGAATTCCCAGGCTCATGCAAAGCACACTCATGTGCTAATAATCTGTCAGTTAAATAAATAATATGAATAGGAAAGGCTAAACAAAACATTATACGTACGGATAAGCATCTTTTCAGTTAATGTATGTTAACCGTTACTACTAAGTTAGTCCCAGCCTCATTATTCGTGAAATCTTGAATTCTTGAATACCTGTTATTCCTTTTGTCAGACTCTGTGGTTTCTGGCCAGGGCAGGGTCAGTCAGTCTAATCATCTAATACTTTCCTTAGTTTGTCAGCCTTCCATCTCTTTCAGGAGAGCAAGGGCAATCTATTGATTGACTCATTTAATTTCCATCCTCCTGACATTCCTTGAATTTCTCTCAGCAAAGAACAGACACCCCTCCTCAGAAACCAATTTGGAATTTTAACAAGACTTCAGAGAGAGATGAGCTCAAAACAGTATGGACTTTTATCCGCAAGCTAATCCCTGAATACTTCTGACAACTGTAGAGAAGAGGTAACATCTGAAACATGGAAGAATGACCAGTTGTTTTTTGAAGAAAAATGCAATCTGTTACAAAAAGCATTTTACTGTAACCTAAAATGTCCATCTGTTGGAAGGTTTGAAAGAAAAAAAGAAAAAAAAAAAGCTATTTGAGTACAGCTAGAAGGAAAATGTGCCCTGTTACTTTATAAAGTTTTTGATTGTATTTTCATTAATCAGATTTATGGCGCATATATAATGTATGTCCCAAAATCACAGTATAAGAGGAGCCTTTTTAATAAAATGCAGTGATTTTTGTGATTTTAATTTTTTTTAATATTGCAAAAGGATACTATTTTTACTGCAATATGCAACCATGCCAATGGAAAATAGTGAGAAGAAAAAATATATTGTCTGGCACTAGTTGCCATAGTAACAAGCTGAAGTTCAAGGAGAAGTGGAGAATCTGAATTCTGTGGCAAGGTAATGAATTTAGCATCTACAGGAGCAGAAATGGATTTTCTGTCACAGCCTGTAAATCAACCACAGGAAACCAACATGCGGAAGATATTTCAGAATGTTTTATATGCTTTGAATATATGAAAAGCATATCAAAATTAGCTCTCAGGGCTTTGTCTTCCAGGGCCTTCCCTTTCTTTCTGTTCAGACCAACACACTTAAAAAGAAGCTGACGTTTGTTATTGAGGCAAAGGCAAAAGCCTTGCAATTTTCTCAGTAAGCCCCCTGAAGTCAGCAGGCAACACTCTCCCCTGAGAGCTCCTTTAACACACTCACTTTCCACAGTGCACCAAAGTTCCAAAGGTCAGCCACAAGTTGCTTGTGTCCAGTCATACAAGTCAGCTTTTGAGATACTTTTCAATATGTTTTCATATGCAAATGCATGATGCAAGTGAACAAAGGGAGTGAACGTGAAACTACCTGAGGCACCCAGTTCAGAAGCAAAGAACTAACAAGGCAGTTTTTCAACACACCTCCATGCAATGTGCAATTGGTCTGCCTTGAAAAACCCAGCGAACAATGGCTGTGTGGTGTGAGGTGCCTAGGGAAACCTGTCATACCAAGGAAAGGGAGGATTGGAGTTTGGATGATGAGCTGGTGTCTCATGACTGCTGCCTGTGGAATGGCTGCACACAGCTCCAGGTTGCCTGCAGGCAGTCAGCAGTCTCAGAAAGGATTTGGGGGAATGATGTCCATATCTCAGCTAAATGTCTAGTCTGCTCTCATGCTTTCTCAGCCTTTTTGTGATGGCTTGTTGATCTTCAGGGTGACCTTGTCCTTGGACACAATAACATTGCCTCAGCAATTCAGACATTATCAAGAAGAAATGCATAGAAAAAATAAAAGCCTCACAACAGTGAGACCCAGCTGACACTCTTTGCGCTCTCTGTGTCTTTAAAAATATGAAAAATAAATAGCTTCCCTTTCTATCTCCTATCCTGGAGCAGATGGAACACACCCTGGAGAAAGGGAGGAAAAAATTCTCTTAAAGAAAAGAATTACAACAATACACTACAGTTAATTGTCTATAATGGGCTTCATTCCCAGTAAATCACACCCATGTAGCTCAGATGTAATTCCTCCAAAGTCAGTCAAGATAAAGCAGTGCAATATCACTGTGAGCAGAAAATAAAGTTAAAACAAAAAAACAAACACCAAAACCAAAAGAACCCACTGTATAAAATTAAGTAGAAGATATTAGACCAAAAAAAAGAATTATTTTAGTGTCTTCTGCATAAGACAAAGGAATGCACATCTGTCACTGTAGTGGTTGCATATGGAAAATTAATTATCTTTATATGTTCTTTTTGACTACTAGCCATGCAACTGAATGCTAACTAAAAATGGATAACAATTTAGGAGTTAAAACATTTCAGAGAATTTCATGTAACTTGTTGATCTTGATTCATTCTTGTTAAAATTCTCCTTTGCTTCTAGAGAAAAAGCATAACCATAGACAGCAGGAACTTTCCTGGATGTGCATTTTTAACTTTCTTGGAACAAAATGAAATTTCAAAATGTAATTGAAATTTGTGAATTAAAACATCTAATACCAGAGACATTTTTAATATTATTATTATTATTACTTTTTTCTTTTGGATATTAAATTCCAGAGGGTAAGCCCAAAGATGGGCTTCTATAAGAAAAAAACTAATATTTCTATTGTAATAGCCACGTTTTGTTCTGTTTCCCAAATTCTTGTTCCACTACAATTACAAAAGTGTTAGGCATTGGCCTAATTTAAGTGGGCCTCCCAAGTCATGTCAAATCAATCAGTGAAAGTCTTGAACTCAAATATTGGGAGTCATGAGATTAATTGCAAATGGCTTCAAGACTTTTGGTGATCTGTGACCATTTGGAAAAGAAGAGAGAAAGCACAGAGACACATATTTCCAAAGCACTTCAGTGCTGGTTTGGACATCTACAGAATTAAAGACGTGCTAAATCTCATAGCCACACTTATTCTTTTTTGCTCTTCTGGGAGAAATCTCTCACAAACTTTGGCCCCCGCATCCTTTTATAAATGTATCTGGTTTTAGGTAGTACCACATTTCTGCAGATTCTGCCTGAAACTGTAAGTAAATAAGAAAAGAGTAGGAAATCATTATTTCAATTCCTATTCCTGCTGTGAATATAAGGCTCCATCTGACAAACAGTGCATGATTTCCATTCATATAACTTCTCTTGGAGTGGAAAATAATAAAACAATACACATAAAGGCACTTTTGATTGGAGTTGATGTTATAAAGTATTAATTACCAATAAAATCTGTTCAAACTTCTTTGCCGTCTTCTCACCCAGGAGTTCTAGAAACCACTGCAATGAACCCATCTGTATTATGGTAAAAAGCAATCAGGTACATTTTTTTTGCCAAATGATTTTTCTGCAAAAGCCATCCTTGATTCCGATAACAGCGTGACTATATAAATTGTCATGGATCAACCACTGGAGCAGTCAAAGGGGTGGGAACACGTGTGGTATTGTCACCAAACCCATTGTCATGTCAATTCATAGCCTCAGGCAAAAGAGTGGAAGATGTGATGGGGACCCAGCTCTCTCTCTCAGTGAGATTTCCAAGGAGCGTGGAGGAGGCTACATGACCTCCTCCAGTAGCTTTGTTGATTGAACCCAGATATTCTTTTTGTATATGTAACAATAAAAAAAAAAAGCAAGTTCAGCTGTTTTGGGGCGAGATTTTATATTTTTTAAATTATGTACATTTTGGTCAGTCTTAACTGAAGATTTTCTCACTGTTTTTTTTCTGCTTCAGTTACCAAAAATCTTTGTTTGTAGTATCAAAAACATCTAATCTCTTCTCTGAAAAATCTGTCTTTGACTATCTCTGTGACAGTTTCCACAGCTCATTAATTTTTCTGTGCAAATTTATTTATGACCATAAACTATTCTCTCTTCCTATAAATTCTCTTCAGAAAGTAGGATAGAAGAGACTGATACTGGAAGGACTCATTGCATGATTGTATGATAGGGCTTTATTTACAGTTTGCAGAAAAATAACCTGCATGTGTCTGCTGTCCTCATTCACCAGAGAAATTTTCCTTTTTAATTCCATTGAAGTAATTACTGTTTGAGGAGCCAGAGTGTGTTATCTAGCCAATTCGCTTCACAAGCCATAATGCACAGCTGCAAAGCTCCAGGAGACCACTGAAAGGCATCCTGAAACTTCACGGTAGTGGCAGGAGGGAAAGGGAGGACACCTGGCCCTTCTGGCATTCACCTAGGACTGCATGGATGTGTGCAGAGAGTAGGGGAGGAGAGACATAGTCAGTCTATTTATTCTTCCATTTAATCTTTAACCACCTGAAAGGGATTTTTGTGATCTGTTAATTTTTTGAGCAGTTGAAGACAACAGGGAAGCCAGGAGTTATTAGTTCCCTGGACTCTGTAATGGATGCCAAACCACAACTGTGCTTTCCTCAGTCCTTCACAGGGCTCATTCCCATCCCCTTCCCTTTGAAAGAAGTCTTCTCTACAAAAGGACCGATTTGTCTTATTTTCCATCAAGTCTGGTCTCACTGTCCAAAACTACCTCAGGCTGAGGTAGCTCAGCTGCACAGAACACAACACTGCGGTTGGCTTCCGGAATCAGCGTTGCTCCTGAAGATCTCGAAACTTCATCTGTCTTCCTGGCATTCCTATAAGGCCAGAAACAGACTGGAAAAGCTCAGTGGAACTTTATTCCACAAATCCCTCCTAAAAGAGTGCCCACGCCAAGGATGCCTGCACTTACATAGGGCTAGGCTAACCCAGCAGAGCGAGCCACATGCCTGCAGAGCTCATTACCAGCACTCGCAACTTGTGACTAGGTAGGACTGCTTTACAATTGCTCCCTTAGTCCCTCAAGGACTGTCTAGAAGCATGGCATGCAAGAAGGGGCAGGGTACCTGCTGACACTACTGTGGGTTCAGTGCTTCCCAAACATGCTGAAGAAGACGATCCAAGAGCTGTGGTTCAGGTGTTAGAAAACCAGCAATCACAGAGGGCAGGTACAGACCTCGCAACTGCAAAATAAGGGAGGGAAATGTCTTCAGAGGAACAAAGCAGAACATGCAGCTTCAGTTCCTGCATTTGCTAACATTTGAGCGCATGGCTTTGAAACATAACCATCCTTTTATCTAGTTCACGTACACGAAGAAAATGGTTGCAAATGGCAACACTGAGGAGTGGGTGTTAAGGCATCTTCTCACCATTTTAAGCAGCATCTTTAAGAAGACAGCTAAATCTTAGAAAGAGCTTTAACTTCCTAATTCATGAAGTATTGACAGCCACATGTAATTCAATAAGAATACAGATCTCTGACTAGTTTCTGTCTCTAGCACACACTTTATGGGGCAGACACTTGAAGACCGACCATTTGATAAACTGTGCCAGAAAGCACAAACCCAGAACAAGCCATGTAGTGAGAACATTGTTTACATCGAATGATTTAACCATTATATTAGGTGAGAAACAAGGCAAAATCCAGGATTTTTCAATCTCTACTTGACATGAAAGACAAGAGGTACTAGTTTAAATCTACTGGCATAAATCTGGAGGGCTTGTTTACTTGTTTAGACACTAATGGAATATAGCTGTTACTGTGTACTAGGGAGCCCTGGGTAGAGATCAGAGAGTATGTATAGTCCCACCAGCACAGATGTTGTGTGCAGTCAGTGGAAATTCAGTCAAATACATTGTAATTGCTGTAGTAATTAAAGCTCATTACTGAGAGTAAACATAACCGCCAAAGTTAATGCTCCTGAAGGAGTAAGTGGCACTCCTCATTTATTCTCACTGGAACCAAAGATCATTAGGATACAGATAAACTCTGAATTGACAGGGGAGGAGTACTTTAATGAGAAAATAGTTCCAAGAGAGTTTAATCTATTTATATATGTAAATAGGGAAACCTTAAAAAAAATACTGGAAATGGAAGGAGAGGGGAGGGAAGAGGAGGAAGGGGAGGAGGGTAGAGGGAAGGGAGGGCAACAGTGGGCATATATACAGAACAAGTGATCTATCCCTGCACAAACTCATTACCTATAATCTCCTGTCCTCGTGCTGGACTTCTGATCTGTTTTCTTGAGGAGTGCCGCAGTTCCTAACTGTTATTCATCCCACAGGAGTACACGCTGTCCCCTTCCTACCTCTGGTTGTTACAGCTTCTCACAAAAAATGAAGGAGGAAGCTTTAGATACTCTTGAAAAACTCTTGACCAAGAACCAGGAGACTGTCTGTTGTGCACGTGCAACCCCACTGCAATCAATGGCGGTCATATGGCTCTCAGAGAAGATTTTGGTTCAAAATGTCTTTGGGACAGTCTTTCTTTCACGGCATCAGAAAGGATTTGATATTGTAAAGTAACATATACAGTCCCACTGCACTGCCTGCACACCTAATGTACTAATGTGGAGACCAGAGAAAGAAGTCTGATGGATCTACAAGGCACTGAGCAGCAGGGAGCTGCACTGCTGATTTAAAAAATGTGAATTGATACAACCTGGTAACACAGCTTTAGTAGTGGCCTGAAAGTTATCTCAAAATCTTTCTACTGCTAGGCTACAACTTGTAGCTCTTTAGCCAGCCCCCCTGCTACCTAGTGAGAATAAGTGGTATTAGATGGGATTTTCTCAGGGTTCCATTGGTTTCATTTGGGAAATCATGCTTTCATGAAAGCAAAATAAAATAGCTTTTTAGTTTCAGATTCAGCTCTGGATCAAGAAGCAAAATTTAATCAGCCTGTGTAGAGGTAAGCCAGTATATGTACACATATAACCCCATATGGGTACACACGTAAGCACATACAGGTTTGCATACATGTATATGATCAAATTACATGTCTACAGTACACACAGAGAAAAGCCTGTGTAGATACACATATACCTCTACATGTATCTATCTCTACAATTATACCTAAACATACTTACATACACATCTATATTTTATGCCAATGTGTGAAGAGATTGTGTGTAGTTATGTATATAATGTGAGGAATACTTCTAAGCTCCTGTTGTGGTTACTGGAGTTATGACAGGTACCTAAACATAGCTGTCCACAACAACCTGAGATATCCTCTGCTATCGAAGAGGGCCACACAGGTCTGGCAGATGTGATGTAGGATCTCTGGTTGATTCAATAACTGTGTGAATTGATTCTTCTGGAGGTCATGGATGATTATTTTGATCAGTCCCAAACTGTAACACATGCATTTGTTTAGATGACTAAAACCAGCTCCCAGTCAATGGATACTCCTAAGCTGCTCAGCTGACCTCAGAGCAAGCACCATTTGTTCACCTGAAAAGCTCTTGAAACTCCATTGACTCTCCTGACTAAATTGCCATTGACTGGTAAGGACGCTTAGCCACACATCAACACCTATATGAAAATACTAGCATTTAGTTATCTTTACCTAGAACAGATTCCCAGCTGTTAATGCAGATGTATGAATTCTGTCATAAATTTAACTTGGAAAAAGTTGTAATTTTTTGCCCAGCTGATGACATTGAAAGCACATAGTGGAAGTGGAGACCACTTCTGCTCTGCAAAAATTGTGCCTGCTACAGCTCTAAGTGGAAAAACAATTGTAGGCATTTTTACATGTTTTTTGGTGATCAACCGGTTGTATACCTTGACTGATTTATGTTTACCTATTGCAACATGCAGGCAAAGGGAAATCTTTTTGTCACAGATAAATTTATTCCACTATTGCCCTATTCTGGATTACTAGTTCTTTCACCTCTGAGTATTCCTACTCTGCCTCAGAGAAAAGAACCATTTTCATGTCTGAAGTGCCTCAACACTTTATTTATGGCAGTCTATAAACTTCTTGACATTCTTGTATTGACTATTTTATTGTATTCAAATTCCTTCTCACCTTCAGAAAGCTCTCTTTAAAAACAAGGAAAATTCAGCTGTAATCAGTCCATTCAAACTATTTATCAAATTTACCACCTAGCATGTCAAACAGAATGATGGTGTTTACTGCTCCAACAGAGGTCAGAGATGCACTGTCCCTACATCGCCTGGAAATGCAGGTCCTGCTTTGGCAGCCGTTCCAGGAGGAAGCAATCCTCAATGCACAAGAGGATAGGCTGACCACAGGGGCTGTGTAACACTTCTACTGGGAGGCAGGAATTCCTATTGCTTCAATCTCATTGTTGTATCTCTGCAACAGGTTGTACTGTCTGGACTCAGGGAATAAGAAATTTGCTTTCTGTTCACAGTTGTTTTCCTACTTTGATATAAAAAGAGGTGCCATCAGTACTTAATCCAAAAAACAAACTTCAAAAATCACAGTGTCCATGTGACTAAGATAAATCTGATTTCATGATTCAGCAATGTACATTTTGAGCTTGCAATTTAACTTGCATGGCTCTGTCCAAACATTGTCACAGGCTCAAATTTACCTCTTATGTATTTCTTCCTGCATTGCCCTAAGGACAAAGTGGTTGGTCAGTTCTCATACTGATCCGGATGACTTGTGTCTTCTGATGCTTTTAAAGTGTACTTTTAAGGACACAGACACAGTTAAGAATTAGTATGTTTTTTCAGGGAGAATTAAAGGAGCTCTAACATGCTATATTCTGCAAGGTAACATACTGAGGAGAAACACTGTGTGCCTGTTGACAGCTTTGCAAGGCTAATGTCAGCAGCAGAGTCACAGCTGGAAGCCTGCCCAGATTTTTCACCATGAGACAAGTCATGACCTTGGTGACACCTGCGGATCAGCAACTTGTGAAGTCCTACATGAGCCATTAATTTAGCAAAGCAGGATGTTTTCATTTACTGTTTGTCAGCTCTGTAATTTGGCATCATAGAGACAAGAGCTAGGGAAGAGATAACATGTTTGAGGAGAGTATCTATGCATACCAGCTACCTAAAGTGCCTGCTCTAAGGTGGGAGAGATCTTTCAGAGTGTAGGATAACAGTAGTTCTTGTCTCCCAGCCACTCTATTTTTTCTCTGCAGGCAGAATTCCTTTGGGTATTGGTAACTGCAAACCCAAGGAAATTTTCCACAGTACAAACAGCCTGGAAACAGATAGCTTGGTTGAAATACTGGATCACTGCAATACCTAAGCAATAAAGAAAATATTAAATAAATGCATGAATAATGGATTATCCCCTTCTTGGCCGCTATTTCAGCTATTTTATAATTGTTACATAAAAAAACAAACAAAAAAAACCAAAACAACAAAACAAACAAGTTGTTGCCCATCTTTACTTGGATAAGAGAATCACAGAATCATAAAATGGCTTGGGTTGGAAGCAGACCTTGAAGATCATCTAGTTTCAACCTCCCTGCCCTGGGCAGGGTCACCTTCAACTAGACCAGGTTGCTCAGAGCCCCATCCAACCTGGCCTTGAACACCTCCAGGGATGAGACATCCACAACTTCCCTGGACAACCTGTTCCAGTGCCTCACCATTCTCACAGTAAAGAATTTCTTCTTAATATTTAATCTAAACCTACTATCTTTCAGCTTGAACCCATTCCCCCTTGCAAGTGGCCACCAAAGCACAAGGGAAAAGAGATTGTGAGCCATTTAATGAGTTCTTTCGGCATTTTTTTCTAAGTATGCAGTTCCTCAGAAAACCACAATTTTTCAAATTAATCATGTTGAATTTAGATATTCTCCAAGAAGAGCAGCAGATGTGAAGGAGGGTGACATAATCTTGTTTTACAACTCAGCCAGGGTCACGGTGCCAAGTGCTGCAGACAAGGACTGTTTGCATCCCACATTAACAAAGGGTTTTAGGACTGCATACTACCTAACACAACCTATGCTGTACTTACAGATTCTGTAAAAACACTTTGTGTATTAAAGTAGTGTCTGCTTCCAGCCTGCCAGTCTACCTATCTGGTCATTTTTTCTTTACGACAAAGTATGGCCTTAAGATCCAGTGAATTCAGGTCTTAATTCAGAGCATGGATTTCAAAGCAGTTAGTTTACTCTGTTCAAGAAAAAGTCTTGGTTTTAGAAAGAAATATAGAAAACGGACAGAGAGGGTCTCACTCTTTATTCGTTCCTTGCCTTTTAGGCTGACAGGGCTTGTAAGAACCTCTTAGTAAGGTGGCAGCTTCTGAGGCAAAGGCATGGATACCTGCCCTCACCAGGCCTGGTGCTATCCCTCTCCTCTGGTGAGCTGCAGAACATCAACTGTCTGTTCTTACGCTGCTTCATTTGTTTTCTCTGTACCCACTGAGAAACCTTAAAATATAAAGATCACACCTAACTATTTTAAATTATTGTTTTTATTTCAATCTTTCAAAACATTCATGAAAGGTAGTTTGTTGGGTTTGGGGTTTTTTTTTCTGGTTTGGATTCTACTTAAGTAATACAATAATTCTTCAGTGTAAAAATTCTCATGCCCAAGCCATGACAGGGGTGCAAAGGATCATATCTCACTGACTTCAGTGGAAGTTTTGACACCAAGTAGCTCAAAAGGTTTCGGGCTTTTTCCCTGCACTCTTTCTATCTGCCTGCCTCTGCTCTAAAGCTGCTCTGAAGATAGAAATAGCAGCACAAAACCTTGGAGCACATTCAAGAAGTGGGAAGCAGAGGCATCCAAAAGAATGCACCACATCCTCAGATGACAAAATCCTCAAATGACAGAAACTCAGCACTGTCCCTGCCCCATCTGCACGTCCCTCCTTATAGTCTTGTTCCCAAGAATCTCCTCTGGGAACCATACTCATGCTGGCTGACTTAGGTTGCAGCTGCAGAAACTCAGCCCTGGGAAGCAGTTTTGGTGAGTTAGCAGCTGCTGGGCTTTCCTGTTAATTCTCAGGGTAGCCAAGAGGCTGTCTACAGTGACCTGAGTTGAATAGTCCAGGAGCATCATCTGTTCTCCATAGCAATGTCCTTCTCCAACTTAGAATACCAAGGGAAGAATAGATAGGATGGAGCAGGAGTAGGGAGCTTCAAGGAAATCAAGTGGAGGAGATAGTCTCAGTTGCAGGGTATGTTTGAAAAACTCAAGTGGTTGAGTCGCGTTCCTCATGCCCTGCAGGTAGGTCTGCACCTCACACATGGCACGGTCTTGCAGCTACTCACTGCATCAATACACTGGAGATGTGATCCCCTGACCCACTGCACTTTGAAGCTGGGGCTCACAGACCTGGGGTGACACTGATTTTCAGAGCTGCCAGGGATGAGCTGCCTCGCATGTCTCTCCACCAAGGGTCACATTTCCCTTCCACCCCCTTCCACTCTCATATGCCCAGCCCTGCTCCTGTCTTCCTAACTGTATCCCACCAGCACAGTCAGGGGCATAGGAAAAAAAAGTCTTTGAGTAATCCGCCTGGGAAGTTGGATTTCTAATTTTTTTCTGATAAACAGAGTAGAACAAAGGTGGAAAATTTAGGGGATTTTTTTGTTGCTCGTTGCAACACACAAGATATTTTTAAGTGAAACACGGGCCTCGGTCTCCCTGAAGATGAGCCACATTGACAGTTAGTTAATTTGTTTAAAAAGTAGCAATTTGGCATAAAAGTCTCAGAAAACAGAAGGAAAAAGAAGAAAATGCACGAGAACACTTGTTTTATTTTTGTCCATTGACTTTATTGATTGCAATAACAGTATCTGATTCTGATGTAGAGATTTTTATCCACAAAGCTAAAGCATTTCATGAAAATAGGGCAGATGAAATGACTTTTTCTTCTGGTGGTAGATGATTTAAAACCCAGTTAATTCCTACCCTAAGGCCCTGTTCCCTGAGACTCAGTCTTACAGAAGTAAGTTTTACCCACATCTCCATGAAGCTGAAAAGATTGCCCAGCAAATCCATGCTCAATTTTGTACAAGGCTTGATTCACTCTGCCCTGAGCCATTAGGCATTGCAGTTGCCTATCACTGTCAGGCCAGGCAGGATGTGCTCAGCTATACATTTGGAGCACTGTACAGATCTGAATTTTTCTGCACTGAAAACAGACTTTCTCATGATCTGAGGGGCGGAGTGACCCTGAAAAAGTTGGATGATCTTCTTTATTTATATAGAAATGTAGTAAGCTGCTTACCAGATGGACTTGTTTGCAAGCTTGCCCACTCCTGACATGAATCAATTAATTTACAGGGAGATTTTCTGGAAACCAGCAAGCCCCCAGAAAAGAAAACCAATATGATACGAGTACTGCCACCTCGTGTAGGCTCTGATCATTGCAGGTGTTTTCTACGGGAGCTTTACATTTTAGTAGCACTGAGTGACACGAAAGTTATTAACAGAGCAAATGCTGTAAATTGCTGCACGTGATATAAAGGATACTATTACCTTGTTATCCTTTCAGAGTCCATCCTTCGAATTCAACATCTGCAGCAACAAAAGTACTCTTGAATCTGATTTAAAGTGGACTTCCATATCATGTAGTCAGTACTTCAGTGGTAAATTATAATTCCTTATTGGAAATGAAGAAATAAAAGGACACACTGCAGGAAAATGGGGAAGAAAAGGAGCTTTATGGAGTGTTTGGTTTTCGTGAAGGAGAATGACCAAGACAAAAGGAGTCAAAAGGTAAAGCAACAGGCAAGATCCTTGTACCAGATGGAGGTACAAGAATTGGCAAGTTAAAACCAAACAAAATGTCATAGAAAAGGGAAGCAGGAAAAAGCTTGAAAATTCCTATGTCTTACTTTTTGTCATCCAGCAGTCATTGTTTCTGCACTCAAGTAATATCCTTAAATTGCTGTTTCATCTGCTCTAAAACCAGACTGCTGATCTTCCAAATAGAATACTTCAATACTTGTTTGTATGGCTTTGACCTGCTGGGAGAGACAAGAGGGCTGTGTCGTTGTCTGTCTAGGGACACACACTCCACATTACTGTGAGAGTCTGCAACATTCCCGCCCTCTCCCTGCCCTCTTCACCCACCCTACACACGCACATGCATAGGGATAAACTTGAACTCACTGAAGTGATGCTTGTTGCCAATGTGGAGCTCTCTGTTTTGGACATATGACACCAAAACTGAAGTAAGCATAACCAATCAAAGAACTAGGGAACATCGGACCATGTCAGTATGACTGGTGAAAACAGTAACCAAGGAATAGGAGAGCAATTGCTCTGTCAAGGGATGTTCAAAGTTTACAGAAGTTCAAGGGCAGACTGGACAAATAGGGCAAAAGAAATCCCTGGAAATGACCAGACATGCAAGAAACAAGCAGGACACATCTAGCTCAGCAAAGCTGGTTACCCTACATTCTCCAGGTCAGCCAATCCAACATCTTGACTTCAGCACTGCATAGATGCCTTAAACAGAGCTCCCAGAAATCCTAGCAGAAACCAGCAAGCAGAGAGAAGCTAGTCAGTCATCTAAAAAATTAGGATAAATTTAGAGACACACTTTGTTCATGGGTTGGCCTTTTCCATAAAAAGCAGCATGACCGTTATCTTAGGACTGGTTTTTTTCATTATGCTAGTAAATACTATGTTTGAATAGAAACTGTGTTATTGGGGTTTTTTTAATTTTTTTTTTTTTTAGAAAAATGAACCACTTTACCACAATTTCACAAAGCCTGGTTTGGGTCAAGCTTCCCAAAACTTCATAAGAATTGTGCCTGGAACCATCTCACTCTCAGTCCTCCCAGGAAAATGTCATGCAGACAAATGCCCTTTTCCTCCTTTCCATCTACCAGTCAAACCAGAGTAACAGTTTGGGCAGAAACTGCCTTTCACTGCAGCTACACATGTAGTGCAATGCTCCTGCTGGCTGTAAGAACGACAACAGAGAAAGAAAGAGCAAGACTTGTAACACCTGCAGTCATACACAATGCTCAGACACTCAACAGTCACTATTCTGCATGTCCTTGGATGACTGCAAAAAAGCCGAGGGAAGCTCTCCATTATCACAGGTTCAGCTTTCAAACCTGCTTTTCATCTTGTCATTGTAGAACAAATTCCTGTCTCTTTCACATAGGGCCTTTTTTTTTTGTCTTACTCCATCCAACATAATAATGATAGCCATTACTTCAAGTTTGATTGATTTATGTTTTTCTATCATGGTACAGAAGTTAATTCAAGCAAAGTTGTCACATTATGTTTGTCAGCATAATACATGAGGACAAGGCTAACTGCCTGGAAAGCCTTAAAGCAAGCTTTTTCAAAAATTTTGTTTCACTATACTTTTCTGTGGAAAACAAGGGAAATATTTATCAAATAATGCATGGAAAATATAAACTTAGGTAGACATCTACTAAATATCAGTACATGGCTTTTACCAGAGTCCTTAATTATGCTTTTCTACCTTATCTATATCTCTGTCATTTCTGTTTAAGAATGAAAGAAAAAACCATTCTGGAAAATATGAAAAATCACGCTTCAAGCATAAACAAGTGTAGTTGATAAAACATGAAAGTGCTGTCCAGGGATACATGTTTCAATGCCTCTTTAAAATTTGAGTGAGAATTATGGAAATTGACATATTTATTGCAAATGCTTATTTGTTGAGTGCTATTTGACATGTAGAATTATAGTTCACATCAATTTGTTCAGTGTCACTAGCGTGCCCTGAATATACACTACCTGCAGATCTTTTAGATCCATGTAATATGGCTGCATCGGTGGGCAGTGGATTAAGGAAATGAGATTAGCTTTATGCTAATTCCCAGTGTCTAAACAAATGACTTCACCCTCAAGATAACAGAGAAGATAATATCTCAGGAAAAATACAGCACACTATAGTATCAGGCAAGCTTTTTATTGTAGGATATAAAAGGAAACAGATGAACATAGTAATGCAATCTAAAAATCTCTGAACATCTACCTTTATAAACTGATCAGTGTCTCGTTTTCCCATTAATCAGTATATCTCTTTCTGATCCTATAAATCAGATGTATATTGAGACATGTTTCCAGATGTCTCTAGCACAAATACTTTATTCTGTGGAAAATACAGAAATACTTTTCTCTCCAGCAGTCTCCCTTGCACCATGTGGAGTTACTTTTGTTTAAATTAGATGTGCTGGTGCAGAGAAATACAAAGACTACAAGCATCCACTGTGTAGCAGCTAAATCTGATTGAACCATCACAATCAAAATGAGAAAGGCATCCTCTACAAATCTCTGCAAAAAAAATCAAAAACATCTTTAGGGCTATATCTTAAAGTAAAAGCTTCACGAAGCCCACACAGACTGAAGTATAGAATATAGGATCTCTCCTATTCTTTGTTATTTCATCCAAAGAGCTCAGGTCACTGCAAGAAGAGGTAAAATTAAATCTTTAGAGCACCATATTTGCGTTATTCTTTCATCTCTCTGTCTCCAGTTCTCAGATACTTTTTGTGCCTCCTGATGTAATTCAAAACCCTATTAACACAAACAGTTGCTGCAGCTTTATTCCAGGAGGATGGTGTGTGGCTGTGAACCCACTGCTGCACCTGTATTATAATCAGCAAGCCAGTGGGTTGTGTTTTAAGCCGGTGGGTTGTGTTTTAAGCCAGTCCTCTGATAAATGGGTTGAGTGTGGGTCCGCAGCCCAGCGCTTCCAGCAGAAGCAACTGGACCTCTGTGCCTGCACGGTCAGGGCTGGAGGACATCCTGAGTTCTCTTCCTCCTGCCTAATTTAGGTTGTCCTAAAGGAAGATATTTAGTTTGAAGTTACTTTCCTAGGTTTCTTGTATAACCACTGGAGAACAGGCACCATCAGAGGATGCCTCACCTCACCTTAAAGCTGAGGCCTGCTGCAGGTATCATCAACTGCTATTTGGAACTTGCTTATCTGACTAGAGTAGAAGCTGAAGTCATTGCCTCAGATCAACCCTCTATCTCTTAAGAGATGAGAAGATGACATATACTTTCTTTCCCCCGCCGTGTCCCCCGGAACGTGCTCCTTATGAACACAAAAATTATCTACAAAGCAGTAAACTAAAAATAATGACAAACCTGCTTGAACTGCAGAGCCATATAGCTTTCATTAGTAAGGTTTATTGATTTCCTCTAGCTAAGGCTTGATGATATACGCCTGACTAAGATATGACACTGCATCACATGGCTGCTTAAAAATTACTACAGTATTTATCTGTTGATCCACCTTCTAATTCCCTTTGGAATTGTTCATTTATTTGTGCACTGTAAACCCCCACAATGGATAAAAATAAAAACTCCCAAATCCAACCCTACAATATATTTCAAGAGTTGTCATTGGTTCCTGAATTTTTGTAGTCACGTCAATGTAGTTCTGCCCCAAATTAACATTCTCCATGGAAAACCAGGGGGTTTTAGTAGAATCATAGTGGTAGTCAGAAAAAAATACTTACATTTTTGATTGAGGAAACATCTTGCACCGGATGGTTGCACACATGGCTCATGTTAGGTCTAGTATAAGTATATTTTGCTTTTTTGTAATATGTAGCTTTTAAATTTCATTTGTCCAATGAAAGCCAATGTTTCCTTAGGAAAAAAAACCAAAACACAAACCAGGACTTGAGGCCAAACACTGTCATATTTAAAGTCCTGCGTCTCTATATATACATTCTTCTAGGAACAGAGATGAAAATAATGAAATTGTGAAGAAGGGAACAGAAGAATTTTTGTACCTGTATCGGGTCTGGCTGAGCTGGAGTTCATTTCCCCATAGCAGCCCTCGCAGTCCTGTGCTTTGCATTGGCAGCTAGAAGGGTGTTGACAACACACCGGTGTTTGGGCTACTGCTTGGCACAGCACCAACACTGTAACATTCCTTCCTCAATTGAGGGCAAGATCCTGGGAGGGGACCCAAGTAGGCCAGCTGATCCAAACTGACCAAAGGGATATTCCATACCATATGATGTCAGCTCAGATATAGAAGCCAAGGCAAGGAGCAGGAAGGGGGGCATTCATTGTCTCCAATGGCTGCCTGCTGAGGCACTGTCACATGTGCTGAAGCCCTGCTTCTCAGGAGTGGCCAACCATCGCTGCTCGTGGGAAGTAGAGAATAAACCATGTTATCTTTCGCTTCACTTTTGCACACGCAAGCTTTTGCTTTGCTTCTGCTTCAATAAACTGCCTTATCCCAACTCACGAGTTGTTTTCCATCTTACTCTCTCCCCTGTCTGGCTGGAAAGGGGAGCGATAGAGAGGCTAGGTGGGCACCTGGCTTCCAACCAAGGTCAACCCACCACAGTACTTCATAGCAAACACTTTCTGGAGTCAATCGTGCCATCAGCTTAAGCTTAATTTTTAATTATGCAAATTATGCAAAACTAAATGCAAGTTCATGGCAGGAAATCCAGATTAACTCTGTTACAAGAGGGCAGAGAGGCAAAGGAGAGGATGGGGAAGCAATGCATGATGGCAGGTCAAGACACTGTGGAGCTACTGCTATGTTAGCCAGCTGCCAAACACTGCAGGGGTAAAGCAAAGTGGGGACATTGCTGCTTCAGGCCCATCAAACCACCAAGAAAGTGCATCCCTGTGTAACATCAGTGCATATGCTATAGGCACATTGTTAAAGGGTTATTAACTATTAAGGCAACTATTAAATTCACATAATCTGTAAAGGACAAAAGCTCTTTTATATCTCCTATGAAGATTACTAGGGACAACTACAAAACTCACTCTCCTTTTTCAGCCCTATTCCAGGCAGCACTGGATTCATTGCTGTAACTGAGCAGATACTGGGCCAGTGGAGAATAAATATAGTCAATAGGTGAAGTCTTTGAATAATCAACACTTCAGAAGTTGACATTTGGAGTTAGATCCTATGTTTGTATGTGACAGTCTTGTGACAGTAATGTCTGTAGTTTAACTCAAACGACCCAGCACCAACCTCCCAAAGTATTTAAGCATCTAAAGCCTCCTATCATTCAAAATTCCAGATTCAGCCCTCAACTTATCTGCTGTTACAAACCCAGCAACATCCAATGTGGACATCTTATTACGGGAGGGCAAAGGCTAAGACTCCCTTTGCATACATTAATAGAACGGTTTATGAGAACACAGGATTTAAAAAATTCTAGAGAAAGGCTTCAAGTGGTCAGTTGGCTCACAGAGCAAATCTATCTGGCTTCTGGACTATATGTTTCACAAACTTGACAGTCTGCCCACTAGATTTGAAAACACAGGCCTTGATTTTGTAAGACCCTTCTGGTACTTGCAAAATATTGGAGTCACTTTTCAAGAAGTTAAGCATCATGTAGGCAAGAAAACAGTTTTTAAATAAACTTATCTGCTCTTACTAACTCTGCTGCACTCAAATAAACATGGTTATTCCATGGATAGTATATGCATACTGATCTACTGAAGCAGGTCTTTCTGTTTGAGACTTTAGTAAGAGGTAGCACATCTATACACATGGCACTTTTATCAGCTCAAGGTTGCCACAGAAATGGCAGCATAAAATTGTGTATGACTTAGTAACATTACTAATTGTTATAGTTAATACAGTAATATAGGAACCATAGTTCATGATATCTCAGAATCACACAGAATCACAGAATCCCTTATGAGTTGGAAGGGACCCACAAGGATCATCAAGTCCAACTCCTGGCCCTGCACAGGACCATCCCCAATAATTACACCGTATCAGAGTATAATTGAACCTTCCAGAGTTGCCTGAGCCCTTGGCACACAAATTTTAAATTCATAATAACATCACACAGAACATCCTACATGATGTTGGCACATGAAGACCTGACAGATGTTAAGCTATTAAAGAGTTGATATGATTAGTTACATGGCACAATACTCATAATTATTACTTGCTCTGTCAATTAAGAACAACGGATAGGAAGTGACAAATTCAAACTAAAAAATCAGCAGACATGCATTATGCATGTCTGGGAAGGACATGGAGTGAATTCCCTTGCAGAACTGACGCTGCTCAGGTTCTGTTATTCAGATTGTGTTGTCTCTTAATCTTAGCAGCACAATCCTTCTGTGTCAAATTAAAATATTTTTAACCTCGTTTGACTCTTTGCCCTCCTCTTCACCTTGGTTTCCATCTGTTGTTAAACAAACATGTCTGAATTAGAATTGCCCTGGAGATGACAGAGGGAGAAGCACAGCAGACTGGAGAGATGCTTCCCTGGAGTGAACAGAGCTGTGCTACCCTGTAGACTATCACAGACGGTTCTGGCTCTGGCTCTGACTGACAGGCATTATGGAGCCACAATTACATAGGTGTTATACAGGCAGAGTTTTTTGGTCTCGAATCCATAGGCTACAATAAAACCACTAAGCCACCAGTACTCCGGGGCACTCCAAAGACAAAGAAGACTTGCTCTAGTGCATTTTGGGAAATGTTGTGAGAATTAAACTTCCAGCAGACAGGTTAGAATCATAAATGAATTAAAAAAGGACAGTGATGCGGTCATTCATCACACCAATATGTATGAAACCATTACCTCAGTTATTTCACAGAAACTGTGAACAAAAAAACCAAATTCAGATCCACAAGTTGTTTGACTATCTAAAGCCTACGACAAATGGTTGGGGGGTCCAAGACTAGAATGACTTCACAGATTCAATTTTTGATCTTGTTCTCTAACTTCCTTTGTCCTTTGTACATTTTGATTGAGGATATCATCTATGTAATTACTGTTCTTCTTTCTTTGGTGCAAAAGAGTGTGTGTGTATCCAGATATCTAAAAAATGTAACTACACTACTGCTTCTTGTGACAGTTTTCTTAGTAGTAAGTTTAGCTGTGGACTCTTCATTGTCTTCAAGTTTCCTCAGCTGTCAATTTGCAATACTTTCAAAAATTTACAGAACGGATTCTCACATGCAACTGCAGCAATCTTTTGCCTTAAGATCAAAGTTTCTTTTACACGGAAGATTTGCAGCTAAATGACTTACTTTACAAATTCATGCTTATGGCCTTCACACTATTTGTATCATCGTTTAAATATGATAGATATATTTGCTTTTCTTCTCACTATAGGATCAAAGGGCCCTTGGAAGAGGTATAATTCCAGAGGCATTTAGAACTGCATTCCTAAAGCAGCTAAAATGCGTGTGTAGACATTCTATAATTATAAACTAGTAAAGATACATGAGTTACTTTCTACCAAAAATATAACCAAAGTTCAAGAACTGTTTTATCTCTATGTCTTAATATACACTATATTTATATCCATTAAAAATAGCCAAATGTACTTTCCGTCTGGATATCAATATTGAAAAAGTAACGAAGGATCCTTATACAGCCTGCAGCATGCTGAATCAGAGTAATTCTTATTTGTTTCCTGTAAGGAATATATCTTTACTTGGTTCTAAACAAATGTTTTTCACACTTGCTCTGAAAAAGAGCCTACATGCTGCAAAATTCAAAAGTAATTTCTCACCTTGAACTGCAGTGACTTACAGAAGGTCGTTTTGGGCCTTTCTCCAGAGTTCTGCAGCTCCTAGGTTTTCTACCAAACCCATGCCAGGATCCACAGTCATTTTTACCTCCTTTATTTTTTACTCTATCTTAGTAGGACCTGTGGCTCTTAGCTCCTAAACAGGTTTTTCTGAACTTCCTGGGGAAAACCCACATGATAAACCAGTTTGGGGAAGAGTCATTGGGGAAGAATTGCTTGTATTGTAGAACACAGATAGTTACAGAATACAGATTGTTATAGCGTGAAGCCATCATGTCAGTTCTGTTATTCAGGATGTAGAGTGTTCTCAGCTGACTTAAGGTGACAAAAGGTAGAATTGGGTATTTCTAGTGGAATATTAGGGTAACTACGCAGGAATATTAGGGTAAACAGTAAGATGAGAGAGTTCAGAGGGGTTTTGGGATTTCTGTGGGTGCCAGCAATATGCAAGTAGACATGACTCCATCTACATGCAGCAGCTCTCTCTCACTCATTTATGAATGTCAAACTGTGCAGAAGATGTTGACCTCTCTTCATTTTTGTCCCCTGAAGTCCTATTCTGAACCTGCTTTCCAAACTTAAAGATGTCACATGTTTCGTAGAAAGTTTAAGAGTGGTTGGAGGGCATTACTGAAGAGAATGAGCTTTATAAGGGGTGCACTGATTTTATATAAGTATATTGTCATATGTGTTTCTACCGGATAGATGAATCACTCCAGGTTATAGATAGATTAAATATTACTGATAAACTAAAAGTGTGTGTGAGTTGTATTTTAGGAAATGTGTGTGGGTTTTATTTTAGGAAATATAAATTGGTAATCAAATACATACGTTAGGCTAAAATTGCAAAGTTTCAAAATATTAATAAAAGGAAGTGTGATACCCACACTGGGAGAACTGAAGAGCCACTGAATTGAGATTGTTCCTAGTTCATGAATCATTCACAGATTATTTCTAACTGAGGCACATGGAGCCATGCACTGTAAGATGACTGTTCACTGAGTAACTTGTGTGGTTGTTTGTCTGACAGCAGCATTGTAGGGGTGGTGGTGCTTATTTGGTCAAGGGACATCCTCTATGTTGCTCAGCTGGAAACTGATGTAATAATGGGAGTGAGGAATGGCAAAGGAACTCATAAATTTTGCCATCATGCTGCAGCAGATCAAATGGGGACCCCTTCTTTGATTCAGTGCTGCTGGACCCAGTTAATTTCTGACGTTTCCAGTCTCATCTCTCTTGAGTATCTGTCATTCAGCCTGTTCTGATCTCATCAAATTATCTGAGGCAGGAAAATAAGTACAGGGACAAAAATAATTTCTCATGCTGGATTCCACAAGTGTAACATACTGTAGTCTAGTGATGAAAAATAGATATATCCCACTCACATCCTAGGAAAACTTTGTCAGTGAAGTTGATGGAACATTTTGACTAACGGTGTAGTTATGACACAGGCTTTCAGTAGCTTTAAGGAGAGGTCAGATGTCTACAATGAATGGAGTACCACAGGGTCCTCCCCAGCTCAATGCAAGGGGCTGGATCCGAGTAGTACCTTGATCCTTTCAATTCCATCATCCGTGATTTATCATTAAAAACACTTCTGCACAGAGAGCTGACAGAAGTCCAGTTTTGTATGCAGGGGGAGCTGCAGGGACTGAGCCGTTACTGTTCCTTTATTGTCTAAGAAGCCTCTGTGTGCCAGTAGATATTTATAATCTGGTATGCTTATTAATAAGTGTGTTATCTCCCAGAGAACAGCATGTTTGATATAATTCTAGTGGTATATATGAAACACAAGTTTCATGTGAATGACAGTGCTTCCAGGGGAGGTATGTGACAAGCTGCAATTGCTAGGCTTAGTCTGCTCAGAAACACGCTAGAAAAAATAACCACTCTGCTGCCTTGATTGGATTTGTTCCTGCTAATAAATTAAACAACTAAAAATGAGAATATTAAATAAAGCTTTCTGGATGCCATGAGTTGAGAGAGCACTAGTGTGCCTGCACATGCACATGAATGTTTGCAGTAGCAAAATGAAGGCCATTTATTCCAGGCAGCACCAGTTGCCCTATATAAATTTATTTTGGTCAGAATCACATAACACATAGAGCTACCAAGAGGACATAAAAAGATCCCTTAGTGGTAATTTTCTTACAACAGAAGATTCACTTTGGATTTGTGCATGAAATGTCACATTCTCACTAAGTATAAAATGTCACACAAAGCATAGGATAAAATTATCTAAATGCTTACAACAAAATCCAAGTAATTAGAAACCTTGTAGAAAGGAAATATTTCTCTTTTTCTTCCTTACTCCTTCCCCTGAATCCCTTGCTTTTCATGCCATAGAATATATGTAAGGCTTTTGTTTGGAAAGCCATATTTATATTTCCTCCAATAAGCAAATGTGAGATCATGCTGTGTTGCTGGAAACATGATAATTAGCTTTGCTGCAATATGAGAGCCTGAGGTGATGCAGTGATAGATTAGGGCACACAAACCACATCCCTAAGCATTTTTCAGCAATCAGATAAATAAATTATGAGATTTACAATTGGAACAGCTACAGAAATAAAATACCTCTTCATAGCTCTCTCATTGCAACTAGAGCTCTGTGTGTTTCACTGTACAGTGATGCTAGGTTTCCTTGTTCATGTTACTGAAACGAGTACCTCATTGATGCTGCATTTGGAGAGTCCTTATGAAATGTTTCTGCTTCAGTTAAAGCACATAAGCACTTTCAGATAAAGACGGATAGATACAGCAGCAAGCATCAGCTGAATGTTCATTGGATATTTGAGCTGGACATTGAAGCAACAGAACTAAATCAGTATACCTTTCTTGGAGGTCAGCATAAGACTCAAAGACAAAGACAGCACTGAATTGAAAGATACAATTCAGACACAGCTGTAAGCTCAAAACATTAAAACACAGAAAACAGCAGTATGAGACATTTCTCCATTTAGCTTTGGTAGTGAAAGAAAGTGTCTACTCTGCCATATTTTATTGGTTCATGCAAAGGTAGTTTTTTAAAACACACATCAACTAAAAGATATTAATGATTCTTCTTTTCTTTCAAGGTCTTGTTAGAGCCCTATTAAGATATAATTTAACATCATATTCTTAATGGATCTGCAAAGACCTTTTCATAGGGTATATGGATATGGGTCAAATTTTGGCTAACAAACCCAGTGGTACCATACTATAGTTCAGCTATTGGAATTTTAGATTGCATAAGTTTGTGATGATAATTTCATTATAAAATATCAGTATTTCCTAGTAATCTTAATAGTAATCTTAGAAGAACATGCACCAAATTATCTTCAGTCAATACTTAGCTTCATGATACCTTCTCATCTAGTAATCGCACATGCAACAGTCAGTGTGCCGTTTTGAAGAAGATACAGAAACTGTTTCCTAATGCAGAAGAGTTAAGGATTTCAGAGCACATTCACAAGATATATTATTCAGCTTCTAAGAACCAGTGTTGACCCTTCACTGAAGCTTTGCACGATGACACTCAAGTAAAATATGAACCAACTGAAATAAAATCAGAGGTATAGTTATCATTGTTCACTGGCTTCTTAAAATGAAACATTGTGCTGAACTGCCCTCATTCTTCTGGGGAAGTGTTTCCTTGTTCAAGAATGACTAACAGCATTTTTCTGTTTGCTCCATGGAGCTCCCATTGATTGAGTGTAGTCAATTTTGAAAATCAACTAAGCTTGGATATTTCATTGTCTAAGTAGACATGATCTGACATCAGCAATATTCTTTAAAGTAAGTCCTTATGCCCTTCAGAACAGTTAGATTACAGGTATATGAAAAGCAAGTAAAAAAACTAAGCCTGCTTTGAAGGGAATCTACATGGTCAGCATCTCCAGTGAAAATATTTTAAAATAGCTGTAAATCAAAGAAAAAAAAACAATATGAAACTCACAAGTCTGCAATAAAATATATCTTGAAAGTATGCTGAAAAGAAATGTGTTCCAAAGCTGTTGCAAGAAACCACTTCCTTTCAAACAGACTCTGGGTATCTCTGATCATGTCCGGCAGGTGTACACTTTCCAGTATAAGTATATTCTCCGATATGTATCCAGTGTAATCTCAGGATATTTGTTGATCCCAGTGAACACACAGATGAGATTCAGCTGTCTCTATGAATTATATATTCTCTTCTACATACCTCTCCTCTCAATGTGTTCAGGACTTTTGAGAGTTAAAATGAGGGGACAGAGAAAAAGATGGAAGGCTTTAGCTTGGTTTTAAATGTGAAATCTTGTTTGCTGTAAATTCAATATCCTTTATCTTTTTTTCATCAAAAACACAGGATTATGAAGAGAAATGCAGACCTACCCTAGAGGGACATTCATGTGGGTGTTCCACCCACCACCAGTTTCTCTCTCTCCCTCTCAGTCTCTCTCTTTGTGGCTCTGTCCTAGAACTGAGCACTGTTCTCAACAAAGGTTTTGAAGTTAATATGTTGCTGCATATATCTCAGTTTCCATACAGTGATATTCCTCAGCAAGGCAAAAAAATTAGGTTGCAAAATTTTTAAACATCCTGCATCTCTTGTTCTGCTCTGCTGACAGTATATATCCATGCCATTCTGGATAAGGTAGCTGCTTTCTTGAGGAAATCTGCAAAGATGCATTTTCACTTGTAGATGCAGAAAATGTAGCCGGAAAAGAAACTTCTTTATGCAGCAGCACTTGCCAAGACCTATCTTCAGGACAGGATACTACTTTTCCCAAATCAACTTTGCTTAACTTACTTGGGATCATGCAAATGAATAGCCACTTTCTCATGCTTTTCCCCAGTGAGCTCAGAGATATTTTTTCTGCATTTTGTTGGTTTCTTCTCCTTTGCTGTTTTGAACTTGGTTTTGCCCAGTGCTGATGTTGGGGTGCCTGTGCTCTCATTATTGCCAATTGTTTATTCCTGAGACTGCTCCCCTTCTGCTCTGCATTTTGATACGAGCTTTCAGTTTGCTTTATCTGCCAACAACTTTTGACAGAGTGAGCATGCGATGTGTAAGTATTTCTCATTCAAACACCTGCATTTTGCATACCATTTCCTACCTTATCATGAATCAGTTTCAAAATGTGCTAACTGCATGAATCTGGTCACCCAGACATGGTTCCATTGTTTCTTCAATTCTCGGTTAGACTCACTAAATAGACAACTCTCTGACTGGGAATACTTTTAGCCCTTTATATATATACGTCCCTTATCTGCTGCATGCTTGGTTAAATACACTTGAAATAGGGAGCGTATTGAACTGAAAAAAAAAATAAATCTGGCAGGGGTCTTTTTTTCTTTCTTTTTTTTTCCCTCTTTTTTTTACTCTCTTCCCTGCACCACCCTCTCCCCTCTCCCCCTGTTTTTCCTTCCTTTTTTATATTTTAATTTTTGTTTTGTTTTGTTTTCTTGTTTATTTCATTTTGCTAACACCAGCTTAGTTTATACAGATTTATCTAAAGGCAGACCACCCATAGGCAACTTCAGCTCTGCTTCTCTCTATTCCCTTGAGGAGATTTGGGCATCAGGACCTGCCTGGCCAACCATCCAACAGGAGTCCACTCTCTTCACTGGGGCATCTCCTGCCACTGCTGTGGCCTGGGAAAAAGGAGCAGTTGCAGTGGACAGCCAGGCAGAGCCTTTTTCTCTGGAATGGGGATAGACAGGAGAACAGATGGCTGAAGAGAGCTCTGAAGCAACCTGCAACCTCTACAGTGTCCATACACAGAGGCAGGAAGGGCAAGAAATGCATCTCTTCTATTTCCAGTCAGCTCCACAAAGAATAACAGGGACACTGACATCCAGTTCCTGTTGCTGCTGACTTCTCCTTACCATGAGCTACAGCACATGCACTCACTGAACACATCACCGCTCAGGGACAGGAATTTGACATGTTGTTCAAACAATCTGCTTTGACGAGGCAATTTTAGTTTTCCTGCTTGCTTTGTTTTTAAATAGGCTTTTTGGTGGTGAAGGTTGGAAGAAATTGGAAATACTTATCATTTCTGATTTTATGAACCTGCAGGAGCCAACAGTCAGTGTTTGACAGAGCAAGAAGACACTAAGACAACACAACAAGACAACATCTCCATACCTCTTTCTCCACATGCAGTATTCTTTCCCATCAAATACTGTTCATTGCTTTCCCAGTCAGAGGCCCCATGGAAAGCTTTCTGTACTAGTCAGCTGGAAGATGTGTTCAAAAATATTATCCCTCCCTCCAGAGAAAGCACCCTGGCCATGGGATTGGAGAGCGGAGGTGAAGTTGTCAAACAAGGCTGAGAAATAGTCCAGCTGCTCTTCCATGACCCGCAAAGAAGAAGTCTTGCCCCTTGTTCTTCAGAGATCCCTGCCTGATCTGGGTGGAAGATGGACAGCCTGTTTCCCTTCAGGGAAAAGGCTGGGTACTGAACATCTACGCTCTTTTCAGACAATAAACTTTGCTAAAGCAGTTACTGTTTTGCTGCCAACCTTCTGTAGCGTATGTAGCACATGGACTAAAGAGCAGACCATAGATACAAAACATATTTTCCAACTTCAATGGTAAAGGGTAAAAATATTTACATGCATTAGATGTCCACATACAGAAAAAGCAACCTTTGACCTGCAAGAAGGTATAGCACTAGCATAGGAAATAGGTGACTACGGCTTGGATTCAAGCTGTCACTGGCACCTTCTTTGGTTTGCAGCATTAGTTGAACTGTGTTTGGCCTGGGCCTCTGTGAAAAGCTGAGGAAAATACAGGCAAAGTTTTCCAGTTCTGAAACACCAAAAAAAAAAAAAAAAAAA
>VZRE01013993.1:0-41900 GCA_013396775.1 Cephalopterus ornatus
GTGGAGGGAGGTGATTCTGCCCCTCTACTACACTCTTGAGAGACAGCACCTGGAGTTCTGCATCCAGCTCTGGGGCCCCCAACACAAGACAGATGTTGGAACAAGTCCAGAGGACAGCCACTAAGTTGATCAGAGGGCTGGAGCACACCTCCTGTGAAGACAGGCTGAGAAAGTTGAGGCCATTCAGCCTGAAGAAGAGAAGGCTCTGGGGAGATCATATAGCATGTTACAGTACATAAAGGGGGCTTCAAGAGAGCTGGGGAGGGCCTTTTCACAAGAGCATGTAGTGATAGGACAAGGGGGAATAGGCTAAGGAGGGTAGGCTTAGATTAGGTATTAGAAAGAAATTCTTTACTACAAAGGTGGTGAGGAACTCAAACAGGTTGTGTAGAGAGGTTGAGGATGCCACCTCCGTGGAAAAGTTCATGACCAGGCTGAATGGGGCTTTGAGGAACCTGGCTGAGTGGAAGGTGTCCCAGCCCAGGACAGGAGGGTTGGAATTAAATTATCTATAAGGTCCCTTCCAACCCAACCATTCTATGCTGCTTCTATGACAATAACAAGGATCTAACACCTGATGGAGGGCAGCAACTACGAAAGCATCATTTTTTTCCGCCTCAAGATTAGCGGACAGCATATTGAAGTAAGCCATTCAAAACACCTACGCAAAAGCAGCCCTAGGAATTTGGAATCAGTAAATACTATATATTTGAAGCCAATGAAGGTGAAATCGTGGAAGTTTAAGTCCAGAAGATCATAGGACTCAGAAATTCAGTCTGACTGCCATTGTATGAGCTATAACCATGTATTACAAGACAAAATTATTCCAAGAAACAATCTCACACAAGAAGAAATTATATATTCCTGACAAAAAAAGAAAAAAGGAATTGCTAAAGGAGAACTAATTAAAAAACGAGCAAACAAACAAAAAAACCAAACCCCCACATTATTTCACATTCTCTGAAACTCTTTGAGAATTCCATCCTGTCAGTATTTTCTAGTGGCAAGGTCTAATTGGGATGAATGTTTATGTTCAGTGTATTTATTTTATCTTCAAATCACCATGACATATTTTAATTTTCTTTTTATTGATAACATTTCTTTTTAAACAACAAAGAGGAAAATCTATTGTATGCCGAAGCCTGGCATATATTAGAGAATCAAAGAGTTTACAATAGATGAAACATGGAATTTGCTATCTGACAGAAAGACAAGGCAATCTATTTAAATACAAAGAAAAAATAATCTAATGCTATTACACTGGACAGGAACATTCGTGCCATGTCTATGAGTCACAAATACTCTTATGAACTTCTGGGTAGCCACATGCCGGCTGTATCAGTTTGCCACAGCCTCCCTGCCTGCCAAAACTGATCAGTGCAGGACTCAAAGGCAACTGAAGACTAAACTGGGCTGTCTGTACCCAGAAAGAGCTTTAAGAAGTAAAAAAATTAATCAAACCAAAAATCAAAATAGGAGAGACTGCATATCAGAATGTGAGAGTGTATACATCTGGTCTATGGAATAACTTGTTAGCCAAAATGCTTATGAGATAGAAAAAGTTAAAAAATGACAGGTGCTTTAAGGCAGCATTGAGATTCTGGTTGATAGGTATAGAGATGCTCACGAAAGATTTGAGAGATTGCACAAACCAGGACATGAAAAGAGCACAGGGCTGATGCCCTGGAGGCAGCAAATTACTCTCAAAAATCTGAAAACAAGTTTCACTGTTGTGGAAATAGACTATATTCAGTCATGTGTCAAACACCACAGTACCTACACAACATCACTGTGTGGAGTCATGAGTAATGGACATACACCACACACACAAAACCCTTGATCCCCTGCAGCTGAGCATACCCAGAACCAGCACCATGTAGGACCTGTGAGGCAAACCCAGCCTAGGAGTACTGACATCTTTGAATATTGTGTGATTAGTTGCGGAAGTCCCCCAGAAGACACTGCCCAGAGCCACAGTCCCAAAAGCCTCAGACTTCACACAGCGTGACACATATATATGTATAAAGATGGCTGAGATCCTCAACATCCTAAAACAGATAAATGGAGACGGTGTATGAACACATTCTGTCTTTGCTGTGGGCCTGATCCAAAGCTCATCAGGAACCTCATTTCCTTCAGCTTTCACATGATGCCATTGCTGAAAAAAATTCATTTATTAATACACACAGAGGCAAACTAACAATGACATGCTTGGAGGCAGCCTGTGAGCCAAGACAGAAGGAAGGCACGCACACAGCTTCCTCTGCAACTGCTGAGAAATTTCAGCTTCTTGCTTGCAGGTGGTTTAGTCAGAGGTGATTCACATTTGTCCATGCCTGAATCCTGCAGAGTGACTCAGGCCCTCTTACCTTTAATGCAGTGAAAATACCAAACGTACAACAATCAGCTTCAGTTCTAGTAGACCGGCATGATGAACAAACTTTTCTGAAGGCTTGAGTGGTTCCTGCCTCCTTGCTATCCTGCAATACCTTTTTCCTGTCTTGTAATGTCTTTTGTTACCATAAAGTCAATGTTTCCAATCATTCTATTGCATTCTAGAATTGGCTATCATCCTCTGCAAACAAACAAATAAATCTACAGCTGGTGCACAGGGAATCCAATTTTATTTAACCTTTAAGTTAAATGCACTTCCAAACTTGCACAACCTTTGGAACAGCAGCTTAATGAGATCAGTTTATTTGAACAGTGTCAATCACACACCTCATTAGAATTACATGTTAAAACATGGACTGATGCCCAAAACTCAGACTCTGTAAGCTGATAAAAGATAGAGTAGCACTGATGTTAATAATATCTATCTAGTGAACCTGTAAATCAAATCAAATCTTACAAGCCATTGAATACTTTTACATATGGAGAACATGGGGAAGAAGCTCACAAACATTTATTTATTAGTCCCCTTTTGCTAGAAATAAAACCAAACTGAGTGACTTCTCTGTTTAAAACAGCCAACCTGATCTACATTTAACAACATCAGGGTGTCAAGGTCAGTGTGAGATTACTCACCCAACTGTCCCTGAGGATAAACTGGAACATTATTCATTGTAAAAATAAATTACAGCATGTCCTAGCCAATCAATTCTATTCAGGCAGAGAGATGAGAGAATGAGAAGAACAAGAGACTGCAGTTTTGCCTGTCTACTCTATGTCAAGTATTATAGACCTCTCCTCTGTTAACACCCATTCTCTATTTCCAGCAGGGGAATTGTTTTGGAAAAGATAACAATTTTCTCCATAAAACAAGGACCTCTGCAGTATGAGAGTATGATGGTCTTCAAAGCAGACTGGTTTGTTCCTGAAATAAGCAATCTGCCCTTTGATGGGGACAACAATTTATCAGAATTTAGGAGGTTGTGCCCCCATCAGCAGCCTTTGTTCAGCTATCACTTGGTGTGACTTGGGCAGTGCTCTCCTGAAAGGAATGACTCTTGGCTGTAAAAGCTGCTGCTAAGTGTCACTCAGTCCCAACCCTGGTGCTGCTTACTGCAAAGATATCCTAAACTCAGGACTCATGCAGCTGAAAACACAACAGTAGGGAGCAGCCTGATACTGAAGCCTTCAGGAAGCCAGGAGCCCCAGTCTGCAGTACTGTCTAAGAATCACATTTATCAAAATGCTCCTTTGTGCTGGGCTCACTGCCCACCCGAACAGCATCTGAAATTATATTACCTCAACAGGCAGTTTAACTACAGGTACTTAATTTAGTATTCCTTCCCACTATTTCTCTTCCCTCGTGGTGTATTAGTCATTTCAACCCCTGGGCTTTAGTAATGACAAGAAAAAAGCCTGTGCTTGCTTAGCTGGATCTTCCCTTCCACCATGTAAAGGTGTCTGTTAGGTCTGTGCGAGTTCATGTCCATCCCTTGGTAGGAGTGTGGATGCATTTATTTTTTTTCCTCCTCTTGTCACTCCTCTTTGCAGTACTATTGTTTTTTATCAGAAGAAGTTGGAGGGATTCTTGGATCTTTCAAGCTAGGCTCTAGTGATGGTGATGTTTGAATTTCTTTCCCCACCTCTTACCCAAACCATATAACATAACTTAAAATTATTCTCTTCCTGTGGCAAGAACTTGCAGTGACCACCTGATGTGAGTTTGTGCAGACCTGGAAAATACCTTTACACTAAGCAAGGGAAGATCCAATTAAGCAACAGGCCATGCAACAGGCTGTACATCCCACCTTGTATGCAGTGGAAATCCTCAGTGTCTGAATCCTGTGCTGTGCTATCAAAAGCACAAAGTCAGAGTCTCTGCAGATGGAGACGATGCTGATTGGCATCACCCAAGGGATACTGCCTGCATATAAATACTTATTTAAAAATATTCCTTTTGAAAGTACATTAACACAACAACACTACAGATTCAAGAATTAGGAAGTGTTAAGCTAAAGCTACTTATATGGATTTTAGTTCCTTCCAATAATACTGTTTCAACATACACAGTCATATATTTTTTTCCAACAGAATCCACTGTTTTATTCAGGACACAGAATAGAGGAGGATAATTTAATGTGAAATTATTCATCCTTACTACTGTGAAATGTCAAATCATATTTAAAAAGAGTGAACCAAGTCTATATCAAATACAGCATTTTCTTATTCGTACGGTCCATTCAAAGACCACCAACAATTCAGCTCCCCAATGAACACTAAGGACTATTATCTTGTATGTGTACAGAGATGACCCAAGAAACACAGAGCATATTTTAGTCATGTAAAAAAAGTCGGATTTATACAATAAAGAAAACTATGCAGCCCCAAAATTTGTTCTACATGAGCATATTCAGTTCACTTAGTGCAGAGATCATCCTTGTCAGCTGCAATATCTTGCTTCACTCAAAACAAACTTCCTCAGTTAATGAGGCAATGATCCTGCAGAGAAGAGCCCCCTTTACTACATATCTCACATGTCAACCCATTCTTTATAGTGAAGGAATAAGATCTGTGAAAAAAAAACAACATAGACAATAGCTTCATAATTAAAAACTACTCACATAATGGTGGCCAATAAAGATTGTGTGAGCAAACAGAACTATGCCAAATCATAAAGCATTCATTAAGTTGCAAAGTTATACATCACTGGGTAGGAGTTGATACATCATCAAAATTAAAATAGCTTTCTGAAAAACAATACGGTTTTTTAAACACAGAGCATTATCCTAAAAGGAGTTATACCTTCCAAGCATTTAATTAGCTGCATTACCTATGCTAGACCACACTGACACCTAACAATTTTTTGAAATACACTTAAAAAAAAAATCATAAAAATGCATGCATGTATGCGTGCACCAGGCTTTTAATTAAGAGTGCTTATGAACTATAAAAGATATGTGAATTAATGTAATAAACCAAGGCAGTTTATGAAAAACATGTATTTATGATAATGGTACAGATTTGTCAAGGTTTGGTAATGTACCAAAAAGCACCATTAAAAGTTTTGTTCAGAATAAATACAATCAATTTATTGCAACAATGAACATGATTTGTAGTTTAATGCAAAGTAAACTTGGAAAAACAGTGCTAAGAGGTTTTGTGTTTTAAAGTTATTGGATCAGTTAATGTAATTAATAAAAGCCATCTTGTCAGAGATATTAAAATGAAGCAACAAAATCATGCAATAAAAAGTTTACTTAAAAGGATGCAAAAGACACAGCTAAAGTCTTCTCAGGGCAGAGGAAGGGATCTATTTTACTATGCCCGTGCCCTAAGGCCTTATAAAAATAAACAAAACCCACCCCTAAATAAACAAACAAACATGCAGACAGTGAAAAGGAAAACAAGCTAAAAGGAAAGGAAACAACTAGACAAATCCTTAGCATAATGCTTGCTGAGCTACAGCTAGGAAGAACAAACTTTGAGAAAAGCCAGCAGACAACTAGTATGTTAAACATGCGTAGCTAGGAGGGAGAGGGAAGGAAACATGCAAATAAACACCACTTGGCTGATGCTGCTTCTGTGCAAAAGAAGAAGCCCCAGAACACGAAGGCTAAAACGAATGCCAGGTGCTGCAAACAAACAGCCAATCTTTGGCAACAAGGAAATTAGTGGTATGTAGTTATCCTCAAGAACAATGCTACACAAAACTAATGATTCAATAATCCTAAATTTATCATGCCTCACAGGACAGTTATAGAGGTTGTCCAAAAAAATCCTAAAGAACGGGACACTTTCAGCACAGACCCCTGCAAAACATATCATAAAAATGAACTCAAACCATCAAACTTCATTTAGAGCTGACTATAATTCCACAAGTATTACCTACAGAAAGTAAAGAATGTGGACACTTAAAAGCAGAACAAATATCATGAAGCATCTCATGCATTTCAAAGATGAAGAGAGATGTTTTTATTGAGCAAGCTGTGCACTCTGGCATTGGTTAAAAGCTTATCTTTGTATACATGAGCTATAGCATCTGAAGCTGTAAAGAGAAATTGTATCAACTGCTAAAGGAGTTCCTCAAACATCACTCTTACACTCTCTGCAGACCTCGTGTTACAGTTATAAGCTGCATCCTCATACAGTCATAGAATATTAAAGGGTTGGAATGAACCTTAAAGATCACCTAGTCCCAACCCCTCCTGGCATGGGCAAAGACACCTCCCACTAGACCAGGTTGCTCAAGGCCTTATCCAACCTGGCTTTGAACACCGTCACAGTTGGGGCATCCACAATACCCCTGGGCAACCTGTTCTAGTGTCTAAACACTCTCACTATAAAAAATTTCCTGCAAATATCTAACCTAAACTTCCCCTTTTCAATTTGTACCTGTTATTCCTTGTCATATCACTACAGCTCCTGATGAAGAGCCCCTCTCTGGCTTCCCTGGGGACCCCCTTCAGATACTGGAAGGTTGCTCTAAGGTCTCCATGCAACCTTCTCTTCTCCAAGCTGAATAGCCCCAACTTTCTCAGCCTCTCTTCATAGGGCAGGTGCTCCAGTCCTCTCATCAACATCATGGCACTCCTCTGGACTTGCTCCAACCATTCCATGTTCTTCTGATATTGGGGGCACCAGAACTGCACGCAGTACTCCATGTGGGATCTTCTCAAGAGCAGAGTAGAAGGGGAGACTCACCTCCTTCAACCTGCTGGCCACATTCCTTTTGATGCAGCCTGGGACATGGTTGGCTTTCTGGGCTGTGAATATACATTGCTGGCTCATGTTGAGTTTTTCATCAACCATCAATTCCAAGTCTCTCTCTGCAGGGCTCCTCTCATTTACATCTCTCCCCTGAAGTTAGTATTATGCAATAAATAAACCCACTTATCATAAAGTATAAAAAGAAATTGGGTTCTTACTTCTACCGCTCAAGACGCTGCCCTGGGCCACATCAAAATATCCCCATGCTTTGCCAGTGGATTTCTCTGCTATACAATAAGAGAAAACTGATAATTGAATTTCAAGCTCTGTTACATTTCTCTTCCTTCCTGTTCTGAACTGTTCCTTTTTTCTTAGCCTGTTTTGCCCCACTCCTTTCAGCTACTGTCACACTGTTCTTCTCTCCCTTACTTGCATTCCCCTCCTTGGTTCTCCTCTTCAGCTTAATTTCTCCAGCCCTTTCTGTTGCTGCAATGCTTACTTCTACACTGTATTACAACGTATGAAAATATTACACACTTTCCTATTTCTCTCTCAGCTCCTACTCGGGCTTGCCATTCTCCAAAAACACTGTAATTAAAATTGCAACTTCACTCCAGCCTCTCACATCTCCTTTCTCACCAGTCCATTCCTCAGCCTTCCTCATCACACCCCAGCAGGATCTCCCCCTCCAGCCAAGCAGTGAGGAGGGGTGAAGTCAATTAAGAGCTTCTGCTCTCAGATCTGGAGTGTACTGCAGCTGACCAGAGCACAAGAAGTCCCGCTCAGCCCACGAGTCAAAAGCACATCTGGCCCCAACAGTCACACAATATTTAAAGAGAAAGGAATACTGCTCCACACTGATGTAGCCTCTGGAGACAGTACATACAAACCTCTAGGAAGTCTAAGGAGCACACATAAGGAATTCATCTCTATGAGCAGCAAGAGTCATATCACCAATGCCATAAGAGCCGTATTACTCTTCCTCATCCACATGCTAAAATACAGAATAAGGTTTTGAAAAAAATGTTCTTGAGAAACATCAGCCTTAAACCAGAGTTTTATTTTGTTGAATCTCATCAAGCAGAGTTCTACAAACCTGTAAGCTACTAAATATAAGCTCTTACAAATAATGAAGAAAGCACCAAGTCATTATTATGAAAAACACTGTCTTTTTCTGTCAATAGTGACTGAAGGCCACTAAAGCTGCAGGTATGTCTGGATTTACCTTTCCATAATAAAGCAAATCTTTACACTAATCTCACTGATTCTTACCCTCCAACCCAAAGTTGCGACTACCCAACCCAAAATTGGTATCTCTTACACCATTTTATTGGTAATCTTCCCCAAGTTCTCCACTCATTTTTGTTTCCACTCCATTTTCATTGCTTGAAAGGTACTTGGATGGACATAAAATCCTTTTGACTTAAACTTTTCTTTTCCTGCCAAGGCACAATCCTTTTCTTGAATATCCACTGCCAACGCTACCTCACATTTTTAAAAGATTAGAGGCCCACTATCATTCATCAGCTACACCAACACATTTTCCACATTTTACCCATGCTTTCATTCTGTTTAAAAAGGAAATTGTTGGTGCCCTGCTTCATTAAGCTCCAGGACAATTATCAGGCAGGTTTTGCGTGCGAAAGCCAGTTTTTTGCCTTCAGAGGAAATATGCTGATGAACACTTGATCCTTTTCTTGCCTAACTCATTTCTGCTCATTCCAATTGTCAAAAAGTAAATTAGAACCAGAAGGGTCAGATGACTCTGCCCAGGCACCAACCATCACTATTATTGTCATCAAACTAGTCATGTATCCAGGTTCTCTCAAACATATTGCCCAGAAAAACTTTGTTCTTACTCAAAGGAAAAACAAAGTGATGCATGGGAATCCTGACAATTAACATTTGGAGCATGTTTGAGGAGGATTATACACACTTTCAAAATTCATAGCAGGGTCCTGGGTCTCTCAGGGGGAACATCTAGTGTATGACAGAAAACTGTCAAGGTGAAAGTTACCAACAAAACACACATGTGGGACAGGATAATACTGCTAAACAAATAAAACCAGGTGCATGATTAGGAAGTGCAATCATTGTATAGGTTGGCACATTTTCAAGTTAAAGTTGTGTTTGTGAAATGGCATGAAAGGGAGGATGTTCTATAATTAGACTACTTACATGCAAACACCTTTTAAGGTAGGTACAAGTTTTTTGCATAACTTCTCTGTCAAATGAAAATACTATTAAAAATTCAGAGAGTTAATAACTTCAAGAGGCAAAGACTGAGTCATCTTTACTTATATATAAAAGTAAGTCTAGACTATGTTGTATCTTCACCATAATTTAACTGAGGGTATTGGGAAAAAGAAGTGCCAGGGATTCCTGAAACGGAGAGGAAGAAGTGAGTTGCAGGCCATACGGCTCTTCTAACAAGTTGCTCTCCACCTATGCTGTTTTAAGATCAGGCTTTCATATTTTATCCCATCATTTGGGACTTCAAGGGGGGGAGGGAGGGGAAAAATCAGTAATTTACTAATTAGCAACATTTAAGTAAGCCAAAAAGTTAATAAGCTGCTTTCAGCAAGGCATTTAATTATGTAGCACATACAAGCACTATGTTTATCTAGGCCCTTAATTAGTGCAGTTTACTCCTTGTCCACTGCAATTAAAAACTGCAAGTGCTTAAGCGCAAGTAATGGGAAGAAAGGTTTGAGATGCCTCCATTGAAGCCTATACTGATACTGCAAACAAATAAAAATGAGTAGATAATATATACGTCAGTTATGCAAGTATGTAATGAAAGCACAGATGAAGCCTAAGGTAATTGGTAAGCTCAAATGTGTCTAGCAATCTGCTAGACTAGCATGGGCAACTCGTAGAGACAGTCCAGTAACTTCCTTGAAGCTGGATCTAACGGTGTTCATTTCTCATCTCCTGTTCATGGTCAGATCAGCTGAGGGAAACTTCTCAAGCAGTCGCAGGATGAGGCTTAGCTAACTCTCTGCTGAGGTGTGCCTTGACATCCTTGACAGTACCTTTGAAGGAACTACTTTAAAAAAACCACAAAAACACGACACAGTTATAAGTTAAAAATTGCTGGAAAACATGAAGTCCTGCCAACTGCTCTAAATATCACAGCAAGCTGATATCCTACAGCAAGGTTGTCCAGCATTAATACTATGGCCAGCAATGCAGAAAACTTAATTCTTCCTAGAAGGCCTCAGGTGACCAGATGAACCAGACATATGAAGAATATGCAGCTGCTCCCATCACCCACTCATGCACTTCAGTGTCTGGTCACATGCAAAGTCTCCTTCTGTTCCTATAACACATCTGATGTATTTTGATTGCAGCAGAAGAGGAATCAGTAGATAGCTTTTTACTGTACCTAAAGGACAGTCACATCTCAGCCCAGCTGAAAGGTCATAAACCACTGCTCTATTGCATGTACCTCAATCTGAAGTTCACCAGCAATTTATTTAAAAATATATTTCATTTGCTTAAAGAAAATTGATAAAATGGAGAATGGCATTGCCACATGGCCCAAAATAAATGCATGTTAATAATATCTATCTGTTAATAATTTTAAAAATTATTTCTGCCATCAGTCCCTACATCTACCCTTGAGACGAACAACATATGTTAGAGTTCTCTGGTGTACTACCAGATGGAGACTGGTAAACACAGGCAGAGGTGAACTTGAAAGACTAAGATTTTATTATTACTTTAAGCAAACTGAAATTGCCAATTAGCTTGAGACAGCTTATAGTGCAAGGAAGTATAAATTTTGAATTGCTTGTGGGTTAGCAAATGCAAAACAACATCTTTTTCACTGAAAAAAAAGTCACACCCCTTTTCAGCATTATGGAGAGCATTCTGGAAGCTTAGTTTTATTAATGCACAGAAGGGAAGAAGTTTAATAAATGTCTAATCATCTTCACGGCATCCCATATTTGAAGTGAAATTTATTTTCTTGCATGTAAAAAGACAAGGAGGTACTTTAGCTATTCACTCACGCAGCCATCTGCTACCTTGGTTTTAAGACTATCTCGAACTGGGAAACCGGTTGATTAAACAAAAAGTGAGAGAGATTAAACCGGACAAGGTCTAACTTGGTGCCTTGAACAAAATGTTCCTGCCATGCATATACTTCAAAAACTGTCTGAAAGAAAACTCACACAAATGTCTGCTTCCTCATCTGTAGGGCTTTCCATAAACCCCTCTAGAAGACAACATATATGGTTTCCTTTGGTCTGCCTTTCACAGGCAACAGTAGAGTTTCACCACCACAGCATCACTACCCACAGGAGGTCTCACAAGCAAAAGCAAGCATCTTTTTGTTTGTGTTTGCTGGCACTTTGTCCCCATACTCCCTCCCACTCAGAGTTTGAACAGTACCCAAACACAGTCAACTAAGGGAAAGGGAAGACGACCAGGAGAGTGGATTTAATGCTGCAACACAGCAGATGCCCCAGAAGTGCAGCAGCTTGAACATCAACCCTCAATAACCACATTTAATAGCAAGGGGGTGTGGGGAGCACTAAACAACATTTAGGAAAAGGTTAGCTGCAGAAGCTTTTACAATGGCCCACAGATGATGGGCCTAGGACACCAGTGGCACCACACTGTTTATGGGACACCATTTGAGCAAGACATACAGATAGATGAAGTCAGTTATATTACTCTCCCCACCCCAAAGCAATGCTTACCACCAGCCTACTCCCCACCATGCTGCCACCTGCCCAGCCCAGAGCATTCTGCTGTGGGGAGGGCATTGTGCTACTGGCCACCCCATCTGCAGTCAGTGACAAAATCCCTGCTGAGGCAGAAGTCTGCTTCAAATTTTCTCTCACCTGGGTCACGGTAGAGCACGCCACGGACACAAAGCACTTGTAGCAACACCTTGACAAACACAACAAGGTTCTGTTTCCTTTCTCAGCCCTTCCCTTTGATGGGCACAACAATCACAGATTAAACTATCTGATACCAAACAAAATCCGTTTCAACACTTTTATTTTGGCTGCTTATATAGCAGGTAATAGGATCTGCAATATTGCTGTATGTGATGCGATTACAATTGTGTAATCTATAATTATAGCGTTTGGGGAAGGGAACACACCACACAAGAAGGAAAGTATTAGTTTACAATGTAAACAACAGCCAGGACTAAGCTAGAGACTACTGCTGGGTGGGGACTGTGCAGACAATTTCCATCATCTCTGCTGCACCACACAGTTTATCTATCTCATAGCCCTAGGGAAATTGCTTTAAAAAAAAGCATAAAATCCTCATGGTCAAACTGCTAACCTCTGGCACTTTGGAGTTCCAAGGTAATGCCCCACTTCCACCCAAAGCCTCATGCAGCATCCACACCTACCTAAAGACACATCAGGTAAAGAAGTTCTGACACCAGAGAGCAAATAGGGAGTGCTGGAAAGAGGATCTCAAATGTAGATTACAGCAGAGGAAAGTGAGAAGAAGCTGACCTGGATGTATTCTTGCAACTGAAGGTACTCTGAAGCAGTGAACTGGTCTCTGATCTCTGCATTACCACAGGCACACATGAAGCTCAGTTCAGGCTCTGTGACCAGGCAAAATTGTGTGAAGTACAGCTGTGGTACCAGATCTCCACTGTTTCATCAGACTGACTGCATCTCTAATAGCCAGAGGCAGCCACAAGATTACTATCAGAGATCATCTGATTTTACTGCTGGGTTATTCTGCCATCAGAGAGACTTTCAGGTCTTTCACGTCACAGGCTGAAAAGCAATGTTGTTTCCAGGGGTCCCCAGGCTGTACTTTGGCTGATGATCTGGGACAACAAAGGAGCAAATGTCACTATTGCAACACATAATGTAGTAAAAAGGGGATAATATAGATAATAAAGTAATTATAGGAGACAAGTGATTCAAGCAAAGGTGAATGACAACAGAAGTTATTAGTTTAACTAAGAAAAGGATTTCAAACTAGGAGAAAACTGAGTCTAGAGAACATAAGGAATCACAAAGCATTGAAGCTTCATGGACAACATCAGTTAAAGACGTACAAGCCATCTGGCCCATTACCTGGCCCAAGGAACATTCATGAGGTAATAAGAGCTTGGTAGTTCAGAAGTCCTCCACTGGCCCATGTATGGTCATACTGGAATACTTCATAGTAGTACAGACAAATCATTAGGTCCCGAACTGGAAAGAATCCAATGCACTACTGGGGCACAGCTTCTGGTTTCATTTACTCCAACAAAACAGACACCGAAACTGCTCAAACTAACTCAGTCACAGCAAGCAGGACAATCAGGAGGTTGCTTCAAAATTTGCTACAATGCCATAACAAGATGCCAATACAGATACAGATCAGCAGTCAAGCCAATTCAGGCGTCAGACACCTCAAAACTATAGACAGGCCCTAAGCTGAGAAAAAAGTATTCCAAGATTTTAGAAGATTTTGAGGGGAGATCCCAGTAACATCCACATCTCTGTTGATGCAAGTCTGCAGACAGCCTCTGAGCAGCTCAGTGCATATAGGAGCAACTGAAGTGGCTACTGTTCGCATAACTCTTGTCTGAAACTAGTACCTCTGGAAGGTTTTTTAATTAAAAAGGATTTAGTGCTATTAAACAATAAAATATCAGAACTCCAGAGGAGGCATAATTGCAAGATGAATTGTGCAGCTCCACAGTTTCCAACTCCACATGGTGTTACTGGCAGCCGGCCTTCAATTATAAGAAGGTAACAAGAAAAAGCACTCAGCCAGTGACAATGAGGCAAGGTGCCCACCATCCCTTAAAGGAATACTGCTCCCCCTTGGAGTTTCTGCACTGACTGAACTTTGAGACATCTAAGTCCCTAGACCACGCCATAATCTCACTGGCTACAGTGTGGATACCAAAGTGTGCCAAGTTTACCTGGTGTAACTTCAATGCACTATAACCTAATTAGGCTTCACATACAGGAGCAAAAGCTTCAACTCTGTCAGCCACAAGTAAGTGACATTTGCCTTCAACAAGCTTTGGCTGTGGTCCAGATGTGTACTGGCACCTTAGCAGAACAATTCACTTAACAATAATCTCCCTCTTGCTACTCAGTATCTCCCCATAAAGACCTGCCCACCGTGGAAGTTGCATAAGAGCAAATAGAAAGCCAAAGAGAACTGGAGTGAAATAGCTCATATGGGTTTGAAACTGCTGTAGTTTGCAATTTCAAAGATTTATAAGCAGGTCAAAAAAAGCTTTGCTTCGGTTTTGGGGGCTTTTGCAGGGTAAGGAAGTAAAGCATGGCATAAGTCAAGCATGTGCATGTTCTGATAGTCCAGACATTTCACTTCGTATTTTCAAAGCATTTTGAAACAATACTTCAAAAAACAAGAAGTCTTCCCAAAGAGAAAATTCAAGAATTTCACTACAGAGTGAATGCTTTGTTTGACCAAAATTAGATTCCCTTCCGCTTCCATTTGCTCCGTTGACACTGCTTCTCACTGTCCCAAATTGCTTCCTCACTACAGGCCCAAAGGTATTTTATATGGCACTCAAGGGACACAGGTGACTTTATGATCTCTTATTCTTAGTTGTGAATTCTTATTTCACAGTTTCCCCTTAAGAAAAGAATATAACCACCAATATACTCGAAGCACATGAATACTAATATAGCTGCAATCACGCCAATCAGGAAACTGATCTGCATGAGAGAAGAAAAGAAAAGGAAAGAGACAAGACTCAAAGGAATGAGGAGAAAAACCCAGATTTCAGTTGGGTGAAATCCCTGATCTAGTTTGCTGCACAACCACAAATCAAAAAAAGACACCAGTACAGTGTCACTGAAGGAACATAATAACTCAGCCTTGAGGTCACATCTCAAAAGCGCACTCACAAACTAATACCCAGTATTTCAGTGTAGTACAAGCAGTACAGGGATACATGGTTTCAAGCATAAAATCTTGGTCTAATGTTGTGATCTTTCTTGTGTTCAGTTATCTCAAACATATTCCCAGCCCTTGGAGTCCATCCTTGCAGATATCACACCAATACTGAGTCTGGCAGGGATGGCGATACACCTGCTAGGTAACACAACAAAAAGAGGTCTCAGCCTCAGCGTTTCTAAAGAGATCTGACACATGAGTAGGACAGTATTGATTGTCCCTGTTGTATTTTATAGGCTGCCTTAGCAAGCAGCACTTTCAAAAAGGGTAGAAGATGAATGTTGCAATCATAAAGCAAGTGGTACTATAAGAAAAAAAACCTTGCAAATGCACACATTGCTTAGCACAAAAGACCTGCAGGCCCATTCTCCATGGATTTGTGTTGTGAAAGGCTGGTCTTGAGCGTCTGTACACACACAAGCCTGAACAGGCATACAGCACTGAACACCAGTTTAACTCCCAAGTTTTTCAGTGAACAGACTCCCATCTCCCTGCAGTTGCTCTTGTACCTGGAGATAAATGAGCAATCTGAAGACCTGGAGAAAGCATTACTGCTGAACTGTGCGCACAATGCGGGCAGGGATTCAGAAGCTGCCCAATTAAATGAGCAAGAAGAAAGTTACACTTCAGTGAGCACCTCTGTGGCAGCAAGTAGAGACAAGAACCTACTAACATCATGTGCAGTTGGACTGGTGACACAGCACATACCTGCTAAGCAGGTAAAAACTTCTTCACATTTTCAGCTTGCCTCTTTGCTAGGCAACATGCTGAGCCACATCTGCTGTTGAGACGTGCAGAAGGGCAGCCTCAAAACTGACAGCCACTAGGACAGGAGCGGTACACAGAGATGTTCAAGCAGCAAGTTTGCAAAATCTGTCATAATTCACCAAAGAACACTCCAGCTTTTCAAACATTTACCATACAAAATCTTTTCCTCATCTCTCATTCTAGCTGACACACAGAAATTTGTAACACCTGACAGTAACTAGTTACCAAGAGTTAATGTGGTTTTTTTCGTAAGATTATAACAGACAATCACAAAACAGACAACAGAGAGGGACTCTGGAGATTTTCTAACACAATACCTTGCTCAAAGCAGGGTGAACTAGGGCAAGTTGCTCACATCCATGTCCAGTCAGGCTATATTCATCTTCTTCAAGGACAGAGGCTCCAAAACCTCTCTGGGTCTCCTGTCTGAGGTGTTTGACCAACCTCACAGTAAAATAATTATCTTAAAAGGAAATTTCTTGTATTTCAGTTTGTAAACATACACCTTGATAAGATTTTCCCTAAGGCTTCTCCTCTCCAGCTTGAAGAATACCAGCTCCCAAAGCCTCATCTCATTAAGAGAGACACTCCCATCCCTTACTAATCTTCATGATCATTTGCTGGACTTGCTGCAGTATGCCCCTGTCTCTCTTATACTGGGGAGCCCAGAACTGGACAAAGCACTCCAGATGTGTCACACCCTACAGAGTAGAGGGGAAGGATCATCCTCTTGAGCTGCCAATGATGCTCTTCCTAATACAACTACTACCAAGCTGGGGGTACACCACTAGGGTACTGATTTCCAACTGGACTTTGTTCGGCTGATGACAACCCCATACACCCATACACCATACCCCATCAGGCAGTCTTCAGTAGTTTGTCTAACCCAAACTTCACCAGTTTAGCAATGAGGATGTTATGGGAGCCTGTGTCAAAAGCCTTACTGAAGTCAAGATAAACACATCCATTGCTCTTCCCTTATCTACCAGACTAGTCATCTCATCAGGTTCATCAAGTATGATTTCACCTTCATAAATCCATGCTGACTACTCCTGATCACCTTCTTGTCCTCTATGTGCTTGCAAACAGTTTCCAGGATTATTTGCTCCATTAACCTGCCTGGGGACTGACAGAAGGCAAATCTTCTGTAAGTCCACAGACTTGTCTCCTTGCACTTTTTGAAGAGAGTGGTGACAACAATCTCCCTCAATTGCTATGACATTTCCAAGATAATAAAGTAGCCTCACATTGGCATCAATCAGCTGATTCAGCACTTGTTAGTATATCTCACCAAGTGCTGTGGACATGTATGTCCTGTTAAAGTATTCCATATTCTAAGCCTCATCCAGTAAGAATAAGTCTTCATTGCTCCTGACTTCACCACTGATCTCAGTGACCTGGGATTGCCGAAGGCAAGTTTTACTGGTTAAGATAATGATAAAGAAGGCAGTGAATACTTCAGTTATTTCCCCATCCTTTGCCACAAGATCCTCCTGCCCCACTCAGCGGTGGATCCAGATTTTCTCTCACATCTGTTTAGAAGCCCTTCTTGTTGCTCTTTACATCACTTGTGAGATTCTGGGTGGGCTACAGCTTTCCTAATGCTATCCTTGAACGATCAGTGTCTCTATGTGCTTCCTGGGTCACCTTTCCCTGCTTCCAGAACTCTTCTCCACTTTTTTACAGAAGTGATCAGATCATAGGGACTTACACTCAATGTTTCCTCCATTTCGGTACCCCACCATAAACAGCATTCAGTTTCAAGTCACTCAATTCAATCCCCAATGGACTTGGTATGGCATGAAGTTTCCCAGCAAGCTTTTTATGAAAACCCAATTCTTAATCAAAGAAACAGTCTTAAATGAGTACACTTGGCCCAAAGCACTTCATACTTAATGATGGCCTTCACTGAACAGTTTTTGAAGGTACTCCCCAAACAAGGTCTCATCTTTTCATTTTCTCTGTTTTCATTAGGTGACGAGATGGAAGCCCTGCAGCGCTAGAATCTGTTTCAAATTCCAAGTCAGGGGCTAAGCAAGAACAAGCAACAAGCATGCTTTAGTGGCCACTTTAAAGCACAGGGTGTTCAATTTCCTCTTGCTCTAGATCTTCCATTATAAAGACATCACCTCTTCATCATGGCAGCTCATTAGCATTCACTTCGAACACGACTCCACAAGATGTCACAGAATACTATCAGGTAATTCAGGCTCCTAAATTGTATACCTGGCACCAATACAAACTTCTTGTTTTATATTAGATGATGAAAGGCCTCCTTATTCCATTCTTATTCCTCGCTGATAAAACAGAGGTTGAGGTTTATGCACAATATGCACAACAAGGGAATACATCCAGAAGTTTAATGAATTTCTGAAGTATTTCACAATCCTCCCTAGCAAGTTTACAAAATGCTGCTGTTCTTTTCACTGAAACAAACACTGTTTTCAGGATAATTAATTTTTTAAAAAATTATTTCCAAAAGTATGAAGGATATTGCACATTCCAGTAATTTATTAATCTGCAGTACTGTGTTAAACCTTGGCTCTTTCCAGCAGTGATGTTTCAAGAGCAGTTGGAAGTCAAATAACTCTGTCCAGGGTCTTAAAGACTGAAAGTAAACAGGTCAAAAGGAAAGTTAAATTCTGTGAAGAGTTTTACGTATCCAGAAAGAACAGCAGTATTGGAAAGAAATTCTGCAGCATCCAACCATTTTATGTTAATGAAATATAAGGTAAATATTAATTTAATACATTTGTAAAAGCTTGTTTACCCATTCTAAAAGCATAACATCTTTAATAGTAGTCTGAAGAGGATTAGCAGACAGCATTTTAACTTCTGAGGTCACTTAGAGAGCAGGCAAGGCTGAAGAGGTAACTGAGGGTGGCCTCTGCAAGGAGAGGCTGGAGCTGCCCCATGGTGGACACGGCTGGTTCCAAAGACCCACTGCAGGGCACAGCTGAGCGCCTCAGCCACGGTGGTGCCACCTCAGGGAAAACGTAGGCAAGGAAGGGCCAAACACTGCCTGGCAGTGAGGGGTGAGAAAAGACGTGTGAGAAACAGCCCTACAAGCACTATGGTCAGAAGGAGGAAGTGAGGAGATGCTGCAGGCACCAGAGCAGAGACTCCTTCAAAGCCCCTGGAGCTACCATGGTGGAAACCATGAATTTACTTTGGTTGACTGCTAAACACCCATCCAGCCACCTTCCCTCCTCAACAGGATGGGGGAGAAAAGTAAGATGGAAAAATCTTACTGGTCAAGATAAATAAGTAACTGGGAGAGGTAGTGGGAAAAACTGGGACTGGATATTGCCACATAGTTATTCCCCTACAGAGAATCTTTTGTGGTTAGCAGTGAAGGGACAAGGGATGCAGTATTACTGTGTGTGTAAACTTTTAACCTCTCTTGTGATGATATTCTGATATTAGTGTGGGGATTTCCACCTGCACATACCACCAACCCTTCAAGCAAAACAAGGAATTTATTCACTGCTTCCCATCAGCAGGCAGATGTCCAGCTGCTTCTTGAACAGCAGGGCCTCAGCATGTAAAACCATTACTCAGAAAGACAAAACACCACCATGAATGCCTCTACCTTTGTCTTCCCCCTTTCCTTGAGCTTTTATTGCCAGCCACAGTATCCTGTGGTAGGGAATATCCCTTTAGTCAGATGAGGGTTCAGCAACAGCCACTGGTGCATTATCAACACTTCCACCTGTAAAATGGCCTGCTGCAAAGGAAGTTGCCTTCAATGCAGCCAGACCCAAAACAATCTCCACCCCTTATTTCATACCACTTGTATTATGCCCAGGTCCCACATTACCCAACACGTCTAAGTAACCTCTGACCAGACCATGCCATCTCTTTTCTTTGTCATTCCTGAAGTCCCTTTATACCAACACTTACATGTTCTCCACACTTAAACCATCTTTATGTCCATCAGTCAGATTTATACATACTCATTAACCAATTATCCTCTGTCCAAAGCCAAAGCCAATTCTCCTCACCAAGGTAGCTAGATAAAAAAACCTGTTTCATTTAGGCTTCAAAACATGGAAGGGTCTTTACAAAGAGCAAGCTATACAAGTCACTGGTTTCAAAGACAGAATACTAGGCAAAGTGATGTAATACACATTGCCTTCAAGTATACATGTACATAAGGGTGTAAAATCTAAGGGCGACATTCAGTCCTTCGTAGAGAAAAAGTGTTTGCAACCACTGACAATGCCTTCATCTCACAGCATTCTGAGAAATAAGTTTGGAAGTGTTTTATGCTACTTCTGAGCAGACTTTAAACTTGTTTGTCTGTATCTACTACAGGATGACCTACCAGTTAGCTTTATTACTATTATCTCAGTTTTCCATTTCCATCTCAGCCATCGTCATGGTGAGATAGCCTTCAACAAGCACCACAGAGCTATTTTATTAACAGTCATGACTACTCAAGCAGCAAAACCAGATGAGAGCAAAAAAAAAAAATCCAAACCAAACTAAATGCAACCTTTAAGAACAGTCTCTTCTCTCATTTTCATTTTTTTCTAGCTAAACAGGGATAGAGCGTATCATACTAATCCCCATTTCTACTTTCACGTTACAGAAAACTGCCTGCACTCAGCCATTTAAGCCAATCTCATCCCAGCTAAGACTGTGCAAGGAAAACAGTGTTACTTTGAAGTTCTGCCTAAAATGAAAGGCTCTTACCTGCATTAGCCCAGGGGAGATACCAGGGGCAGCTGACATTCACATAGGTGCCAGGCAGTCCATCTGGCCAGCAGGCATAGTCGTCAAACGTTCTGTTGCAGAACTTGCCTTCTGCAGAGAGAGAGAAGGGAGGGTTGTGCCACTGCCTTGTATTAATACTGCAAGAAGGAAAAGACTGAACAGCAAGTATAAAAGAAAATACAGACACATGCATTTAAGCCATAATAGCATTATTAATATTAATATTATTAATAGCATATTAAGCATTGATGCTTAATGCATTAAGCTTTGATGTGCAATTAAATGACATTTATTTTTCTAAGAGTTTATTCTCACACAGGAAACTGTTGATTCAGGGAGGAACTCAAGAGCAGATTAGGGTCTTAGACTAAATCAACAGGCGAGAAAGATAAATTAATACTAATCCATTACCATCTTTTCTCTTTTACACACTTATGTGTCTCAGTTTAATTAAAATCATTTTTGCTATGATTACTAAATAAATTCCTCAGAATGGTTCACAGTTATGCAATTGGAAAGTCTAGCCTAATATATAGATCCATCAACAAAATACACACACACAACCATAACTTTGCATTACAGCTTAATCAACATGATAATATTTCAACTTCAGATTTATTAAACTGTCATTCTTAGAGGGCAGCACTCAACTGCTCAACAGGATAATGGAGCAGAGGGAGATGAATGTGTCCCTGCCATCGCTGTCATCAGCTCCTGCTCTCATTCTGCCATAATAACATAGCTAAGACAAGGAATATTAACAGTTTTAAAGTAATTCTTTACAGACACAACTCTGTACCCTTCTTATCTTTCTTCAGTGTGTCACAAATGCACTGAAGCATAAGAGAGGCTGCATAGTGCCAAGTTGTGAGTATCAATGGCAAGGCACCAGCATCCTCTAAACACCAGGTTGCTGGCACATCACAGATGTTCTCAGCACACTACAGCAGCCCAAACACAAAAAGCTACATTCTCAGTTTCTTAAGTCACTTGTTTTTTTCCAAAGCCATTTCAGCATTTTACAATGCTCAGAATAATTTATACCAACTTTACAACCCACAAACTCCTAATTCAATAGGAACAGCATGGTTCCAGATTTCCTAACACCTTGACCCCTATAAAAGTTACAGGAGTATTACATTAGTAGGCTGCTTGATGTGCTACAGCCACCACTTGCCACTGCAAAACACTTTGGACCTAAGGACAAACATCTTTACAATTAAATTTTTTTTATGAAATGCTTCCTCAGCAGAGGGAGGAGTCCCACAGAGAGCAGGCAGAAGCAAATGGGATAAAGAAGCAATGGACCAGAAAGTAAGCTGGAGAAGTATTTTCAAGTTCATAATCACTACCTTGCTACCGTTATCATGCATTTCAAAAACTAATATATCCTATCCTGACCAAACTAGCTTACCTGCCACAATAGGGGGTGTCTCATATAAGTATTTTTGGCATTGGAGCTGATACTCCTTCCACTTCTGCATAACTTCAGAGAGGGACCCATCCGAACTCTGAAAGAGAAACCATGAGTCTCAGACACTGCAGGAATTTAAACTGTATGGCTTTTCATGTAGACTGAGTAGGTGAGTGTGAAAATGACTACAAAAAGACAAAACAGCACTGCTTCTCATCCCTTTCTATTTCTATAGAAATCCCTTTCTATTTGTACCACAAGCAACTGAAAAACCCACAAAGTATATCACATCCTCACTGAAACCCAAACTGAGCTAGCCTTGCTCTCTTGAGCATGCCCCAGTTGTGTGATTTATTATCTCAAGAAAAGACAGGGACAGCAGTAAGTCCTTTATTAGTAGAGATTTTCTTTCCAACAGCAATATTTCTGCTTTCCCATAGATGAAACCAAATTAATTCACTGTATTCAGCAGATATTCCTCAAGCATTCTTCCAGAATGCAGATGAAAGCTTTTCCAGCTCATCTTTTCTTCCATGAGCAGCTTTTCCCTGCATCCAACATATTTTTCCTGAAACCGCAGAAAGAACAGGGACCTCCTTTTTGCACATTTTAACAGGCTGCAGATTCCACCATCAGCTAACCCAAGTAGTGAGGGGGCAGGGGAAGAGTATGTACAAACTTCCTCTGAGGACAAAGGAAATTAGCTGTTATTAGAATGAGCAGCTAACTCAGCGCTGGCTGCTCACTCAACCCTAGCAGGTGTCCCACCTGCCTCACAGAGATCCAGCTTACTCACTGCATTTAAGTAGAAACATTAGTCCTTTTCTCCTCTCTTCACATTTGTATAAAACCAAATTATGAATGTAATGTACAGGATTAGGAGGCTCTGAGTGATCAACAGTGCAGCTAACTCAGCCTTCTTTTCCCAGAGAAAGGCCTAGCATGGATGTCTCAGACATACAATCAACAGCATGAATGTAGTAAAGGAGTCAGAAGGACATTTTCTGGATGAACTTTTAAATTACGATTCAGAATAATTTCCAAAGTTATTAAATGTCACACATCTTCCCAAAAAGTAACTACTGATCAAGCATGCTGATGACTACACCAAGTTAATCCAAATTCAGCTTTTAAAATCATTACAAGATAAAGATGCATACGGAGTTTCATTTAGAAACGAGACTACCTTTTAAAATATCCTGACAATATCCTAAAACTGCTTGCACTAAGAAAATTTGCTCTTTTGGAGTCAGCAAGCCTTAAAGTATCTTTCTCTAAATTAAGCTTTCTTCTATTGTCTTCACAAATGGAGGAATAACCACCTTTAATTACAAGTGAGGAAAAAGCAAGCCTCTATCCCTTCATTTAATGAAAAAGTAAAAACATTCAACCTATATTGGTTTTTCATAATGTGAGAAGGAACTCTAACAAGAAGATTAGCAATTATAAGAGTAAAATGATTAGACATCCTTTCTGTGGATATGACAAATCTGGTAGACAGCTTTCTGTTATCTATCGTTGCAATAAGACAATCAAATATAAAATTCCAAGACCACATAATTTGTTCTCTCTATGCAACAGTTCACTCTGCTTCAGCTAAATACTATGGTTTCTTACCAGATAAATTGACTTAAACTTGATTTTAATATATGTTAATCCCTATTTCTCAGGGCTTTTGGCTCACATGAATGAGAATCACAAGTTACACAGTGCCACAGATTTCCCATGTGAGCAGTTATTCAAATAAGAGATACTGTATTTTTTCTTGAAAAGTTATTTAATTCCTTATGCAACAAAGCACTAAAGGAACATATAAGAGGCCAAGATTCCTTGGTCAGCACCTAAAATTTGGAGCAAATGGAAAAAAATATAGCTTTGTTAAACTCAGAACTGTATTTTTGTTGCTAAAAGCATGTAGTTGTGGCTTTGTTTGGGGATTTTTTCCCAGTTATACTCAATCAGGGGAGGAAAAACAGCAGTAGTTTTGCTGTGGTGAAAATATATCACAGAAGGATAGTGGAGGAGAAGATAGAAGCACAGCTGACTGGTTAAGGTGGAGGAGTCAAAAGGCATGAATGGATGAAGGACATTAGGGAGGTGAGTAATGGTGCCGCCTAAGGAGCATGAAACGGTGAAAAATTAGGACAGGCAAGAGGAGAGAGACTGGGAATCTTTCAGTATATGTATGCAACTAAGTGTAATTAATCTCTAGAGAGCACACTCTAAATTAGCGCATTCAACAGTCTGAAGACAGAATTCCTTACAAACCCTTAACAACTTCATAGGAAAGCCCCTTTCCATAGCCAACATTTGTCTTCACAGGACCTACTGTAAAATGAAGCATTTTAATCACTTTTCAACATCTTTGAAACGATTTCTGCTGAAACAAAAACAACATTCATACAGATCCAAGGTGCTCAATGCCAAAAAAGCAATATTCTAATCTGAGCACACAGAATATAAACCTGCAGGAAAAATACACCATGAAATGGCATCAAAATGAAAGGGAGAGTTCTCAGAGCTTCATAAGCAGCTGGTGACTCCTGAGGTTTTCTTTCCTCTTCTCCCATCACCACGTACAAGGTCTCACATGCAGAAGAATGAGAAATTCCTCCTTACATTTGTGTTTCTTTTGTCTTTGTTTGTCTGTTTTTAAATGGGAACAGTTATGTTACAATATTTTCATGCTTCTAATATTTCAGAGTAACAGGCAAGACTTCACCTTGCTATTAAAGGCTCATATCAAGTTGAATATGAGTCAGCAGTGCCCTGGCAGCCAGGAGGGCCAACCGTGTCCTGGGAGAAATCAGGAGAAGCATCGCCAGCCAGTCGAGGGAGCCAGCCAGTCCCACTCTGCTCTGCACTGGGGCAGCCTCACCTTGAATATTGTGTGAAGTTTTGGGCACCACAAGCAAGAAAGGTATTAAGCTCTTAGAGAGCATCCAAAGGAGGGCAATGAAGATGGTGAAGGGCCTTGAGGGGAAGCTGTGTGAGGAGCAGCTGAGGGCACTTCATCTGTTCAGCCTGGAGAAGAGGAGGCTGAGGGGAGACCTCACTGCAGTTTCAACTTCCCTGTGAGGGGCAGACACTGATCTCTTCTCTGTGGTGGCCAGTGTCAGAACCTGAGCGAATGACCTGAAGTTGTGTCAGGGGAGGCTTAGGTTGGATATTAGAAAGAGGTTTTTCATCAACTGGGTGGTTGGGCACTGGAACAGGCTGCGCAGGGAAGTGGTCACAGCACCAAGCCTGACAGAGTTCAAGAAGTGTTTAGCCAATACTCTCAGGCACATGGTGTGACTCCTGGGGATGGTCCTGTGCAGGACCAAGAGTTGGACTTGATGATCCTTGTGGGTCCCTTCCAACTCAGCATATTCTGCAATGTAATCTTAGAACCACTGGGACCTCCAAATTGCCAATCATAGTGTTCAAAAGCAAAAGATAACTGTCCTGGCACTGAACACTTTGGCAAGGCCTTAGTATTCTTCCCTTGGAGAGTAACTATGACATATCTACCTTGTGAGAAGAGGATTCAGATAATATTTACTGCCTTTTATCTCAGAAGCACCAGCAAGTTACTTTTAAATTTCACTGCCCTTTTTGAAAAGTCCAATGTAACATATTATTTCAAGGCTATTCTGCTCAGGATCAGCACAGCAACTAAGTCCAAGATAGGTGAAGACTACACATTATCAGATTTATGCTCATTCTGACTTAACATTCTTTCCTGTATAATATAGATCTTTTAAATTATCTATTATGTAACATAAGATACAGGTCGCCATCAATAGAAGCCACCACAGCAGTCACCTAACTGTGACAACTGCATAATTGTTTATTCAACTCGTAGCATGGAAATAAGCTGGAATTTACAGTTTTGTCCTCAGATTACAGCCCTAATAGGGCAAAACGCAACATGATTACCCCACAACGATCTGCTGGGACCCAATATAATCTTTCATTTATTGGGATGAGATTCTTCCTGTCCAAAAAAGAATTATTTTCAGGTTTCAAACTTAAATGAATTAGTTTGTGTGAGGCTTAAATGTAGTCACCCTCCTGAGTGCTTTCCCACCTAACAAGATGTTTCAGCTTGCCACAACAGCCCTCTAGAAGCAGAAGTTTAAAAACAGAGGCTGTAGCACAGCACAACACTGCAACAGGACCAGCTGTTCACAGAACAAATTCATCTTCCCCTGGAACGAGTCATCACATTTATCCACTTCTAACTTGAAGTAAATATGAAAGCATATGACTGGCAAGATGCTACTACTACCTCCCCGAGCCCATCAGCAAAGGTCCAATTTCTCTAGAGTTACTACAAATTTGCCAAAAAATTTCTACAAGTGTCGCTGCTCCAACCACTAGTTTGTAAGAATGGTTACATTTCCTTAATTCTTGCAGAAAAAAACCCCAAACTCAACACTAAGCCAAAATACCCAACACCAATTGATGCCAACAGAGTCCTTTGAACCACTGTTCACCACATGACAAAACCATCCTATTGAAGATTAGTCTTTCAAGTACAATGCTTTCTGAAAACCAAAAGAGGTTCTAGAAATATGTTAGTATGGAAGCAGGGTTTATTGTTCAGCCCTCACTCTAATCCAAGAGAAAATATTCAACCCAGTATTATAACTGCTTAGTTCAACCTCTGTGTAATAAGTGAATCTAAATCCATTATAGACAACATCTGACGGTCCAGTTACTCTCCTTTATGTACTGAAGGTATGCCAAAGGAGAAGGAGGTACATCAAAAGTTACACTGATGTCTCTATTATGGACAGTCCAGAAGACAAATCATTAAACGTTCCCAAGTTATACCTTTTCCAGAGATCATAAAATGAGATCACGCTTTAGGACATCTGACATTCCCCAGATTTCTATATTTAATCAAATTCTCTTCCCGTATTATGCTGCCCAGTATTGAGTTTAATGTAGTTTTCTGACATTACACAACACTAGACCCTCTGAGGTAAAGTCATTATTCTTGGTCCCTTCTGTAGGGCTGCTTGACTGATCAGATGATATAATATTAATTTTGCTTCCCAAGTCATATTTTACAAGATACTTCATCAGCAGTTGGATCAGTCTGCACAAATTCCTCACCCTTCAGGAAAAACAAACAGGGGATCAAAACAACTTTTCTTTCAGAGGGAAGTCTATTGCCAACTTCTAGGAGCTTTTCCTGTAAATGCTTCTGCTCCTTGGTTACTAATGAACCAATGGCTTCAGTAGCTCAAGAGCACCAGAAAAAGAAAACTTTCAACATCCTTCCTGATAGCGAAACAGCAACAAATGAGCTTCCTCAAAAGTAGCTACCAGATTCAGGTAGAAACTCCCTGATGACACCTGCCAGCTGTTCTTTTTCTTAGGCTGCAGCAGCTTAGTACTCTACAATAAATCCTTCAAGATAAACAAAAATTCTCCGGACTTTGATAAAGGCAAATCTTGAGAACAGTGTTCCACCAGCTATCTATGCATGGAAACCCCTCTGTTCTGCAACTGCTTCAAGTTTCATGACATCAACCTTCTGAACTCAAAGCTGCAAGAGCAAGCTCTCATCAGACACCTACCTTTGATCAAGGCACAGAAGAGACACTCCTCTCCCTCACTCATCAGAGCCTCTCAGCCCAGACTGATGGCAGACCTCCAGGCCTGAACAGTAACATCGGGCTTTCAATAACTTCCCAAAACACAATATTCTCCCCGTTGCAGTTCATCCTCTGCCTGAGCAGCTTCAAAACAGTATTTCAGACAATTTAGAGAGCATCCTGAAAGAACAAACACCACTCCTGTCAATGACAAGAGTACATATAAAAATACCTGGGTGGAGGTTTTACTTTGGTTTCCTTCTTCTTGATTTTTTTTTTCTTTCGGTAGTGTTTGTTGCTGTTGTTCTTTCTGTTTGTTTTAAACCAGAGGCTGAATCTCAGCATTCCTCTCTCTCTCAGCTGAAAATAACCACTGCACCACATGGTCCATCATCCTGGCCTGGCTGCCCTCATGCATTTTTTTCTCTTCTACACACCTGCACAGCTTCAAAAGGAAGATTTGGCTGGGCACAGTCCCACAGCAGCTTATAATAGCACAGGGTACTCACCACCACCCCTCCTTCCCCCACTCTTAAAACCTGTTCTTTCTGGATTGAGGACAAGAGGATAAGCATTTGCATCTCCTAAAGCTTTGCAAATGCAGAATGTTTCTGCCCAGAGTCTCAGATAAGGCATTTTAAAGAACAAACTCAAAACTGACTTGAGGCACATTCCTGTTTCTCAGTACTTCTGCACAGGCAGCTCCACTTCAGCTGACTTACTGCTTCAAAAATCATTCCAAATATGTAAACTGTCTGAGCAGGCAGGAGAATTCAGCTGTGACCACAAGGGTTTCCACTCCAGGACCAAACACTCCAGGTCTGTCCTGAGATCTTTCATTGGTGCTTTGAAAATAACCAGTTCTCCCAACACTGAAATTTTTGTTTTGACAAGGTGCATTTCAACAAGAAAAATTTCCTTTGGCCCCTATAATTTTCTGGATAAAGACAAAGCATTTGCATTCAGAGACAGATGTCAAAGCAAGCTTTTTTAAGACATAAATCAACTTGCATGGTATACAGTCTCAAAATAAAGGGAATAAAGTAAAGCCTAATATTTCAGCATGCTACAGAATTTAGCATTACCTTTTAGAGACATAAATAAATAAAATCAAACTCCTGTAGTCAAGTAAGATAGTCTGAAAACATGGTGCAAACCTGTGTTCATGGGGTTCAAGGTTCTAATGTTTGTCTTCAGTGACGGACAAACCTGGGACAAAAACCTGCAGAGTTTTTCTGTCCCATGAAGGACTTTCCCAGCCTGGCAAGATGTTTGCTCTTTGACGACTGTAGGACCCATAAATCCTTATGCTTACAGTTGAAGTAGATATACATTTAGATTGGCAGCTGCTGTTACCAGAAAATGTTATTTTCATTACAATGTCTTTCATCTGTTCTGGTAAGTGTTCCTGTCAAAGATGTATTACATGGGTCACTCAAACTCCAGAAGAAACTATAAGCAACTACACAGAGGCACAGGAAAAAAAAAAAAAAAGCAAAATTCAAAAACAACTATAACTCACAAACTCTTGGATAGAAGATAGCAATCCAACAACTTTCGTGGGAGACAAAGTGCAGCACTCGTGAGAGTTATATCATCATACCAGGAGATTTTACTGTTCATTGCAAATCTAGCAAACAGAAACATTATGGAAGGAACAAAGCTCTAGAAACATTATGGAAGGAACAAAGGCAAATTTCAGGAATATTGTGGGAACAGGGAAAGCTAAAAAGCTGAAGATGAGAAGAGCACTACCTATGTAGCAACAAAATGTGGCCTATGCTCTTAGAAGAGAAACTCAGCATTTCACTAAAAATGTTGTAATAATATAGAATCATTGAATGGTTTGGGTTGGAAAAGACTTTAAAGAATCATCTAGTTCTAATACCACTGCTGTGGGCAGGGACATCTTTTACTTAGATCAGGTTGCTCAGAGCCCCATCTAACCTGGCTTTGAACACTTCTAGGGATGGACATCTGCAACTACCCTGAGCAACCTGTCCCAGTGGCTCACCATGGCCATACAAATTCTCATACCAGATAGCTTCTTCCTTCTATCTAATATAATTCTACCCTCCTTTAGCTTAAAACCATTAACACTTGTCCTTTCACACTACAAGGCCTGGTAAAATGTCTCTCTCCACCTTTCTTATAAGTCTTCTTTGAGTCCTGAAAGGCCACAGTAAGGTCTCCTCAGAGCCTTCTCTCCTCTAGGCTGAACTATCTGAGTGCTCTCAGCCTTTCTTTGTAAGAGAGGTCATCCAGCTCTCAGGTCACTTGCTCAGTGAAGTGACTCTTCCAGACCCAGTCTAAGAGGTCCATTTCTTCCTTGTACTGTGGGCCCCAGAGCTGAATGGTGCAATCTCAAGAGAACAGAGTAGGGGGCAGAATCGCCTCCCTCAACCTGCTGGCCATTCTGCCTTTAATGCAGCCCAGGATACGGTTGGTTTCTGGGCTGCAAGTGCACATTGTCAGCTCATATCCAGCCTTCTATCCACCAGAATCCCCAAGCCCTTATCTGCAAGGCTGTTCTTGATCCATTCTCCACCCAGCCTGTACTGATACTGATGACTCCCCTGATTCAGGTGTCAAACCTTGCACTCAGCCCCACTGAACTTCATGAAGTTCACACAGGCCCACTTCTCAAGCATGTCGAGGTTCCTCTGGGTAGCACCCCTTCCCTCCACTGAATCAACTGTACCACTCAGCTTAGCATCACCTGCAAACTTGCAAGGGTTTGCCAAGGGTACATTCAATCCCACTGTCCATGCCTATTAATAAAGATATTGAAGAGTACCAGCCCCAGTACAGACCCATGGGACATTGCAATCATGTACTACCAAATGGAGAGGAGGGGCAGTGAGGGATATATAGGGCTGAAAAAGCAAAGGAGATTTAGGGTGGAATTCAGATGCCTAATCACAGGTACCTACACTTCCCCTCAGCACAGTCAAATTCTGTGTTTTGTCTCCTGCCACAGCTGCAGAGAGGTGCAGCATTCCCCTATATCCTGCATCATACCTGTAGGTCCCATACAGGGTCTTGAATACTGAGAAGTTTTGAGCAGCGCTAGATGCCTACATTTGGGCAACTGACTTATCATCATCTCTGAGCTGCTGAAGCAAAACAAAGCAAAGAACATCTGTCAAAGCTGGACTTCTGGCTCCTCTTGCTGAGGTTTAAAATGCAATTAGTTAAGCTGGTTCTTGAGGACATACTGAGCCAAGAACATTTAAAAGGATCTTTATTTTATGCTTATAACTGACTGGTTTCTCTGCACCAGCCAGCAACTGTTCAGTCCCAGAGCTGGCTGAGCAGAAAGACAGACTGAGCTGGCAGTTCCACAGAGCCATGGAATTGCAACATTCAAGTTTCCAAGTTAAAAAAAAAAGTTTTCACAAAAAAATCCAAAAGTAATCTTCACCACAACCTCAGGGACTGAATGAGCAACACTTCATTGTAAATAACCTGTATTTTCACTAGGCAGGAAAAACTCTAAATCTTTTCACTTTCCATACCAAAACAACCCTAGGAAGTTAGGCTCCCCCCACCTTTTGAAATGACTATTTAACAATCCTTCTTCTTAAAGAGCTGTGGTGCAAGGTGTAGCGAGCTAGCTCACAAATCCTGTACAAATGTTACCAGTTTGTTACCCCATCACTGCAATCCCTGCAATAAGCTCAACAAGAAAAAAAAACAAATAAAATCAGACACGAACCCTTCACAAACCTTCATTAACCTTCACAGACCCTGAATGAATGCATTCCCATTTACACTTTAATTTGTAAACAAACTTAGTTCTCCAGTTAAAAAAATTATTTGATAGAAAAGCAATCACTACAAAGCTATTTAAAAAACACCACCACACACAAACCCCAAAACTTCAGTATACAATTTCATGGGTTCTGCATCTACTATTGTTGAGAGATTGCTAGGGAAGAATGCAATCAAATCTGTATTGCTTTTGCAGTCCTAGTTGAGGGCAGTAGTTTATTTTGGTTTTAACAAATGCAAATTAAGTCCCTCAGCAGCTCAAGGTCCACTGTCCCATTATCTGCCATATTGTCTTGTCCCTGCCAAGGCAGTTATATGTAGCACCTTCGCAAACTGCAGAGTTTTCATCAACAGTTACAACACATTTGAGAACAGAGCATCCAAGAGAAGTTCCGCCAGCGAAGCTCATTCTCCAGACGTCATCTGTTTGCCTTCCAAATCCTATCTAAAAGGCAATGCAGAGGTACACCTTTGCATTACACACAATGACAGGACGGAACTTCTGAAACAATATCCTTGCAGTATCATTTCATATATAGTAGAGTTCACATTTACGTGGTCAGATGCAGTGTGGTGTTTTACAGCCTGCATATAATCTTATACTTTCCAGCATTCAACCCAGAAGCCTGCCAAGTGTTATATTCCAAGGGCTTGATTTGTCAAAACCAAGACAGGAGCAATGTTGCATAAAGACTACAGTCTTAATGCAGTCCAACATGGAGAAACATTAAAATGAACAAAAAAAAAGTAGTAAGACAAATGAAAATGGTGTATCAAGATGCTACCCAGGGACTGCAGTCTGATCATGTGAAACACCAAAGTAGCACAGGTTGACAAACAAGGACAAAATCAGCATGCCTGAAGTCAAACTTACATTGGATGATCATATTATTCTATCCAAAGTTTGGAGAGAAAATCTTGCAGCCTCAGATCATCAAAATCAGAGGGCTCAAGCCAGAAGAAAAAAATCTGGCACCACAATCAGTAGCATCATCCTCAGAGCTGCGTTCCCAGGCAGAGGGGGGCCAGATGACATTACCACCTCCGGAGGCTACTGAAACCTGGAACTTGTATTCCCGCCATCATCCCACCACCCATGTCCTTCCTGTCCTTTTCCTTCTTTAAAACAGGAGAGTTAGCTCCCTGGTGGGGTTTCTTTTGTTATTGTTTTTTGGTTTTGTTGTTTTTTGTTGTTTGGTTGGTTTGGGTTTTTTTTGGGGGGGGGGGTGTTGTTTATTTGGGTTTTTTTTCTTTTTTGGCTATGCTCCTGAAAGCCTCTCAGCAGGAAGGTTCTTTAAAGCATCATCTTAACTTGACAACAGCCTGCTGTATTTGTGAGGTCTTGGTAGCTAAGGCTGCATGACCATCTTTCCCCAGAAGTGATGGTACAAGTGTCAGGAGCAGATATGAATGCACTACAGTGTTTGCTTTCACTTCCACACAGTTTTACATTAGCTTTTATTTGCAGAGGCCAAATCAGCTTTCTTGAAGGAAAATAAAACAGCTCAAAACTGAAACCTAAATTTTCTGATTTCTAATTTTCTGAGGACAGTCATCACCATCTGCTACAATATTTAAAATTACAGTCAAGCAGAAGTCATTTAGTTGCTGGACACACAAATGAAAGCCATTAAAACCAGAAGCTTTCAATAATACATCAATTGCCATTAGCTTTTTCTTCTTTTGTGTTTTGGGTTTTTTTTGTTTGGTTGGTTTTATATCTGTAAAATAGGGCTGAAGCTTTCAGAGCTTTCAATTGGAATGAGCAGGCTGAAGACTTTGAAATCAAAGAATTCCAAATAAGTCTTAGCTGCTCAGTGTTTCGCTCTGCTCAAAGGTGGTACCCTTGACTCAAATGATTTGGAAGGTAATTAACATCATTGCCTCCTCCACCTTTGCACTTGTAAAAGTACTTGACAAACTTATCCAGCACAGATTTACTTTCTAGTTTTCCTGCAATCCTTCTCAGCCAGCGAAGCCGACTACAGTCATAGAGGCAAGTCAAGCTGAATCACAGACTTTGCTTACTCTAGGACTGCAAAGCAACTTATGAACCACACTATCACTACAAGAATCAGATCAGTTTTTTCCTCAAATCTGAATTAATCTACCCCAATGCCTCTTTCAAGAAGATGACCATAGCTTCTACATTTCAGAAATGCAGCAGAATGAAAATATTATGAGATGCCAAGTGTGACAGCAAGCAAACAGATGACCAAAACCAGGCAGACTCTGGGAGTTCTGTCTTCTCCTAGTTCCTCAGAGAGATAATAGTTAGTCCACAACACCAGCATGTGTAGATGAAACAGCAGTAAAAATTAAAAATCCTTCTGTATGCTTAATCCTGAGACCTTGCTTTGGTATACCATTTCCTTGAGCTTAGAGATTTTGTAGTGTAAGAGTTTTAATAAAAAACAATCCTCAAACATTTCTTTCTGTAGTCAATATTGGGCCAGTTTATCAGACATTCTACACTGCAAGTCTCTCAAACAAACAAATTAACAATTTTCCCCAATTGTCTCTTCAAGTATTTTAATTGGGTAAGAAATAAAATGAATGGGCAACCTCCAAACCATTTCAGGATCATGTTCACAGCAGCTCATTGTTCTCCCCATACCTCTACATTCTCACTTCTGCTGCATTAACCTTGCATACATAATATTCAGATACTTGGTCCCTCTTGTGCCCAGAAATCCTGGCACTGACTGCACAAGTTGAATCAGTAACAAAGGATCTATGCATTAGTTCTGGAAGGCAATCCCACATGCTACCATGCTTCTGCCTCCAAACAGTAGCACAAGAGAAGAACTCAAATGCAACATTTAACTTTTACTTTTCCAAAAGTTTATCCCTACACCCCATCCTCAGGCCACTTCTAGCAGGCTTTGATCTTCATGCCCGGAATCTCACAACATTATTTTCCACTATGTGGGAAATCTGTTTATTTTCTTCATTCCGAATCCTTACCAGCTCCAGAGCTGGATCTTACTTCTTTACTTCAGTCAGATAGCACAGCCTTCAGCCCTGCAGGTCTGCTATGGCAACAGCCCGTTTGAAAGACAGTCATAACTCTCCATAGAAAGCAGCCTGCCTCCTCCTCAACCCTTCTTTCCTTTCCGTGCTCTCACAGAGGTATATGGAGCTAAAGAGGTTTGCAGTTTAAGCTACAGAATTGAACTGTGATTGTGTTGATGTTAAAGTTGAGGGGTCTTCCACTTTTCCCCACTCTTCCTTGCTGGCACCTTCAAAAGAAAGGGGAAACTGAGGAGGAGGAAGATTGACGGTCAGGCAGCAAGCCCACTGGTTTTCAGAAAGCAAGAAATAGAATAAAGCCCAAGGGAGAAAAACTTCATAAGCCAAGCAAAGAAAAACATGCCAAGAGCTTCAAGTAAGCTGTCTAGGCCAGACAAATGGAAATACAGAGGAGAAAGCTGCCTCTCCAGTCAAGTCCCTCAATTATTCATTTTGAGGAAGGTCAAGTTGTGCACAAAGCTTCCCCTCCCTCAGCTCCAATTTTAAAAGCACTGAAGGAAGCAGTGACCATGCAGTAATAAAGCTGAGAATGGATAGGTCACTTAAAGGAATTATACCCATTCCATGTTAGTAGTTTCACTGCTACGTATTTCCCTGTCTGACATTTACTTTAAATCAAGCAGCACTTGCAGGAACAGAATAGATTCACAGAGAAGATGCTGGAGAAAAAACATAGGAACTTAAATAGCAGAGGCTTGACATGTTGCCTTTTTGGAGGAAAAATCTGCTCTCTGAGCTAACCTGCTCTACAAAGGACTTATGTTTTACATCTCAGTTCATCCTTAGGATATAGTTCTGGAGCACTGAGTCATCTTACAGCATAACTATTTGCATTTAAAGCAGCATAAACCAGCACTTCTGTTGAAAGCCGTGGTTTCTCTGTCCCCAGAGAAAGGTGATTTTCTCCCCCACACCTCAATCCCTCTTCTCCTTATGCCACCATAAGCACTCATACCATCAACACTGCAAGCCAGACAACCAAACCCTCGAAGGTAAAATTAAACAGGAAAAAAATAAGAGTTGCTGTGAAGCAGAGACAAATGAAGCACAGCTCACAGCAAGGCATAAGAATAACCTTAATTATCCAGCACATTAGAAGTAAGAGGAGCCTGAGGTAAAGTCCTGCATAGCATACAAAATGAACCACCTGTATAAAAATGTTAAGCTAGGAATTGAACGTTAAAAAAAAAAAAATGTTAAGCTAGGAATTGCTCAAAGAAGCAAAGGTTTGAGGACTTCGACAATTGGAGAAATAGCCTTTAAGTTTTCCTCATCTACATTCCCACTATGCAGGTTGTGATTTTTCACCTTTTGCAGCCATGGCAACCTTGATAATAAACCCATCGATTTCCCCCATAGCGCCTTCTAGAACCTCACAGCAACTGCCCCATCCATCTCACACACGCTAGCTTAACCAGAAGATACCATTCAGAAACAGATCATTGGATCTTGACTTGAAGACTCCGAGTGATGGAGAATCCGCTGCACCCTTAGATAAGCTGCTACTGTGGTTGATCACCCTCAGTATTGAATTCTCCACTTCTCACTGGTCTGAGTTGAAATTACCATGCACATAACTTTCCTTAAAAGAAACTACCTTGCAAAACATGAAGTATGTCACAATAGTTTTAATTAATAAAATAGAAATGACATAACTACATTATACCTGATTGAATTTTCCTTAGATAACAGGTTGGTCAATATTTATGAAGTTAGGTAATTTTTCAGTTTTTTCACAACTCAGTTGGATGAGTATAAGATTAAACAGCTAATTGTTACTAGTGAAAGCAAACAAATAATATTTTTCATAGATTTAAGGGCTCTAGAGCAGTGTTAGCACAGTACTGAACAGTAGAAAAGGAGAGTCCGGGCTCCTCCATCCCACCACCATTATGACTGGACTGGTTTCTGACAAAGGAGCCAGTAGTCCTTTAGGCCCAGAGCCACAGATTTTAACCTTCATTAGCATTTTTGAAACTGTTGGTTTGTACTTGTTGCCACCAGCTTCCTTACCTTTTTGTTATACATAATTGTGGGAGTTACTTTAGCCAGCACTTCAATTTCCTACAAGAATGGTTTAAGTTATTATAGAAGACAGCTACACAGCTGGAGGTATTGGGGACACTATCAGCATCAATATCACCTTAGAGTTACAAGTATTTGTGCTTTTATGTGACAATATTTTCTTTTCACGTAATTTTCACTCTTGCAGTTTTGCAGCTGAAGATGGTAGCTTACATTTTTTTCCTGCTTTTTCAATTAGGAGGAATGAATTGGGTAAACAAGTCAAAATCTGCAGATGAAATTCTGCAGTATCAGCGCTGTAGATCACATCTGCTTCTAGAGATTGGTAAAAGCTTTCATGCCTGATTACCTTGCCCAAAAAAGTAAGTCTGTTCCTCAGAGCTACCAAAGTAGCACACAGTTATACTACAGACAGCAGTCCCTCTTCTGCCTCAAGTCTTTTTTTTCTTTTTCAGTGTAGATTTTGAGAGCAGAAAGTTCACTGAAATATTTAGGTTTAAAACAGATAAATAAGCCACTGTATGTGAAATTTCTGCTCAAACATTACCCCGGTCACACATGCCTGTGTGTGCATTCACACTCCCCTCTCACACCCTTCCAAAGCACGTAGAAAATAATCATTACATGTCCCACTGCCTTTTTCCTGTCTTATTGTCTTCTTCCTCTCCTTCTTACAGAGTGCATGTGGAATCAAGGAAGATATGACTCAAAGCACAGGAGCTTCAGAGGATTCACAGCATAAAACAATAATAGTTTCACTTTCTGACTTTAATTACTGAATCCAGCCTACATTTCTCAGCTGTCTTATCCTCCTTTCTTACACATACACCCACATAAAATACTCAAATTTATTTTTACTTCATGTGTTGCAGAAACACAGCAAATCTCAATCTGAGATTAATATCCCCAAAGCTGTTGAGATGCTCTTGCACTTCAATTAGAAGAGCACATTTTAAAAGAAACTCACTACACAGCTTCTCTCTCCACATCTTATTACCCTCTCACCTAGCTCTCAACAGGCTGAAAGCAATCATCATTACTCCTTAAAAATAATAACAAACAAGATAAAATAAAAACTAAACCACAAAATAAACCAAGTTATTCTTCATCACTAAGTAATAAACTCACAAATTTTAAAACCATATGAAGGACTAGTTAGGAGATCAGACAGACCTTTAAGATTGACGTGGTACATAAACACCACAGAATATGCTCCAATTAAGATTTTACCCAGTGAGCAAAATACTCTTATTACCCGTGTAGAATTAAACATACTAAGTGGAAAATAAAGAAAAGGTCAATTTTGATCATATTCTTAAAGCCCATAGCCAAAACCAGGCTAGAAATGGCAGGTAAATGAAAAAGCCTGCATTCCAACAACCTGCAGGAACAGCTTCTATTCAGGTCACTGTAAGATGCATCCTCCTCCTTTATGGAAACCAAAATTTATTCAGATTCAGCGAGTAAGTGTTTGTGCATGCAAACCTTCCACAAAATCCTTTATATTCAACAATCTCCAATTATTAAAATGAGCAAGTCACAAATTCATTAAGTTACATCCTTTACAACCCCTGTCTCCAAAGTGAAGGCTCATTTAGCTACATAGTGTTTAAAAAAGGATGGGAAAAATAGAAAAAAGGGACATTTGATTTATTAGTTTTTCAAAAGCAAACAAACACAAATGCTCATCACTACAACTTCATGAGACTCCAGCTGAGTCCAGAATCTCTCTAGGCTGATCACTATATAAACAAGTGTTGGGTTTTTTTGGGGGGGGAATAAAAATCCTAAAAATCTAGGTCTTAACTGGAGTTGTTCAGAAGCATCCACTTCATGGAATTCAAGGGAGGAAACAACACAACCAAAAAAGGCAGTAACTCACTACATGGAGGACAGGAAGACAACACTGGCCAGAGCTGGGACATGCTCCCTGGAGGAGCCCATTAGACGAGCAGCTTGGACAACTGCACAAACACACAGCAGACAGGACAGCTTGTCTGCTTTGTTTCTACCACAACTTTTAATGGAAAGGACACTAACCCACAGAACATCTCTCTTGTCAGATTACTTGGACCAGAAATAGTCAAAAACTTAAGAAAGCGCCGGGGTGGAGGAAAAGACAGATGAGAGGGAAAAGAAGGCTAAAGAGAAAATGATTTAGTTAAAATCAAAGTAAGCTGACACTTTCCATTCCCTACTGTTCAAATAGTTTCTTTTCCAGTTTGGATCATAAAACTAAATAAAAGATAAGAATTGCAAAATAAGAGCGAAGGAATTAGATCACAATGGTAGTGGAAGTTGAACATTTCCACGTCTGCTGCCTTTCATCCTGTACTTGACAGTGTTCCAAGCTTGCTACAAATTCGCTATGAAATTATATTCTTCTTTCCCAGTGACAGTCTGCTGTCCATGCTGTCTTTCACAAAATACTTTTCTTCTGTGCTGATCACAGCTGCCCACTGAGCAGGATACAGATACTTTGAACAGTGTAATAAATCTGTTTTTTACCAGAATTTGATTTTCCTCCAAATATTTCCAGCATGACAAAACTAGAGGGAAAAGGGAAGAACAGCTATAAATTAAAAACAAATCAAAAAACTCCAGAGACCATAAAGTAGCATCAACATAAAGATCAGCATCTCAGATGTAATTTGGGGACAAGAGAAAGTATTTGGAACTCGGGATTTTTATGCAAGTTCTTTCTAGCACACTAAATGGAAATTCAGTTTCTCCTTGATCAGTCAGTAAAGGCTCTCTCTCCTTCCCCTTCTTTAAGTACAGGCATATTCATTAATTACTTGAGCATGTGAATTATCTTCAAACCTTTACTTAAGCATTATGCCAAGCAACTCTGATTGAATGGCAAAGCCAAGATTAAAGAGGACTGTAAGTCTTTTGGTTGAAGAAAAACTATTGAGTATTTTCAAAGAACACAGGAGACACCACACAGCAGTGATTAAAGCCGGGCTGTGAAACAAGCTGCTGAACCTGAGAACTCTACATGTAAGGGGCAATACAAAAGACAGATATGAAGGAAACTAATTATTGAAAGCTTGAGCAAGTAGAAAGTTAACCTCATGAACTATAAATGATGTTTACATTAGCTTCATTCTCCCAATATTACAGCCTATAAGTTGTGCAGCACCAACAGCTTAGTTTGTTATGAAGTGACTGGCTCTAAAGAATATACTTCTTAACAGTACAAGCAGTCTCAATGAAGATGTCTATTGTGCAGCTGTAACCTCCTTCTCCCCCAGCAATCAATTGTACAGGAACTGAGAACATTGTCAGACAAACAGTCCTTCAACCCCAGCTCAATATAAAAAGCAATTCATGCTCCACTTTCATACTTACATACTACTGTTTTTAGCTATTAGATATTTTCAAGGCATCCATCATATTAGTATGCAAGCACACACACTTGGTGAATTAAGTACACACAGAAAAAAGCACTACCACTCCTTCCCCATAATAGGTATTTGGAAGGGGTCTTTTTACTGAGTGGATTATAGCAACATACACATGTGGTCATCTTGTCTTGTTATTAAAAGCAAGAGTGACAATAGATCCTACTTTCTATGCAAAATGGAGAACAACACAGTAAAACATTTCCCTATTCAAAAATTAAAACATAAGCCCATAGGAATGTTACTCACCTGACTCAAAGTCCCTAAAATGAAGAGAATAATATATTAACAGTCTGCAACTTGAAATATTTCTGTGTCAGACAGTCAAAGTAAAAAAAGCAAACACCCCCCCCAAACTCAAACCTGGACATTTTTTGTCATTTATCAGCCACAAGATGTTCCACCAGACTTGCACAGAGGCCACAGAGACACATTTAAACACAGATCTTAAGACACCTCTGTTTCTTTTCTCACCTGACTATTCCATTGGCTATTTCTGGAAGAAAGCCTTTATCTGCAAGTGTAGGCACCATATAACCTAAAAAGAAAACTAGCAAAAAACAACAGCTTATGAGTGAATCACAAGTTACAGTTTGGCCAGATTCCTCACCACCAACAGCCACTGTCCTGGATGGCACATCTCCCTTGACTGCTCAGACTAAATATGACTACTTCAGCAATAAGGTAGACAGCTTGTTACCCACCTTCTCTTCTTTTCTCTCCTGTGTAAAGAAGTCAGAGCCCTGGCCCCAAAGAGGGCCCTAACTACTCTCTGTAGCTGAAGGCACATACTTCCCACCCATGCTGTCACAAAAATTACAGTTTTCTGTTGAAAACAACACTTTATCCTGAACAGGTTTTGAAAGAGTTTCCCCACAATGCAACATACACACCCCTCAAAACAAACCAGCAATGACAAAAAAAGCCCAAACGCCTTGCTGTCTTCCTTCTATGAAAGGAAAACACATCCTGGAAGATCATCATAAAGACCCAAAGAAGAGAATGCTGTTCACATTTGACACCCTTTTGCTAAAATCAAGCAGAAGTAATCAAAGCTGCACTAACTCAAGGCTTCTTTTACAGAAGATTAACAGTCTGCAACTGTAACAGGTTCCTCTAGAATTAATATGTAGGGAAGGGATTATTTGCCCATTTCCCTACTCATAACGTTTAATTGCTGGTATGATCATGTAAAGGCCTATTTGAGTCCAATCAGCTGAAAATAAGTCTATTGTATGGAGATTTATTAGACCTTTACACCTTGAAAAAAGCTTTGATTGGTGAACTAGCACATGCAAACTCAGTTTATAGTTAATTAAGAAAGATGAACAGTGGCAGAGGGCAAAAGAAGGCAGGAGTGAGGAGCAAGATAGCAAGATGAAAGCTTCCTTCAACCATTAGAGGATGTCCCAGCACTCATTTACTCTAAGAAGCAAGTAGCAAAACAGATTAGGAAATACACGAGTAAATAACTAGGAGGCCCTGCTTGAGCAAGAAGGTTGAACCAGATGACCTCCAGAGGTTCCTTCCAACCTCAGCCATTCTGTGGTTCCAACTCTGAGACACCAACATTATTTAAATGTAAAAACAACAGGGGAAAAAAAAAAAGACAAAGAAATAAAAGAAATGCAGCTTCCAACTCCAGCTTTGTTTCTTGCAATTTACAACCACCTCTATTATAGCAAGGCCATTAAGTTAAGAGTTCAAACTATTAAGCTGGCATTCCTTTATCATTACATCTCATTAGGAATAATATCAGTTTTATTCTACAAAGCTTTAATAGCCTCATTCGTTACCACCAGGTGTCTTAATCCCCAAAGAGCAATGAACAAATACAGAGCATACTGAATAGTTACAGAATAATTATTCTAAAGGTATCTTCTAATGCAAGTTTATCCTTTAACTAACTTAGTTAAAAGATAAAATTGCTGCCCCTTGGAAGCCCATGGAGAGCAAACCCGCAACTGAATGCAGGTTTTTAAAGCTTCCTGCTGACCTGCGGAAACGAACCCCAAAACTCACAAAGAGTATTGAAGCAGGTATGTATATTTACAGCACTGGGGTGCATGGGGGATAAATGCAGCCTTTCATGCCCCCTCATTGCCTTTGTTTAGCTTCTTTAATGTGGTATAATATTACATATGCATTAGCAGTATT
>VZRE01013995.1:0-65044 GCA_013396775.1 Cephalopterus ornatus
GGTGAGGGGGGGTGGGAGGAGGGGAGAGAGATCCAAAGAGACTTAAGATAAGTCATATACCCAGCTCTGGAGAATGTGCGTTGCCAAACAAGCACTTAGCATAGGCCAAAGATGCATTGTTTTGATGACAATTCTGCCACAAAGTTTGCTTTTAAGTTGATACTTGTCTGATCAGGCTTATCACAAAAAGTACTGAGTGTTCAAGTAATCATTAGATCACTAGAGCAAGCAATGAGGAAGTCTCTTGTCTTTGAAATGATGCAGAGAAGAACTTGAGTATGGCCAAAAAAATGTGCGTATGAGATGGAACCAATTCTTAAGATAAAGAAATGAAAGAAAGGTGAAACAAGTGGAGGATGGAAATAAAAGAATAATAAGATAAATTAATAAATTTGCCAAGCATCAATATTGATCCCAGAAACCAAGCAATTAAATTATATGGATTAGGTACAACAATAGAAAACAAATATATAGAAAAAAGGGTGTATGTATTTTCTGTTGAGGAATCAGTCTGATTTGAGAAAAGAGAATGGGAACAGTGTGCTGTTCCCTGCGTGGGCTGAAAGTGGGGAAAGAACAGAGCCTGACTTGGTATACTGGAAGCAGTTTAGTCTGGAAGAACAGTAAATACAGATATGTGTTTTAAGAACAGCTATGTCCCTTCTGGTTTCTTTTCTCTGTGTCTGTTTTTGCCTTGGTTGTCCATTCTGATACACCAGGAAGCCAACAACACACGTGTGTCCTGAACTGATCATAAAGCCTGCAATTTTTAAATAATTTTTGCAGTTCCAAGGAGGAGGCATGGAATGCCCCTGGGCTTGGATCATCCTGATTTTGCTCACTTGTGTTAAGCCTGGTTTTGAGTATGTTTGTGTAGGGGCTGTGTCAGAGACTACAGCCTATGACTCTTAGTTGGCAACCCAGAGGCAGAGGAAATGCCTGTACTGTCAGATATGAGCTAATTAGTCTTTGTTGAAAAAATCTCTTGATTTTTTTCAAGACGTTCTCCTCCTACCTTCCTCATGGGGCACGAGGGCATGCCTATGGTGTGTTTAGGTTTTTGAAGTTTTCTTTTAACTGCTGGGAATTTTCCATATCTTATTTTCTCTTGTGAAGGTTTGGTCATGAACCACACTGAAAACTGAACTGTCTTGTTTCTTGAAACCTATTAATTTTATAAACCACAAGCAAAATATAGTGAGGCAGCTGCATTGAGAATTTTGTCATATGACCCAGCACTAACCTTAGCTCAGCCCAGCCAGGCAAGCTGTGAGGGATGGCTCACCCTGCCCCAGCTGGGCTCTAGATAGCTAATGATCAGAAACTACCAGTCGGGTAGAAAAGATTCTGGCAGCTACCAGACGTTGTTCCTCTGGGCTCTGATGAGTTGACTTGTAATTCGTGAATAATCTTGATTGCCTATGCTTTCTGTCATTATCATTCATGTATCATTCTGATACATGTATGTTAAGTTAATTCTGCAGATGGTTAGAGCAATGGCATTTTATTTTATTTTTAACGGCTTTATTCACTGCATCCCAGTGTGCTCCCCTCTCCCCCCAAGATGATACCTTTATTACACATTCCTTTTCTTTTTCTTTTTTCCCCATCTATTACAGATACTAACTGTTAGTCTAATAATGTGATAGCAGGATTGAGGTGCCATTTTATTGTCTCTGAGTAGCTGACATTTTGTTCTAGCTCTTTTCCTGCTTGCCAAGTAAAGGCAGTGTTCTGGTACCAAGTCGGGAGAGGAGGAGTGTTAATTTACCCTGCAACTTTCCCATGACTGAAGAAATTGGCTGTAACAAAAGCAGCCCTAACATTACATTATCCTGCAGCTAATAAGTCAACCAGACGTGTGTCTTGTTGAATTTTATTGTCTCTCCTCATAATATTTTGTAAGATACAAGAACCAGAATGCACTTCTCTCGAAACACAGTCTTCCCTCAAAATCCTAAGTCTTCAGTCTTTTGCTGGATTTCTTCAACATTCTCAAACAATAACCCCTTTTAAATTACCTGAAAGACTTGTGATACAGTCTGTGTCAGTGTCTGTTTCCTGTTTTCCCACATTTTGTTTCTTTCAAGGTTGTTTTTGCTTTTTGTATTCCAACTGAATACAAAGAAACAACTTACTCTTAAGTCATTGTGACTGCACAAGAACATCTGTGTATTATGTTTTATTCTTTTTCTGTTTTCCTTTTTTTTTGTTTATTTTGGTTTGGTTTTGGTTTTTCCCCAGAGAACAGAAAAACTACTCTACTTTGTGAAATGCCCCTCTAGTGTAGCCTAGTTCTGTTTCTGATATTTGATGGTGAGTGATACTTCAAATATGGTATGATTGCTCCAGTGTTGCACCCTTCCTGATCACTAATTTGGGATTTCCTGATCTGAAGGAGGTTTATGGACCATTAATCTTTAATAGCTGCCTACAAACCTACACTCCATGAGTTCCTGGTTTGAATCCATGTATTCTTCTGGCATCCACGACACCCCATGGCAATAAGTTTTGCAATTTCATTGTGTGGAAAAAGTACTTCCTTTTGTTTATTTTTAAACCTGCTGTCTGGTAATTTAATTGTGTGCCCCATAATTATTATTTTGTGAGGAAATGTTCTCCACACCATTCATGAATTTGTAAGCTGTTTGTGAATGGATAACTTCTGTTTTCTGAGCTGGAGAGTTCAGACCTGGGAGAGCTTCAAGTGATTAGAAGTCGTCCTCCATGTGTTTTGTAGAGTGCACACAATTCACGATGTGGGTGCCCAGTGATGTACATTGCTGTGTTCTCTCCAACCAGCTGGTGATACTGTTTGCCTTTTTAGAATTGCAGAGGATCCCACAAGGATCATCGAGTCCAATTCTCTGAATGGCCCATCCGGGGATCAAACTCACAACCTTGGTGTTTACCAGCACCATGCTCTAACCAACTGAGCTAACTATTGCTGAACGTTGATATGCTAACAACAGAGGGCTATCCACAAAAAAAAACCCCAAACCGTTAAATTCTTCTATGTGGCAATATTAGAACAGATCCTGTCATTGTATATGTATATAGTTAGGGTATGCATATTTTTTGTTTGGGTAAGTTCACACTTTCCATCATTCAGATTGATCTGTGATTTTTTTTTGTGTGTGTGTAGTGATTTGTAAACTCTGTATGTCCTCAAGATCATGCTCTCTGGGATCACTTCCTATTGTCTACATACTCCTGAAAGGACTGCTTTTACTAAAACAGGACTCATACTCTCTCTAAACATGCTCATACTGTGTTTAAATTTCACCTAGTTCTTCCTGTATGGATGAGAGCTCACTTGGATGCCATTCATCAACAGCAGAAAATTGGCTGACTGCTATAAAGACATTGTTACTGTTTCATTTTAAAGAACTTATAGGCTGCCTAAAGTAACCACTGGAAGGTCGGATGGGCAGTTTGACACTGACACTTGTACAGTTGTTCTGTTAAATGGGAATGTGTCCAAGCAACATCTGCTGTCTTGAAAGCATTATCCGCAGTCATGCTGTAGCTCACTGGCAAAGTGTTTCTGATGTGAATATAGTCGTACTAGTGTAAAGACCGCTGGAAGGAAAACAGTCTGTCCTTTACTCGTAAGAAAATCAAGCTGCACCTGCCTCTTCATAAAAACTTTCTGCTGGTACTTACCGTTTTTAACTCCTGCACTGACAAATAATCTGTCAGACGACTACAGTGTAAAATTCCTCATAAATGTTCTTTCTATTCACATCTGCCTTTTCTAAATTAAAAAGTGGCATTTCCCATAACAATTTTGAGTGTTTGTATTATATGTGCAAAAAAAGCTTATTCTACACTTTCTAACGTAGGCTGGGTGAATTTGGAGTAGGACTTAGTGGCTTGAAAACAGGCATCTGGTGTATTTATAAGGCCTCTTGAAAGACATGGAACTGTCAAATATACATGTTACATGGGTACCTCCTGCCTTTCTGGAGCAGCAGTGAGGGATGCTAAGTAAACGAAGTCATCTCAAATGGCACTATATATGCATGTGTTTAGGCAACCAAATCGAGAATTTTGTGTATTGCTTGATGTTGAAGGTTACTGGAGTTTGCATTTACATTTCCAGGTGGTGCTGGGTTAGAATTTGTGACTTGAATTTTGCTTTTGTGTGGTAGCACTCTGGAATAGCAGATATCCTCTACACTAGGCAGCTGGGAGGCTTCTAAATTCTGTCTCTGTGGAAGGTGAACTTATAGTGAAATAATAGAAGGCCAGAAATAAAGGCAGCAGAGGGCCTCTGCAATCCATGTTCTTCCTAACTTTCTCTGTGGTTTTGGTCTGTGATTTCACTTGCATATCCAGAATACAGAACATAATTCTAGTGTTAGTGAATCAGCAATGAGGAGTTGTCTAAGTTAATAACATAATGCTTTTCCATGCATATAAGGGCTATGCAAATGAGAAGCTTGTGAGTCACTTGTGAGTGCATTATTGGGGGCTGTCTGTGTTAAAAGCCAGTTACTCAACCTTTATTCTGAGGGATCATGGATAGGAGAATCCAGCTGCGAATGTAATGTGTCACTTCATCTGCCTATATGTGCCCCTTAGTGTGTTCTTCAGTCTTCTTGTACTTGTAGTACTGTGTGAACCTATCTAGGTTGTACCTCTTCTGGTACAAAAATGATTTCTGTATTGGTGCAGGATATTAATTTTTTTCCTCCCTCTCTGCAGAGTAAGTAATAATAGGTCTATAGTTAAACTGTATTTGAAGTCCACACTGTATGTTACCAAGTAACTTGCTTTGTGGATAAGATTGGGGAGCACTGTCTGTTACTGAATTTTTATCTATTGATATTTTTAGTATTTTTTGTATCAAAGTTACTGTCTCTGAAAACATTCAAGTGGCTATTACTTTTCTTCTGTTTGCAAGATATTTCATGCTGCAATGATAGTACTACTCACTTGCCCAAAGAGCTTCAGAGTTTGTCTTCAGTGAAATTTTCCAGTTGTAATTTTGTAAATACTTCAGCCCAGAAGACTTACCTGTTGGAAGCAGAACTTGTTTCAGGAGGGAGAGGCCTGGCAACTGGCTTGTCTTTGTTTCCAGTTAGTGCTGCTTTCCTCAGTAGATTTTAACTTGTGAAATGTGAAACATTTTTTCACTTTTTGGGGGAAGTTGTGTTGGGGTTTTTCTTATTTTTCCTTTTTTTTTTAACTTCTCCCCCAAAGGGGTGTTGAAATGAAAGTGCAGAAGTGCAACTTTCCCACCACAGAGTGCAGCAAACCCCAGTTTGTTCCATGTTGCCCCTCCAGTGTCTCTTTTACTGCTTCAGTGCAGAGCTGCTGAACATGGAGAAAGATGGTTGTGTCATACTGTCTCTTGGTCTGTTGTTAACACACCTTTACAAATAAACTCGTGCTGAATTTTGTTAAAAGCATCAAGGCCTTCATGAATGTTGTTCTGAGGAATTACGTAACTACTGCTGGGATCTGTCTGTGTGGGGTTTTTTAATCTTCTGTTACAGAAGTAAATTCTGGTTATGTGGTTTGGTTAAATAAGTTGTCACAGAATTTTAAAGTGCTGACAGCTCCCAGCTTGACAGCAGACTCTTACTTCATGAACCTTTAGTTGTTGCGCTTGCATAATAAGAATCCTTTGAGTTAAGGTTTCTCAGTAATTTAACAGCATTTAAAGTTAGTATTTAAGACCAAAATGTGTTTTCAAGTTCAGGTATAAATTAAATATTTCTGCTTAGTGACATTTCAATTCCATAGTGTAAAGTATTATGAAAACGGAACAGGATAAAAATGCTTTGCTTTTATTTTTACTCCAGTTTCTTTCAATTTAATTCATTTGTTTGTCTTAATTTTCTTCTTTTTTAGAGTTTTAGAGTGCCAAGGGCTGCCCATTGTGAACGGGCAATGTGATCCCTATGCCACCGTTACCTTAGCAGGACCCTCCAGGCAAGTATTGCACATTCAAGAGCTTCCATTTTATAAGGATGATTTCTGTTTCCTTTGTCTATTAGAAATCTGCAGTCTCAGGTGGACAGCTGGGAGTATTTAGACACCACTAGAATATGTTAAGTGTTGGTGTGTATGTATATGAGCTACTGAATTATAACAGAATAAGTAATTTGAGGCTTGTTTCAGTTTTGATTTATGTAAAAATCTGAATAATCTCAGAATAATTTGAATATCCTGGAGTATATAATTTGTGATTAGGCTTAATTTATGTATCTTCTCACCTCACAGTTGGAGGCCAGTTTTTGAGCAAATTCATTGCCTAATTTTGGGCAGGGACAGGAGAGAAATCTGAATACATCAGCATCTTGCAGAGTATGCACGTTTGTATGTGAATATTTAGTGCCTTCGCTTTCAAGGTGTGGCAAATTATGTATTATTGTGTATGTCAAAACCCTTAGGTGGCTCAGTCCTATAATTTGATATATGCAGAGATAATAGCATGGATAAAATTTGGAATGAGGTTTTAGTGATGAGATTCTGCATAATACTCTTCAGTTTAAATTTGGGATTCAATTTTCCTGTCTGTTATAAAAATTTCCTGTGCTGTTGGATGTCACTTGTTTTCTTTTCTGCTTATCTAAAGTCATCTTTTATGTCTGTGTCATTTTAGAAACAAAACAGCTCTGCTGTGACCTCAAAGAATCAGATTTGGTAGCATGGGCTATTCATAATATTTTACTACAATTCTTGAAAATACTATAAATAAGAAGCATTCTTGGCAAATATTTACCTTGCATGCAGAGAAGTCTTTGAGCCTGTCTTTATTCTTCATCTTTGTCTATGTGCGTTGTGCCTTGTCGCCATTAGTGAGACGTGTATTTGAGCTATACACTTTGTTTTAAGTCTGTAACCTGTTTCAGATGGCACTGGATGGCTATTACTGAAACTGTAAGAAGATTGTTTGACTAACCCTTGAATGACCAAACTTACCTTTGTCAGCTTCCCTCTGCCTCCCAGTCTGGATAATGTATGACTATTGATCATGTATTTCCCTTAAGAATAGGGAGCATAGCCTTATCCTATTCCTGTCTGGTTTTTGTTGGGGGGAGAGGGCTTGCCTCCTATCTCCAGCAAGCAGCATGCAGCTTATTCCCATCCACTGCTTTATAATTGTGCTGCCTTAATCACCTCCCGTTCTACATCCTGCTTCCCAGTCCCCTCCCAGATGGGTTTATCGGTAAAGAGGTTGGTTGGCAAGTGTGACTGATGAGATGGGGTTGGCAATCTGTCCTGTGTCCTGGAGGTGATTAGTCTCTCTTATCTCTCAGCTTTTCCTAGGAATAGTGGGATATTCTTAATCTGTACATCATTCTCCTCTCTGGATTTTTCAATGCCTCTCATTTCAGGGTAGGAAAGCTGCTTTATTCAGCTGCAATGCCAAGAATAAAAATTTCAACAAATGTGCTGCTGTTTATTGTGTGATTTGTACTTACAGAGCCATCATCAGACTTCCCAACCAAAACTCTTTCTATTCGTGTGTTATAGATGGGAAAACATTGTTTACTCATGGACAGGCCCATTCAAGTCACATGGGAAGCCTATAGCAGCACAGAGTATTAGATCCAGCTTTACTTGACCTCTATGAAATACATAGAGTTGTCCAGTTAATATAAGCAGTTACAACCTATCTAAGCAGCTTTGGTGCGTGAGAAATGACAGATAGATGTTGGGATGAAATGATTTAGTAGGTCAGTTTTCCACATGGCTGATGTGCCTCTCCATCTGTGTCTGTTTTATCTATGCCTGCAGAGCTGTAGGGGAAGATTGCTGACACAGGACAACACAGAGCTTTTCTCTTGTAGGTAATGAGAACGAATCAAGCATAGGTTCATAACATTTGGGAGTCATCAAACAGCTGTTGGCTGGCCTGTGAGAAATGCACTGGGTGGCTCTAGCCCAGCACCAAGCAGTTAGATGTTTGTGGCTAAAAGCCATGGAGGATGAATGGACAGTGCTAAACTTGGTGAGGCCTGCTGAGTGGCTGGGAGGAGGTCTGCCATGTCTTGTTTCTACAGAACAGTAGAAATAGACTTCTGCTCAGCACTGCTCATAATAATTTGCCAGCATAATATTAACTAAGCTGCAGGGAAAGGGATGGTAATACAGCAATAAAAATATTCTTAGTGAAGAAGTCATTCTGGGTTTTTTTATTGTCTAACATCACTCAAAAGCAGTCATTGATTCTTCAGGCCAGGATTATAAATATAAATCCCAGAAATAGCTATGTTAATCTTTGTCTCCTGTGTTTTTAGAGTATGGGGAATTTTTGAATCGCATCAAGAGTGAGACAGTCTTTCCTGAGACACTGTTGCTGCTCAGAGCCCCATTCTTGGCAGTTGCTTTGTACAGATAGAAGATTCTGCTGGATCAAGCAAGTGACAGAATCAGGGTTCAAGGGCTTGTGTTTAAAAGAGGATAACAAACTGTGATTACTGCCACTTCAGAAAAATGCATTGAATCTCTCTCTTAAATGTGTGTGAATGTCTGTGCCTTGCTGTGCTGGAGCCACATAGCATTCCAGTTTTATCAGATAAATCAAGTGGATGGCTATTTCCTCTTAAGGGACTGTTTTAGGATCACACTTCTGCTAATGTTGTTTCTTATCCTTTTTTTTGTTTGTTTCTTTTGTTTCCTTAATTCAGATCGGAAGCCAAAAAGACTAAAGTTAAAAAGAAGACCAACAATCCACATTTTGATGAAGTGTTTTATTTTGAGGTTGGTATTTCAAAGGAATGGGTGATAAGCTGAAATATTATACTGTAGATAGTTGGCACAGCATCCTGCTCCACGTTGTACCAGCTGTCATCTTTGAAGACTGTTTCAACGCATGTTGCAGGGGAAAGAAGTACCCGGGATCAGACTACTTGTCTGCTGAAGAAGCACTATATTGCTTCAGCTCAGCTGCTCTGTAGGAAAAGCTTTAAGTTGGGCCCTTCTGAGCAACAGGCTTTACACTCAGTCACAGCTCATCCCATTAGAGTTTTGAAAAAGTACAGTTAAAAATGGGTTTAAAAAAAAAAAACAAACCAGCCCCCCCTACAGAGAAATTATTTTTTTTTTTTAAAGCTTGTGTTTTTATAGCTGCTCCACCCTGTCTTTCCCAGTCAATGGGAGGAAAGTTATCTCCTTAGGAATACTGAAAACTGTAGAGGAAAAATACACTTAAACTGCTTGTTCTGGATGTCTACCAGTCTGCTGCAATACCAGTGCCTTTTCTCCAAGTGGGTGACACCTCTACAGCTTTATTTAATACAGAGAATTTTCAACAAATCCAGTTAAGATAAAGTATAACTTCTGTGAAAGTTCTCATTTTGGTTCTTTCTGGCAAGAGTAACTGTAATTGTGGTGTGTCCATACATATATGTGCATGTGTTTATAATTTAAATACCTCTTGAAACTTTTCATTCTGTCTTCTAAAGCATGGGTATCTTTCTCTTTTCTTTTTCCCTGGGACATCATAGTCCTGCTCTCTGCTTAACTGTTCTATTTCAGTAGACACCTCAAGAATGTAGCTGGAAGTTGATGAAAAGCCAGAGTAGCCCAGTGCAGTTGGCATATGTTGAAAAGCCCCTTCCACTCATATGCCTTGCATCATTCAGGTCACATTTGCATAAGAAATTGTTGCTGGCATAGGGATGGCACCTAGGAATGTGGTTTCTTGAACCAGTTGTGGGATACAAACAAGTCACATCAGGAAGGGATAGCTGGAGAGAGAGGAGTCATACACGTGCTGGTGCACTGTGCAGATATGAAGTGCACGTCATTTTTGGCATTGTTGTCTTCCTCCTCCTTCTACAAACCACTGTCTTTGCCTAGAAGCCTATAGCTGTACTGACTAATCTAAAGTCTGTCATACCAGCAGAAGTGTGCTCATGTTGATGTAATGTGTTTGGATACAAGGAACACATATAGCAAGTTCTTTATTGGCAGGGGCACTTTCTCAGTACCCAAAGGTGGAAGCCATGAGGATAGTTATCTAAGGTAACCTTTCCTTTGCTAAGCCAGTGTATCTCATCCTAGGACATAACTGCCCTGCTAGCAGTGAGATTTTGTGCCTAGCTCTGTGAGACTGTGGAGTTGCTGCATGAGCACTGTTGGCGGGGGAGAGATTCCGTGATCCTGAGTACTGAAACTGCACTGAGGTGTCTGTGTTTGCTCAACGCTGCCCAGGGTTTCAGTCCGTCACCTGGCCCAGAATTGTGGTCTTTGGCAGTGACACAAGAGTTGATGTTGTATGTAAATAAACTAGAATGGACTTCCCTATTCTTAACACAGGTAGTTCTGGAGGTGCCTGTCAGTGAGAACTTTTAAATGAGAATGTAATCTGGGAATTCAGACTGTAAATCAGAAAAACTTTACCTGTTTGATTCCTCAGCCTTCCGCATGCTGCAGAAACAGCAAACATTTGGTATTTAAACACTGAGCTTGGCAGGTGGTGTCATATTGGGAGAGGAAAGAGAGAAACAAAGCATCTTCGAACTGGAGTTGGGAGGGAGGGGGCTGGAGACTTAGTTTGCCTTTGTGCTGAGAGCTGGGTTGCGTGCAAGTACCAGCAGAAGCAAAACCTGAACTCAAGTCCATGCCCCAGTTGTTCTGCTAACTCAGAGCAAAACTATTTCTATGTGGATAAGAGCAGAGCTTGGGAAATGTCTGAATCAACCAGAATTCTGAAACGTAAACATTCCCTTAGTGCAGACAGAGCCATCATAGATTTGTGTCATTTTGAGAGTAGTTAATACATATCAGGCTAAACGTCTTCACGGAACAAGGTTCAGTAGAACTGCTATGGCTGGGAAGTACATTCACTAATGAGATGTGGGCAGACCTGTGGCTGGTCCATGAAAAGTGCTCCAATTCCTGTGGAGCTGCACAGATTCATGCCTCTGACAGCGGTGTCACTTTCTGCTTCCAAACAGCTTCATCAGCTTTCCTGCAGTCTGCTAGCACAGTGATTGGCCGTGCCTCCAAGAAGAAGCTGATCTGTAAAAGGCAGTGAATGGGAGCTTACCTTTCTACAGCTAAAAAGTCGTAGATTTAGTTTTCTAAACGGAAAATAGCTTATAATTGGTTTGAGAAATAGAAGGGCTTATTTCAGAGATGCTGTGAGTGAAACTTGCACCTGATGGTTAGGAGCCATTTTTATCACCACTTCAGCTGCAGTGTGGTGTGGAGCTCTGTGTGCTGCAACAGGAAAATGGCCCTCTTGCTGGAACTGAAGGGGGAAGTGCTGGGGACCTGCTTGTGAACCTGCACGTGCTGGAAAACAAACAAGCAGCTAATACACAGGTTTTCATCTTTGCCTGATGAAGGGGACCAACACAGAAGAATTGTGCCCCCTTTTTTGTGAAATGTTATGTGGCGACTAGTTCAGCACCGTGGACTGGGAGTTTCCTCATCTTCAGTTCCATACAGCTATCTCTTTAGGAATCCCACTCTTGAGCTGTATTAATGTGCATACTAAATAGTCATATGGGTGAACAGAGATATTCATACATGTAGATTCCAGCAAAACTTCTTAGAAAAGTGTTTACTTAAAAGGGACATGCCATAAGTTACACTTATGCTATAGCTTTTTAAAACAACTCATGCATTACGGATACTAAGACTAAAAGCTTGCTTCTTCGTTAACAATGACACCATTAGCTTCACAATGGTAGTAGCAAATGTCATTTGCAGTTATGTAGGAAAACTTGCAGGAACAGTGAAGACAGTGTTTCCAAGGCTAGGGTGGGGGAATTTGTGCTTAGCTGCTGAAAGTGTAGACTGTATTTAAGTCCACTGTGCTTTTGGGCTTACGAGGTGCATTTGATTTCATTATAGCATTTGGTCTCCAGCTGCCAGTACCTTTTAGTTTTCATGTATCGCCTTGAAAATGTTTCCTGCCTCACATATACACATATACAAAAGGCTCTGAGTGTCCTGTGCCAAAGATTCTTTTCTGGTTCCTCTCCACTTAGGCAGCTAAATGGTTGCCTCCCTTGTTTGTGCCATCTGTGTCTCATGTACAGCACAAAACCAAGAAGTCAAGTTTACAATAAAAGCCAGTTTTTGTGAGTGGGAAGTATTAAGCCGCAAGTGTATTAAAACCTACAATAAAGTTGAGCTTCTGTGTGCAACCAAGAGCTGAACCCACACATCATACACTCTTGCATTCGACCGGTTCCTGCTGTGGTTTCAGCTGGGCGGGGTAGCCTTTTTCTCAAGTTTCTGACACACTATACAAAAACATAACCATCAAAGTCTTTTTATAGTCATGCTAGAAAACAAATTTTAAGAAATGTTTGTACAAAATCTTTTTTGCCAATGCTCTACACTTACAGCTTTCCATTTTTTTTTGCCTGTGCTTTGCTGTTTAATCAGTCTTGGAAATATGGTTGGTGAACTGCGCAGCTGGTTCTATATTCTGATATGCACAACACAGGCTAGGGTCTCTTGGACAATTGGTCTGCTTGACTTTTGTTGTATGGGCAGGTTAAATTGACTTCCAGGATATCAGGGCAGGCCAAACTTCCCAATTCTAACTGGATACACTGCAAAGTGTTTTTAAGGGTGGTTTTCATTCCTCCCCCACTCTCTTCAGAGTGCCTCAGGGCATATGTTGTACAGCTGTATTTAAAACCCAAATATTAATTGCCCTTTTATTTCCTTAGATGGATTATAAAAATGGTGCTCCTTCCAGTGGTGTTTTTCTGTTGTTAATGTAAACTCAAAGTAATATTAAAGATATTCTTTCTCTGTAAAGAAAGTATGGAGTATCTGGTTACTCTTGGTTATGACTGTGTAGCCAGCACTTTTGTATAGTCAGGAATCTGTTTAGTCAATATGTTTATTCACTTGCATGAATGTTTTTAGTATCAGGACTGAAGTCACTGCTGATAGTGAAAGGCAGTGATCTTCCAAAGCTCTTTACCAGTTACATCAGAAAGTTTTTGTATCAGATAAGCTATTAAAGTTTCTTCCTTTTTATTAGGTTACAAGACCCAGTAGCTACAACAAGAAATCCCATTTTGATATTGAAGATGTTGATGAAGTTGACAAAATGGAGATTAGGTAATATAAAATATTTCATTAGTATAAAACTGTCTAAGGTGTGTATCTTTGTAGTAGGCCCTGTTTTCAAAGTGGCAAGCGTGGTTTAACTGTTGATAAATCAAGATGGGGCTTCATCACTGTACCTGTATGTTCATTTACCTCCACTGTCTTGTAGATTGTATCTTGAATGTGTGTGATGGTTTTCCTTTGTATCCTGTGTATACTGTGTGTATGCTAATGTTCGGTTGTCATTAAGCACAGCCTTTTATGTCTTTGCTCCCCTTTCCTCCCTCCCTCAGTTTCCCAGGAGAGCCCAGAGGCTCTGTGATGCTCTCATTTAAAGAGTGTATTTTCTTTTATCGCTTACTTTAGCAACCCTTATAAGGTCCTTCTTCCCTGGAAAGAAACTCTTGAACTCAGAGTTTTTCTGGGGCAGAGGCAGTTTTTCTTCTCTTTTGCCTGCCAAACTTTAACTCCTTATTGCAAAATTTGGTATGATAAAAGTGAAATCAGTTGCACAGGAAAAGGGCTATTCTGATTTCAAAACCAAAACAACCCTGCCCCACCCCGTGCCACCCTCTCAGTACTATTTTAAGCTCTGCTGAGGGCAGTCAACAGCATCTGTGGGGACAGATGAGTATAAGAGTGGAGAGAAGAAAACAATAGGAGGTACAAAACTTGAAGATATCACATGCATCATACCATCACATACATTGAAACTTGGAGACTTAGGCCATCTGGTGATCTGGATGCATTGTAGATGAAAATTGCTGTATTTACATCAGATGATGAGAAATTCCCCTCTCCTTTATGCTAGGATTTGGAGGAAGAAAGGTTGAGGGAGAACAGCAGCACCCCCTTCCTCTCCAAGTATTCCCACGAGAAAGGCAGTGAGGCATCTCCCAAATGTTCCCTAGTTTCTTCAGAAGCACAGCTGGCTGTAAGGAAAGGAGGGAATACTGGGAAGGGGAACAGTACTTAGTCCCAGCAAGCAAGATGCGTCTGTGTTCACGAATGAATGGATTGAGAGCTGTTCTAATTTGACAGTCAGCTGCTGGTTCATGTGGCCTGTCAGTGTAGTATCGCAGTGCTACAAGTCCATTAGTGGATTCGTGTTTGCCATGGCTCTGTGAGGCGGGAAAGGGAAACTATTCATATGTGAGAGAGACAAAAGCTGTGCTCTTTCTCTGAGAACATCTGTGTCAGGCAGTGCAGGTTGTGTGTCAGGCGGTGTCTCGGGTAGCTGCTTGAGGGGCAACTCACAGCTAATTTATGCGAGAAAAAACACAGGCCCAGGTGCAGCGCTGGTTTGGTGGTGTCAGTGTTGCAGCACAGCAGATGACGTAGTCCTAGGACTAGACTATATTTCTTCAAAGCTTTGCATGGTGTAGGCAGATATGAAATAACATGTTCCATATCCCATGGGATGGAATGGGCAACTAAACCACATCTTGGGAGTTCCAGTCTAGTCTTTATAACCATGATACTCAGCCATACGCTGATTTTAAGTGAAATCTAGGATTCTCTGATAGTTTTTGTGATAGTTTGGAAGGGGACCCTAGACATTGCTGGGCAGTGGTTACACATTGCATTATATTTCAGTGATTCTTATTTTGTATTACTGGACTAAATGAAATTAAACAGTTTTACTTACTAAGTATATTTTCTGAACAAATGACTGCAACAATAATGTATGTAGAGCTGAGCTTCAGAAAAGTCTGTCATTCCTGAAATCCAGTGTATCACAGTGTGGTAAAGATGAATACTTTGAGAGGAGGCTTACAAAATAGTTGAGTAAAGATTAAGTATTTAAATAATAAGCAAAAGCAGATGAAGTGTTAGTCTTCATTGGTTGGACAAATTCTGCTCAGAGGTTTTGTCCCCTATAGGACAGAGTGTTTTTGTTTCCATCTCAGGTTCCCCTTCCACCCCCGCTTACTTCCTCCACTCTGTTGAGTGAGAGTTAGGTTGCACCCATGCCCTCTGGATGGATCACACAATTTATGGGTTTGGGGGTTTGTTTTCTTTTTCTCTCCTGAGAAAAATACAGTACCACAGGGTAAAGAGGAGACCTAGTCTCTCATGATTTCTGTCTAAAGCTATGGAAGTTTTGTCTTTTTGAGTGGGTGTAGGAAGTTGTAGGCAGGACATATCAACACTTGGGGACCAGATGTTCTGGTGAACTCATTGTTTCTCCTCCCCCTCTCTACTGTTTGTTTCTTTCTTTGACTACAATCTGTCCAGTTTCAGAATAATACTGGTCATAATTTTGCCTTTTAAAAATCTTGGGAAACAATCATCTTTTAGACTCTGAGGTCTCTGTGTTAAGATTTTTAATAAATGCTGTTCACTCTTTGTACTCCAAGAGCACAAACCAAAAATTTCAGAATTTACATGCCTGCTTTGCTTACTGTGTAGTGTGAGATCTATTTTTACGTGCTAGTTCCTCTTGTACAGATCCTTTGCACTGATTTTTTTTTTCTTTGACTCTCTGTTTAAATGTGTTAATGCTACTTGGCATCTTGAAAGAGTTTCGATAAAATAGAAACCAACAGCCTGTAAATACTTGATAAATTTTAAGTTTGACATTGTAAATAAACTTAAAGATTCTTTTACTCCTGAAGCTGCTTTTAGCTACCTGAACTTGTTAGCAAGATAATAACCCACCAAATAGGAGAAAGGGGAGAGGAGGTTGAGTTTTCAAAGAAGTTTTTTTTCCTTTTGGAGCATTCTTGCCCTGCAGAAATACTGTCAAAATATTAGAGTTTGAAGAACTTTACCTAGCACATGTGTAATGTGAGATGATGTCTAGTGTATGATACTTGATGTATGAGACACTGCTGGCAGATAAAAGACTCAGAGTATATAAAAGTGATGTCCTCTGCACTTGGATAAGACAGGATAAACCTTCAGCATGATTCTCAACATCCATGCCTTGACAAGTCTGCTGTGACTTGCTTAAGACTAGGAAAGTTCTGTAAATATGTCCATTATTTTCGGGACACAATAACTTTGCACCGTATCAAAATTTAGGTTGCTCTTCTAAAAAATCATCATTATTAAAAAACCTGTATTTCTTCCCATGTACCTTCCCCACCCCAAAGATTATGCCACATTAAATCTGTCACTTAGCTACAAAATAGTCAGCTGAGCTTGTTTTATAATAAAAATGCCTTTTAGAGGAAACCTTAAAATATGTACAGAAACCACTACCTTGGAGTTTGAAACCCTTGCTTTGAGGTGGGTATGGTAGCATTTATCTTCAAATGCTAGGTTAAACACCAGTACTTCTGCTTTGAATCTCAGTGCAGGGTTTTTTCCATCCTGGTGTTAAAGAGCATAAGAAAGTATCATCTAGAGATACATACCAGAACTTCCTAAATGTGAGGAACCGAGTGCCAAAAATTGTGTAAGCTTCAGTCAATACATAGATTATACAAAATGTAGAAACTATCCTGAGGCTTTGAGTATCTCTACAGAGCTAGTTTAGGTGCCCAAAATGTGTAAGCTTGAGACAGCGATTCTTCCCAGGAGCTAGAGCGCTGGGAAGGACTGTGTAGACATTCAGCCTAATTCCATAAAGCTGCCACTTAGCTGTTGGTAATCCCAAATTAGACAGGGACTGGCAGTATGGAGTCCTTCAATTTGCACTTTTCCCCCGGTGTCATTTTTACCTGTATTTTTCCATTTTTCCATTTCCTGGGATAGTCAAACTATCCCAGCCCTCCGAATCTTTATCAATATGGATAGTAGAAACAGTACAGATGAGAAAAAATTAATCTAGATGATTTTTCTCACTGTTTCATGGAGGTGAATTGCAAGGCTTCAGAAATCTAAGGGAAGGTTATCATTTTACTGTTTGGAAACCATTGCTGTACAGTTTTAAGTCTTTCTAACTCATAGACTTGAGGGGAAAAAAACCAATAAATTTGGAAAAAAGGTTGGAATTATTTGTTTTTATTTTTAATTTATTGTTAATGTTTTTAATTTTTTTTTTTTTTTAATATAGGGTTGATCTTTGGAATGCCAGTAACCTGAAGTTTGGTGATGAGTTTCTAGGAGAACTGAGACTCCCTCTGAAATTTCTCCGACAGTCTAGTTCTTACGAAGCATGGTATTTAACATTTTTCTTTTAGAGAATAAGTAGAAACATATGTCTGCTCTGAAGACTTAAGACTAATTACTGCTATGTGCTAAAGTTTAAATGGATTTAATTTGTATCTTTTTTGTAAGCAAGCCAAAGTAATCTTACCTAGTGTAAGAACAAGAAGTTTTGATAATGTGATTAGAGGTTTCGGTCTGCCTCTGTGTTGCGTGTGGGAGTTCTAATATGTTGTTTTTATGATATTATTTACTGAGTTCATCACCAATGCCATGGTTTTAGTGTGTGGGTTTTTAATCATAACTACATAAAACTTATGTTCAGAACTTCCCATGTTGCAGTTGGTGCAAAATAGACTGGCAAACTTAGTTAAAAACTTTGATTCAGAGCTCTCAAGGATTTGATGCATATATAAACTCTCTGTGTATCTGTATGTTTTCTATATGTTCATGTATAACCTGAGATAATCTTATGTTTTAACACAAACTTTGTCTTATTTTTTGCATATCAGGTATTTCCTGCAGCCCAGAGATAATGGTAACAAGTCATTGAAACCTGATGATCTTGGTTCCTTAAGGTTAAATGTGGTTTACACTGAGGACCATGTTTTTTCCTCAGACTACTACAGTCCACTTAGAGATGTCCTGCTAAAATCTGCAGATGTTGAGGTAATTTGCTTGCACTAATTGTTGTTTACCTGCAAATCATCCTCCCAGGGGTCTCTGAATGTTTATCACTATGGCACCATAGTTTTTTAGTTACCAGACAGGTCAGCTTCTTTTTCACACCTGAGAGTCTTGTTAAGCTTTGCATATCCCTGGTGCTTGTTTTCAGTCCTTGAAGAGATCTTTATCTGCATGCAGTATGGTGGGTGAAGGCACACCCAGGAACACCAGTGGTTTTAGCAGCAGCATATTCTCTGTGACTTTTTAATTTTACATGTGAAAATGCAAAGTAAACTTCAGTTTGACCAGTTGTTTTCCTGTAGTGGAGAGGAACAGGTTTGCTCGCATAACTGAGAAAAACCCAAACCAAGAACTATTCCTGAAGCATCAGAGTTGGACCTTATGTGCCCTTGTGTGTATTTTTAACATTTGTAGCAGTGCTTTTATTTTTCAGTGCAAGAACTGGGTTCTTTACTTACTGTGACTCGAAATTGTGAAGGGTTAGTTCTTCCCTTGCTTCCCAGGGAAATGACATTGAGTGAAAAGACAGCCATTAAAAATGGGGGGCCGGGGGGTGGGGGGGAAGAGACTGTACTGTAATAGTTTTTAAATTGCTGCCCTCTTGCAATCAGAACTTACAGACTACGAAAATTGGGATGTAACATCATCTATGTTATGTACAGACATGTTGGGTAACTGGCCATTGCAACTGTTACGTGGGGCTCAGCATTATGGAGCTAATGGTTAAAGAAAGAAAGGATGCTTGTTCTGAAAGGATTTCTCAAAGTTTTTATTTCTTTCCCCTGTTCAGCCTGTTTCAGCTTCAGCTGCACACATTTTGGGTGAAGTTTGCAGAGAAAAACAGGAAGCAGCCATACCTCTTGTCAGGCTTTTCTTACACTATGGCAGAATTGTGCCTTTCATAAGTGCCATTGCAAATGCTGAAGTGAAGAGAACTCAGTAAGTACCAAAAACCAAGCTGCTATCAAACCTACCTACCCTGCATTGGCTAGTGCTAGGATCCTCCGCTCAGTTTCTAAAATCACGCAATTTCAAAAGAAAATGTCAGAGTTGTTCCTGTTCCTCCCAGCTCAGTAGGAGAGTTCTGTATAAATGCTTTCACTGCTCTCAAGATCTGTTGAGTTTGATTTTTGGAGGAATTTCCATTGTGTTTTGTGAAATGTACTTGCAAGAATATTGTAAGATCAAAAGCAGGGATTTTCATTCTTCTCAGTCTTGAGTATAGTTGATGAAATTCTGTTACCTTCAGCTATTCATATGAAATCATTTCAGCTTTCTCATGTCTTAATAAATCATCTTGTTCTGAGTGTTTGTTGAATTTATTCAAAACAAAAAGCACGTTTCTTCCTAATAATGAATATGTAAGACAAGCTGTATGTCTAATTTTTCCGGTTAGAGGATGAAGGAACAAAGATGGGATTGGATTTGGCATGGGATAGCAGAAAACAAAGTTGGGTTGATTGCTTCTTTTAAGTCCCTTGTTTGACTTACTGAGGGGTTGATAGTTCAGTAATGTAAGATCTAGTATTCACACCAGGCAGCTCCTAAAGAACATTTGTTGCCACGAGCCTTGTGCCTATGTAGTGATGTTCTTGACAAACAGTAGGCAATTGGGAGGTAATGGGAATGACAGATACCGACTCTGAAGTAAGAGCTTCCTCTGTACAAAATAAAGTCTTTGTGTGGGTTGGCTCTTTTCAAAGTGTCTGAGGGATCAAGTGTTTTCCTTCCTCTAGGTAGGTGTGTTTTTTCTGTACTGCAGGTTGGCTGAAAGAGCGTGGTTGCTGCAGTATGAGGAAATTTGCTGCTCCCTAGTCAGTACTGTTGCTGTGATAAAACAGCAAAGATGGTGTTTGTTTTCAGGGCTTTTTGGCATTTTTAACAGGCAGTGAGCTTACTTTTTTGTGAAACAAAATGATAAATTCAGCAAAGTAATTCATCCTGTTATTCACTGCTTGTAAATGATTACAACCGTAGTAAGCTGTAAACAACAGAAAAGATATCAGTGTATGTACAAGAGCAGTCAAATAACTTCATATCAAGTTTGATCTGCTGTCATTAGGCACAGGGTTTGGTGGTATGGGTTGTAGATGAGATCATTGATTAGGTACCTATTTGAATAACGAAAATTGCTGTGCAAGGAATTGCAGGTACATGATAGCGCTACTGGCTAAAGCTTTACAAATCACAGTGGCTGTATGTCTAGTACAAGATGAATTCTGTGCAAAGGGCTTTTCAGAAAAACATGAGATGAGTCTGCATGACATCAGGTCTCAGGGCAGAACTGGGATCTGCACTGTGTTTAATAGTGTTATCATAGAGCAGTGCTGCAAGTCCTTTAGAAAAGATGACTGTTTTCTTCTCCCTCCCAGCTTACAAATGCTTATTTTGTAGGTGGAAGTAGTAGGTCATGTGTAATGTCCGGTGTTGTCGTGAGACTGTAATCACTGCCTCCTTCCTTTAGTCAAACTAATGCTGTTCAGTAGGATGTGAAAACAGGTGATTTCCCCCTGTTAATGTTGTAAACCCCTTTGATTTGGGCCTGCATGTTGCTGTGTTTGGATAGTGCACTGAGCACACTGCACTAATACAAAGAAGATCTGTAGTCCCTCTGGACTTTCCATGACTACCGCTTTTCGGTTATACCCTGGAAATGCACTAAATGCTGTATGACTGCATTTAATGGCAGGCTATGTCAAAGGGAGGTTTTGCTTGTGTATTCAAAACCAGGTTTTTGTCACCTTTCACTGCTGCTTTTATTTCCATGTATTAGCAGTTTATTGCAAAGATACTGAATTACAGAAAATTGTTTACTTCCAGAGATCCAAACACCATTTTCAGAGGAAACTCATTAACTTCCAAGTGCATTGATGAGACAATGAAACTGGCAGGGATGCATTACCTGCAAGTTACACTAAAGCCAATTATAGATGAGGTAAGAACAGTTTAGTCTGTTTATTTGATAAAATATCCCTGTAAAGGCCTCCAGGGAGCAAATACTGTTTATTACTTCTTTATTACTTCCCATTTTAAGATGGCTTTATAGGAGTAATTCTTAATAGTCTGTTTCTACATTAAAATCCTGTGTGTTACTTTAGCCACGGCTGAGTCGCCTTATTCAGAGACAATTGGATTGTATTAAATGAAAAGGAAAATTTCTATTTATTAACCTAAATTACTCTGTTTTATAAAACTTAGCATATAGTGTTTCTGAGAAATTAATAAAGTAATAATGAATAAAGAATATAAGCAACAGAGAGCTACTGTAAAGCTGTAAATAACACATTTAATCTAGTGGGTATAAAGGAATGCAGTTATTCTTAGATAACTGTGCATGTGATGCATGTATTATAACAATGGTTTATTATCTGTCCAGTCCAGAATAGTGAGTGTGGGTATTTTAGTGCAGTAATTGGGCAATGCTTTCAGACCACAGACTTCCTTTAAATGATTTGGCAATTTCTTCAGCTGTTGTTGCCTTAGTGTTTCATCAGAAAGTATCAAGTTTTAAAGAATATGGATATACTTCTGAAGTTCACTATTTTGGAAAAATAGGGCTTTTCTTGAACAGCCTTGCTTGCAAGGTCTAAAGAAAAATTCTGCATTTCATAGAAGGAAAGGGTAGAACTGATTGATGCAACTGTTTTTTTGAAAAAAATAAAGATCACGTAATTTACCTTTGATGCTTTGTCAAAAGGAAAAATACTGTTTATAAAGTTGGCTTTTGCCTTTTACCTCAAAAAAATAAGAATTATGCTTTTTACAAAACTTTTTCTACTTGTAGATAAACTTATATATTAATTGTTTAATATATTTTTTTTTCTAGATCTGCCAGGTCCATAAACCTTGTGAAATTGATCCTGTGAAATTAAAAGATGGTGAAAACCTGGAAAATAACAGGGTATGCATTAGATTTTGAAGACAAAATGTCTGTTTACGCTATCAAGTTTAACTGAGGTCCTCAGATACTTGATGTTGCAAATAATTTTGTCATTCATTAGAATACAGCGCAAGCTTTCTTAACACCACCCTTATAATTATTTTACAACAGCTTTACATTTTGCTATAAACCTGTAGAAAATTAATCACTTCTGCCGCTGCCCTTGAGGACAAGGATGACTTAGCCTGTGGCTAGGCTGGAGGAAATGAGGCTCAGTGGGACCTTATCTTTCTCTACAACTACCTGAAAGGAGGTTGTAGCAAGGTGGGGTTCGGCCTCTTCTCCCAACAAGGGACAGAATGAGAGGAAATGGCCTCAAGTTGTGTCAGGGGAGGTTTAGAGTAGATATTGGGAAAAATTTCTCCACTGTTCAGATGTTGGAACAGGCTGCCCAGGGAAGTGGTGGAATCACCATCCCTGGAAATGTTCAAGAGGCTTGTGGTTGTGGCACCTGGGGACATGGTTTACTGGTAGACTTGTTTTTGCTGGGTTAACAGTTGAACTCAACGATCTGAGAGGTCTTTCCCAGTTTTAATGACTTGGTGATTCTGCTGATGATGTAGAAAATGGTGCTATGAGAAGGAATGATATGCCATAAAGCCGTATCATTTAATGCTTGGATTTGATAGGAATGATATTGTTACTCTTTACGTTTACCAGAGTATAATTGAGTGTATAATGTTGAAAGTGGGAATCTTTTAATGATGCCATTATGAATAAAACCAGGAAAAGTGCCACTTGCCACAGCAGAAACTTATGCTAATTTTGTCATCTTTACACTTTTTCAGGAAAATTTGAGGCAGTATGTTGATCGCATTTTTACTGTAATTACAAAATCTGGTGTAAGCTGCCCTACAGTGATGTGTGATATTTTCTTTTCACTGAGAGAATCAGCTGCCAAACGTTTTCAAGGTGAATTTCTATATATTGTTTTGTTTTATTTTATGTAATTGATAGCTTTTAAACACAGGTGCAGTCTGCATGATCCCTGATGAATTTAGTAATTGAACAGCCGCTTATCTAAAATATGATTTGGAGAGTGTTTTAAGGCAGGTTTTTCATTGATTATTCATTCCACAAAGAACATGACTTTTAATGATGGTTTGAATTTTTTCTTAAACATCTTTTAGAGGAAAACAGCATTTAAAAAGATCATTATGATGGTATGTGTTTGAGTTCAGTATTTGCAAACTATGCTCAGTTTGCAAATGTTCAGAGTTCTGTAATAGCTCATTTTGCAGAGTTCATGCAGCAGAATTACTTTCTCCTCATATGTCAATCTGTAATAAAGGCCAGTCTATAAATTGGAGTCATTGCAAGCTCATTGCCCTAGAAGCCCATATGCTGCAAAGGTTTTCTGGCTGTCAAGAGAGAATTCTTTCCACTCCTAGATGTTTTGGCTCTAAGAGTGAGTGGAAATATAAAACGAATTGGGCAAAACAACTGACCTATGTATTTTCAGGAAGGGAAGCAGATTACAGTAAGGAAGTTTTAGAGAGTAATAAAAATTCAGCTTTTAAACAATCACTCTGGAGTAGAAAAGCTCAAGCAAAAAAACATTAACTGTGCTGTCATGTTCTTTATGTTAAAACAAATATATAGTGTGTTTTCAGTAACTACCAACTGGAATAGATACATTAGGAGTCTGTATAGCACTTCTGCTCAGGGCTATAACTAGGTAACAGAGAATTGTCCTCTGTGCTGAACATTTAATAATCTGTGTAAATTATTCACCTTACTTCAGTGCGTAGATAGCAGATGTTTGTATGAAACCGAAGTGAATGGTGTTCTCCTTGTAGCTTGTGTCATGAACCCATTTCTTTTTTTAAAAAGGCTGTCCTTAACATTTCCTTGGTTTAGGCTAGATGATCTCTGGTTCCAAATCCTCTATCATCAGTTAATCCTGTAACTCACAAATATATACATTTCCAGCACATGCTTGAGTTAGCTTTCTGAAGGCTTTCTGATAATTTCAGGAGGTTTTTAAGGAAGGATTATTGAAATGCTGAGTAGAGGTCTTTTTTTAAATAGGTGACCCAGATGTGAGGTATACAGCTGTCAGCAGCTTTATTTTCCTGAGATTCTTTGCTCCTGCCATTCTTTCTCCAAACCTATTTCAGCTAACACCACACCATCCAGTAAGTACTGTATCAGGTTTTTTCTAGCTATGTTTACAGTTCTGTCACTATAGTCTGTATATTGAAATTCTTTCTTTAATTTTTTTAATAGCCTTTAGGAAAAGTACCTTTGTTAGTTCAAAGATCTGCTCTATCTGTCTTGAATATGAAGCATGTGTTGAATGGCTGTGTACGTGTAGAACTTGGGAGATACGGGAAGACCAGTGAAGCTTAAGGATGAAAAAGACAGAGGGTCTAAGCTGCTGTGCAAACGATCGACATTTCTTCATCTTTGCTGCATTACATTAATGTTTGATTGTCAGCAGTGTTAGAAATGTTTTGGAGACTTTTAGTAGTTGTTCTCACTGGAAGTGGGCAGTCTTCAGGAAATCTCTGATTCTGTTTTGCAGGTGCTTGCCTTTGATTCTCAGATCAGTAGAGTAGCTATGAAGCATGATGGCTTAGGAGTCAAGAACCTTTTTTAAAAAAAGGCAACTTTTTTCCTTCTTTGTTTTATTGGTCTTTTCTAATTTTATGTTACTTTTCTGCAAGTGAAATAAGAAAGAAATACAGTTTACCTTCCTCTATTGTATATTTTAAATAGCTAGCCCATATAATATTGTTCTCTTTCCTAGGATCCTCAGACTTCTCGAACTTTGACACTTATCTCTAAAACCATTCAAACACTAGGCAGCTTATCAAAATCTAAATCTGTAAGTATGCCATTTTCATTTAAAGGCTTAATTTAGGAAAGTGGGGGTTTTTTATTCTTTTATCACTAATTATAGTTAAGCCTTTAAAATGCTTGAGTTGCACTAGCCTTATGCAAAACTGGTTATGTTTGCTTTGATTATAAGCCTCTCATGCTCAGAGGAAGACTAAATCTGTCTTAATCTGAACTAGATTTCAGTAAAACAAAACTGTGTGACCAACCTAGAAGTCTGTTTCAGAGCTTTTCATTTCTTCCATCTGGAAGAAAGAAAGTGATCAGGAGAACCTGTGAAGTTCTCTATTTGTCTGTGGTACATGATTAGCAGCTCAACAGGGCTTTATGTTTTGTTTCAGCATTTTAAAACTCAGCTGAGAAGAATTCACCCAATAAGGGGAAGGGCTATACTTTTCATTCCAGTTCAGTTTTCTGTCTGTCTGTGAGATTAGATCTAGATGCCCATACTCTGGATATTTGATGGCAATAAGTGTACCTAAAGCACCACACTGCTATAGCCAGTGATTATTTGGGGTCATTGGTGGGCTAGTTAGGATTCACACAGGCAACTAACTGTAGGGGACTGTGTACCTCAATTTTGAATCCTTTGAAACAGTAGAATTCCTTTTCTCACAATTTTTGTCAGCTTCTTTTAGGAGGAAGATTAAAAGCCACAGCAGAATTTTGATGGTTTTTGAATAATGGATTACTAACTGAGGCAACTGAACATTTGAAATGCATTCTGCTACCTTTTTGAAATAAAAACTTAGTACTACTAAATGTGTGCTGTATAACATGAAAATCGTTTATTTTACCTCTGGCCAGAAAAAAACCCCTGTCTTATTAGCACTGGCTTTCCTACTGACCTACTGCTGTTAACAATAATATTTTCTGTATAAATTGTATTATGATATGCCTTGTTTTGGCTTTGTATTTCAGGCCAATTTCAAGGAATCTTACATGGCTACATTTTATGACTATTTCAATGAGCAGAAATATGCAGATGCAGTAAAAAATGTAAGTAATGCATATGAATGTTCTGAAAATCCTGCTGTGTTGTTGAAGCTGAAGCTTGTAAACCTAGAATGTAATACATACTGTAAGTAAACCAGGAAATGGGCTGAAAAAAGCAGACTCCTGATAACTGTAACATTCAAGAAACTTTTATCAAATTATATGCATGCCAATAGTAGAATCTCTTTGGATGTACTTCTACTTAGTAATTAGGTTGGATTAATAAGCTGCTGCTTAGAGTTGAGATGTGTGTGCTTTGTAGCATGCTGCAGATCTGTGATAAAAAGTCCAAAAGGAAATGAAAGATAGGTATAACAAAGAAGAAGCACAAGAAGTGTTGATCATCTGCAGTTTTTCTGCTTAGGAGCATTTGTGCTATTTTTAGTTTACAACCCAGGAAGCCTCCCAGATTCCTCAAGCTTCTGCCATTGCCTTCTGTTTAACTACTTTTACAATACTTTCTGTAGGTCTGTGCTGTAAAGATATTAAAGATTTCTATTTAGGTGATATGGTCTTGTCATTTTTATATCTGCTTTTTTTTCAACTCTTAGTTTCTAGATCTAATTTCATCTTCAGGAAGAAGAGATCACAAGAGCATAGAGCAGCCTATATTGCTTAAAGAAGGGTAAGTATGCATGTGCAACAAAATCTTCTATTTGTGTGTTTGCCACCATTCTAAGGCAGCTGTCTTTTTTTCTGCCACCTGTATTCCATCCATGCGTTCAGAGAAGAATGTAGGAAAATTCTTGTGTTGCTGTTTCTGTTCTCTGTGGTTGCTATAGCTGATTTTAATGTATTTTCATTTCATTTAAACATCTTAATTTAATTGTGTTTTGAAATAAGTGGAAGAAAGAGAAGCTTGTATAACTTAATTAGCTCAGCTAAGGCAAAATAAACTTAAATCAGCATTGTATTTAAATCATGTTGATTTTTTTTCATGAACTCCAGTGAACAAAAGCTGTAAAATTCCAGCGTGAAGGCAGATACTGAATATCTTAACAAGGGCAAAGCCTGCATATGGAATTTGCTTTTGCTGCCCTATAAGATCCATATGCTGACCATTATCATGGTCATTTCAAGGAAAATTTGAGATGCAATTGGAACAGTTTCTCATTTTAGTACCTTTCCTTTTTTGGAAAGTGTGTTCCATATGCTGTATTAGTTTTAGATACCAATTGTTGACATTTTTTGTTACAAAACTGAGTAGTTAAGATCATCCAAGTGCACTGTGGAAACAGCTTGTTTGAGCTGGGAGGAGGAAAGTAAAGAAATCCAAATTCTTCTCAGTACTCAGTAAGCTGAAATACTGCTTGAAAGTAAGCTTTCCTGGTCACTTGAAGTAATGCAAAAACTAGATACTCAGTGAAAACACGACTACCTCATCCAGTTAACCTCAACAGTTCACTTTACTTCTCTGATAAGCATCTGTCCCTAGAAGCAATTTTGTCTATTCTAATTCCATACATACATTTATCATTCTTTTGTTTTTCAAAATAAATTTATAGTTTGTAACATTTTCTCTCTAACTGTAAAACATTTTTTCTGCCTCTGTCTTTCTTTTGCTCCTGTCTGATTTTTTTCTGTCTTTTCTTGCTCGGCCTGTGGCTGCTGTTTTAAGGACTCTTAAACTAACAGTAAAGAAAGTTGATGGTAATAGTTCATGCAGGTAAGATGGTAGAGACAGTTGCTGCTTTGCTGTAGCTACTGGCTGACAGCATGTCCTGTGCAGCAGTAGACTTGTCTGACTTAAATTTGGGGAGGAAGTTCTCTGTTTAACAATCCCAAAATGCCTGTGTAAACCCAGCGGAGAACATTTTGTTATCTATTTCTTGATGTTGACCTTTTATTTTTTTTCCTTAAAACAAAAACCTGCTGTATATAGAGAATAAAGGAGTTTTATCTGTAAGCAGAGGCTCCAAGAAGCAGCACCATATGGATCCTGATGAACTCACTGGAAGTGATTAAGAAGAGACCATAATTTTCTTGGCACTTTTTAAGTAGTATTCATTCAAATTGTTCTCAAGGTTAAGGAGTGGCCTTCAGCAGTCTATTTTTCCTGATGCTTTGCATTATTGTCATGTTATATCATGGGAAGTGGGTGGGAATTTTCACAAGCCTTTGATTTGATTTTTCTCTGGATTGAATGCCTGTTTAGTGGGATTCCTATTTGTCTTTGCAATGTTTTTACTTGCATATGTACTTTTGAATAAATGTGCACTGCCAAAGATTAGGCATAGGCACTTGGGTTTGCTGACATCAGTCCTGCCATTGCTGCCTAACAGCTGCCTGCCTGGTTCTTTCCAAAAGGAAGAGAATTAAAAGGAGAACTAGTTGTTTTTGTAGGTGAAAAGAGCACATTCATGCTTCCAAGCAAGGCTAAGGCAGATCCCGGCTCAGGTCTAACATAAGTGTGAGAAGAAACAGAATCTCCAAGCAGCTCATACTTGAAATAGGTTTTGTCTTGGACTTTTTCTCCCTTTGTGCTTCTGTTTGCTTGGACTTGTCGCATATTCTGCAATTGTTAGAAACAAAGAAATCAACCTTGTATCTTCTGTGACTTTGACTGCTTTTCACCTGTCTCTGGCAAATAAGAGCACATTCTTCTTGTGGCTGTGCCAATTATGGAGAATTTAATGAGGGATGTGCTCTTAGGTCTGCCGTATGCAGTTTGTGTTTTTCAAAGGGGGGAAGCTCTGTAGGAGTTCTCAATTTTAAGTCATCTCTTAAGTGTGCTCCTGAGAAGGACAAGAAACTAACTTGAAGAGTATGTTGTCCTGCCCAAGGATATCGGCTCTTCCTTTGAAATTTGCCCTTAACCTTGATATATGAGGGCTACTGCCAGTGGGGCTGGGTGATGACCTGAATCACATTGTTTAATTCAATATTTCCTAAGTATTCCAGGATTAAGGACCAAGGCAGTAACTGTCTGACCATTTTAAGAACGAGAGATGTGTAACTATAACCAGTTTTAAAAAAATCTATTGCTGTTTACTGTCCTTGTCAGCTTTTGCCCACACGACTCAGAATGAGCATCAGACACCAGCCCAGCTGGTTACGAAACAGTTAAGGTCTGAAGGAACTTGGGTTTCTGTTTGAGCTTTAAACCTGCAGTTTGGTCAGATGTATTGTAGTTGTTTCTGACTGAAGATACCAGAAGCAAGAAGCAGTATTAGCTGTTGTAAGCATTTTAGTTCTGCTATTGAAAATCTTCAACCAAGTAATTGACTGTTCTCTCTGTGTGCTCCTTGTGCTGTATAGTGCCTTGCCACTTGATAAAAACTACTCTGTAATAAGTAGTTTTTACTCGCTCTATTATATGGTTCTGTATTTGGCACAATAATAAATGTAATGTGTAGAGTAGCTGTTATCAACTCTCTACTGCATATGCATACACATTTTTATCCATTAAAAGTGATGCTGAGCAGTCTGAAGTCACCAGGCTTTCCAAAGTCACCTTGAAGCTTTTGGATTGATTTAGTGGATTTTAGGAAGGTGGTGGATGCATCATAGTTTCTTATAAACTCATACTGACAACTCACTAAATGAACATCCCTCATCTGCCAAAACAAAAGGGGAGGGGATATGTAGCTTTCAGCCATCAGATTACTTTGTATGTTACTGAAAACACGTTTCCAACTGCAGCATCAATGTGAAATTACAATGAAACTGTTGTCCTGATTTTGTTTCTAGAGCTTGAGATTGATTAAAGCATGCAAGAGTACAATCCCTCTGCTCCAGAGGCCTCACACCTGCCTTTTAATTACTAAACATGTTCAAAACTTTCTGAGCTTTCTTACAGCTTTTAAAAAAACCCCAAAACAATAAAGCTTGTAGTCAACAGGTCAAGCTTAGCAGAGCAATACTAACCATATTCTGCTTTTTTCTGCTGTACTAGAAAATTTGTGCAGCAAGAGCACAAATTGCAGTTCAGCCAAATAACAAGAGCCCCTATATAGACTACAAGTCAAGTTTCATGTCTTGCCCCTTATCTAGATCTGAAAAAAGGACAGACTTGACTAACAGATGCACTAAACCTATCCAAGTGTGACTCCTTTCCTTGCCAAGGCAAGACCTCAATAATTAGAGAAGTGTCCCCTCCTTAAGCTTTGCAAGTACCATAACATGTCTCTGTGTGTGTGTATATATATCTCTATGCAAAAATATGTATTCTATATCTATGTATATATTTGTATGCATGTATATATAAAACCTGGTGTATTGTAACAATTGGTGTCCTGTTTACTAGGTTCATGATCAAGAGAGCACAAGGAAGAAAACGATTTGGTATGAAAAACTTCAAGAAGAGATGGTTTCGCCTGACGAACCATGAGTTTACCTATCAGAAAAGCAAAGGTAACAAACGTTTGCCAGTCTTCTTTTGATATGTTATAGCGAAGAGTAAACATGAGGATTGTGTAGGAACAGAAGATTGAGATCTAGATCTGTAACTGTAGAAGGTACAGCGCAGGCAAGTCTGTCAGCCTGTATGTTCTTTCCCTTTTTTTTTAGGATGCCGTATGAACTGTTAGAGGAGCTTATTGGATAGCAAAGTACCTTATCAGTTAGCAAAATATTTGATAACATTTGTGTAATATCAACATCATTTGTAGGTTTCATGGTTGTGCCTAGTAGATTGTCCTAGGAAACAAAACTTCCAAACTTTACACTGGGATTTGGGTTTGTACTGAACATTCTCAGGTGCATCTCAGTTTGTTCTCGTAATTTCTGTAGCATTGGCACAATTAGGTGCAGTACACAAGGATTTGCCTGGAATGTTTGAACTTTCAAAATGTGTTCATTTAATGTTGCCCAGTAGCAAAGATTTTGCTTTTTGAAAATTGCTCCTATTTGTTCTGTAGTACACAACAAATACCACTTCCTTCCATCATACGGGGGAGTGGACAGATAAAGAAACATGTTCAGATCATGCCAGTCATTATTTCACACTCAACTTTGAGATCTTACATAACAACCATCCACATAGTTCAGTTCAGCTGACAGGAATGATTTCTTTCATTGTCACCTTCTCAGTAAATATGCTGCATCCTGCTGCAAGTAGTCAGTTTCTGACAGGTTTGTTAGTGTGAGGTAGTGCAGCTGAAAACAGAAATAAACTTAAGATAATACTAATGGACCATGCTAGCAAATCCCTGCTGAGGGGAAGATTTTCCTCTTTTTTTTGTGCAGTCAAAATGATCTTCAAAGAAAACTGAATCAGCCCTTAGAATAAGGGCAGAAGGTGAAGTTGAATTGTGAATAAGTTGCTCATTATCTGTGTCTGTGTTTTCTGCAGGTGATCACCCTCTGTGTAGCATTCCAATTGAAAACATTCTGGCAGTGGAAAGACTGGAGGAGGAATCCTTTAAAATGAAAAATGTAAGTAGGTCATTCATTAATGTATTTGTTAGGCTGCTCTAGATCCACCAGCCTAATCACCTTTTTCCCTTCTGTAACCTGGATTGGATTTCTATTGAAAGATGTACAACCACAGCTGCTCGTTCTGTATTTAGTAGCAGGAGTTTCCAAAAGTACAGCCCATTCAGATTCTTAACAGCCCAGTCAGCAGTCTTTGGATTTCGTGATCTGCAGCACACTCAGTACTGACCGCTGCTGATCAGCTGTCTGGGCTCCGTAATGTCAGACACAGGTAAGATGATCGAATCCCTGCCCTTTCTGTCAGACCTCTCTCTGTTGGGAGGGATCTGACTGCTTATAATTGTGAAGAATCGCAATTTCTTTATTAGCTATCATGTTTCTTTATTGGTTAATGAAAGTACATAGGTGTGTGTATATATAAATATATATTTAATTTGGGTTAGGTCATATGTCAAAAGAACATCTGTGCTGTGCTGGTTATGGTTTACCATTTTGGTTGCCACATTAAGGAATAAAATACAGCTGTATTTCTCATGCATGGAACACTACCACCAACTTCTGTATGGAAGACATACCAGCCATTGTGTAAGAACAGAGTTGATCAGTTTGGGTGATGTTGGGAGCCATACACCTCTGCCTGTAAAGCTGTATTTAAAAATAAGCAAAAAAACAGCTCATTGTTTTTTCCAGTTCTAAACATGCATCTACCACAGACATCTTCATATGCATAAGTGATTGTTACTCCTAGCTTTTTATGCCTTTTAGTCTTTCCTGCCATCTCTTCTGCTTCTGGGCACTATGCAGGGCAGTGCTTAAATCTGCCCTAGATAAGTTCCTCAAGCAACAGCTCTTCATTAAAGAGAAATACAATTCTAGGCTCCTCAGTATTTTCCCAGTTTCACGTATTATTTTGGTAGCATATCTCTCTCTGTTAAAAAGTTTCAGTTCCACCTGCTTCTCGAACATGTCTCAGTTGTACTGTTGTTTGCTTTGGTGTTTATAACTCAACTACATAGGCAAAACCCAACCAAGCTGCAAAGTAACTCTCAAGCTATCAGAAGGCAGCTGTAATATGTGATGAACTGTTGCCAGCTGTACTCTGCAGTGACTTGATTGAACTAAAAGCAGCCACATAGTTGAGACAAAGCTCACTGTCTGTGGAGAGGAGCCGAGCTATAATTCTGTAACTTATGCTGAGTCTACTGAGCTAGACTGAGCATCCAAAATATGCCTGTATTGTGAAGACTCTTCATGGGAAAAATATGTCTTTATTGTTAGCATCAGAAGGTGTGATATTTTGGTTGCTTAAATTCAATATTACTTATGAAATGAAGGTGACTACATCTATTCTGGAAAGTAAGGTTCAGAATCTTTCCATAAGCAATAAGGTTACCACCTTGTGCTAATATATTCCCACTTTTTCTTGTCATGCATAAATAGAATACTGCAGCAAGAACAGAATTCTCAAAACACCACAGCAGATGTATTTGGAATGGATATTCCATCATGGGTGCTAAATGTGATTAAAGATTTGTGTTTTCTATAGATATTCTCTATGAATTTGTGCTCTGAATTGCATCAAGTGTGTCTTTTTCACTCATGATAAATCTGCCTGTCTGACAGTAAGGCTACTAGCCTTCATAGTTCTTAAGCACAGTTTGGGAGAATGTGAGGGTGGCTTTAAGTACTGTTCAGGTCTTCTGTGTTGTTCAAGAGGCAACTGGGAGTTTTGGTATTGTAAAGGTCTTGCACCCACTTGAAATTCTTGGCTTGGTTGTGGGCTTCTCAGTAACAGTTGCCATATGTTAGTTCACTTCTGTTGGTATCCTCTTACACAAAGCCGTACTCCTTAAATCTGTTCCTTTTTTGCAATGCAGGGGGCTCCATTTACTCCAGCACAACATTAAAATTCTTTTCCCTATAGTTTTGTGTTAATAGAGGTTTGAACTGCATGCTCCCATCTTCCTTGTTCTTCGTTCCCTGCTTCCCAGACTCAAATTGACATTTATATCCTGAAAAGTTGTATTAAAAGGACTCTCTTAGGCATTTCTGGACTGATCACACTAAGCACCTCCTACATGGCCGTTGTGTGTCGTGACTTTCTAATTATTGTCTGATACATTTATGGATACTAGATCCAGCAAAAGGGTTGTTGGAATTTTCCCTTTCCTGTTAGAAGAGATGCTGTGGTTAAAAAGCCCTATTCATTGACAAAGTAGCAAGTATATTTGTAAGCTGTTTCAAAGGATGTTACACATAAAAGTGTCACAAATGAAGGATTGCACTTAGTACCAGTCTGCAACATTCTCCTGACCAGCTCAGTGCAGAATTCAGGCCAATGTTTCAGATCTTTGTAATAGATAAAGGTCAGTTTCAGTTTTGGTGTGGATTTTGTTCTGTGTTGTGGTTGTTTAGTGGTTTGTTTATATGTTTTTGTTGCTTTGGGTTTTTGTGTGTGGGTGTGCCTCTCTCATTTTGTTTTTAAAATAGCACAGAAAACCAGCTTTTTGGAAAATTATATTCCATATGATATGGGCAAGGTAATGTCGAATCATTTGAATAATCAAATGAAGAAGTAGAGGGGGAGGGATAACTCAGGAATATCTGAGAGAGAGAAGAAAACACATTAAAATTAAGTATTTGCAGAAGCTAGTGGAAATGAAAATGGTTGATATTTGTCTTTCCAAAATTTGCAGTTAAGATCACTAACTTGAGCTTAGTGCATGATCAGTGTAATCAAGCAATAAGGCTGTATGTCAAAAAATTGCTTCTTCAAGAGGAGGAAACTAAATGCCATTTTAGGTTGCAAGCTGTTTTGAACAGGCCGGAGAGCTCTAGTTTAGATTTGCAGTGCCCAATTCATAATACAGAACTAATGTGTAATTATTTGAACCACCTGATGTTCAATTAAAGAGAAACACTATTGCTGGGATTTTCTAATAGCAGCTATAGTTGGGAACAGAAGCATGGAAGTTATTAAAAGGCAAGAGTCACACTGAAATAGGTATTAAAAGGACTAGAAAAATGGCAGTGTTAAAGCAAAGCTGATCACTAAGGCTGCATCCAAACTCTTGATTTTTTATTTTCTGTCTCCTGCTGACTAGCATTTCCTTTCAGGCCAACACTGGGTTACTCTGCCAGCCTTCCAGAACTTGGAGCTGCAGCATTACTAAAATTGCATCCCCAAGGCTGACAGCAAATCTTGTTGAGGCCCAACCAGCAAGTTGATATTAGCTGTTTGTAAATCATCCCCTACAGAAATGATATCTTACTCCTTGTACCAGGTGAAAGGTCTTATTCTTTTAAAGGCACATTTGCTGCTTGGTTTTGTGTCGAAATCTATTTGTCGGTGCATTCTTTTAGTATGCTGTGTTTTTCCTCTGATAAATCTTCACTCTGAGTCCAGTCTTAGGTTCACGGATTCATCCTGTGGCTTATTTGCAGATGTTCCAGGTGATCCAGCCTGAAAGAAGAGTCCTGTATATCCAAGCAAATAACTGTGTGGAGGCCAAGGACTGGATTGACATCCTCACCAAAGTTAGCCAGTGCAACAAGAAGCGCCTCACAGTCTACCATCCCTCTGCCTATCTTAATGGCCACTGGCTTTGCTGTAAAGCTACTGCAGACAATACTCCTGGCTGCACACCCTGCACAGGGTAAGGACTAGTAACATGCCCATGGTCCGGGTCCTGCCCTGGGTGTGTGTGTCACTGCAGGGTGACTTGCAGGTGTGCAGTTACCAAGAAGATCTGCCAGGTGTGCAGGTGTCATGGTGGTTTCAGAGGCCGTTGTTATTGGTGTCTCTGATACTGTCAGTGTCGGCATGTCTTGGTCAAAATCTGGACATTTTTAGAGTTAAAGACAGTGATAGAAGTTGACTGTGGGATAAGATACTTTGGTTCTGATTCACCCGTGATTAGTAAAATCCCTTCAATGTCCTGTTTGTAAATTCCTGGAACAATCATGTGCTGATAGATTTAGTTATAAACTGAACTTTTTCTAAGGGGCAAATTCATGCTCTCTGATAAATGAAGACATACTGTCTGGTTTGTAGGAAACAGTTTTCATCTAAACTGAGAGAAGTAACAACTCTGTAGTGGTAGTTAGTCTTAGAATGCAAGACCTGGATGATTGGAAGTTCAGTGCTTTGGCTCCTCCATCTGGTTATAGCAGACTAATTCACCAAAATGTCTGGAGATCGACTTTCCTTTCAAGTCAGAGTGAAAGCCTGCTGGATAAATAAAGGCATAAAGAAATTTGAACTTACCCACTTCTTCTTTGGGGGAATATAGAAAGTTTTGAGCTCTATTGCACACAATCTGTTGGCTTTCATGAGTACTCACTTTTACTTTCTTTCTTGTTAAGTGCTTTTTTTGCCATAATATACAGTTTAGCATATAACTCTACCTCTCTTCTTGGTGCCTTGCAGAGGCCTGCCAGCAAATATACAACTGGACATAGATGGAGATAGAGAAACTGAGCGCATCTACTCTCTTTTCAACTTGTATATGCCAAAATTGGAGAAAATGCAAGGTGAGAATGAGAGATCATTGCATCTCCAATACACTTATGAAAGCAAAAATACCTGTGAAATATTCTAGCTAGACTAGCCTTGCAAGTCACATCCAAGAACACAGTAGATTTTCCCTTCCATTTCCCTTGTTTCCCCTTCTGTTGTCTTGAGGCAGTTGTGTGAATTATTTTTGGTGCAGTGTGCAGTCTCATGGTCTGTTAAAAGTTCTTTGCGTAATAACAGTTGTTTGAAATATGGTCTTAACCACATCATCCTAAAATAGCATAGACACAGAGCATTGCTTGGATGCTCGGAATTGATAAATCACAGCCAGTACTGAACCAGAAGTTTACTGATCCTGACAAGAAGCAAAGTTGAGGTTTCAGTGGAATATGGTTTTGTGTTACCAGAAGTCATGTGCACATTCCCCAGTTCAGATCCCAAGAACAGGCTGGATACAAATGGTTTCTTCAGAAAGGCTCTTTTGGAATTACACCTGTCAAGGTTGACCTGTGGATGTCTGTGAAATGTTGAAAAGTGGAGTTTTGTCTGGGAAACCCTCAGGAGCTGAGGGGAGCAGAGATGTGATGTAAAGGATAAAAGAAAGAAGAGACAGCAGAGGAAGTTGGTACTAGCAGGCATGCCAAGAAAAGTATCCAGTGTACACAGTGCCAGGCTTAAATCCCAGTTTAGCACAGGGAGTGGTGGGGAAGCCTTCACTGTGGCACTGATCTTTAAATAGGACTTCATTTTATAATATGAGATAAGCCAGTGGTGTCAAACACACAGATTGGAAAGCACTTTAATCTGTTCCTGGCTGCTGTGCAATTGCAAACTTAAGATCACCACCACTTCCGAGCTGTCTGAACCAGTGCCCAGCTTTCCCCTGTTCCGAATCCTTGTTATCAGAGCCAGCATCAAGTTTCGGTGTTGGGGAAAAGGACGCAGGTCTGGTGCAGGCAGTGCAGCAAGGGGAAGGGAATTTGAAAGCTGAAACTGAGACAGCAGTAAAGCTAGAAAGCTGGGGAAAAAGGGAGACAAAGCAAAATATTATCTTTCACCTTCTAATACATTCCGCTACAGTGCAGGAGTAGATCACAGAAGGAATATGTTACAATTGTTCATGTGTCTGTATATCTTAGCCTGGAATGCTCCCTGTTAAGATCAGAAAGTAGTGTAACTTTCCCCTTTGGATATCTCATTAAGGAGGCAGTAATCATGGCATGTTATGCTTATGCTTGTTGTATGAATCTTTTAAGGGTAATCTGGTGAAACATGACTCCTTCAGCCTGTGATGGTTTGGAATTCAGTCTGTACTTACTGCTTAGGGATGGAACCTGTCACAAGTGAATACTTGACTTTGCCACTGTGCTGCAGGGTTGGCCTGCTCAGAGTCAGGCCTGTGTCAGCTTTCAAACTGTGCATGGGGTACTGCTAAGGGTTCCTTGACACGAAAGCATCGCCTGTGCAGTGAAGGACAACTTCCCACCAAGCCAGTTGCTGCCCTTTCTGTATGAGACAAGGAGAAGGGAACAGGCAAGCCTCTGTGCCTACCAACAGCCCAGCAAAAGGACAGAGAAGTTCTGTAGATGTCAGCCACAGTTCTGTGGTGCTCATACAGAAACAAACCAAGGAACTGTATGAACCCGAGAACAGAGTATTTTTAGTCTGCATGTGTTGCTTTTTCCCCTGCTGCCTGATATCTATTCCTGTACTTTATTTTTTTTCTCCAGAGGCCTGTGGCAGCAAATCTGTGTATGATGGACCTGAAGAGGAAGAATATTCTACGTTCATCATTGATGACCCTAAGGAGACGTATAAAACACTAAAGCTGATTATTGAAGGTGTTGCAACTTTAGAGCAGGAGCATGCTCAGTATAAGAGAGATAAATTTAAGAAGACAAAGTATGGAAGCCAGTAAGTATAATGGGTTGTTGAAACAGGGGAACAGTCATGAGAAATGGTATTTCCCTTGCTTATATTCTGGTCTTCATATTTTGCTAAAAAAAGATGCTGCAAATACATGCAAAGTAGGACTGTGACTTAGGATTAATATCACAATATTTTAAAGAACGGTAAGGAATTTTTAAATGCTTGGTTTTTATGCAGTTTCATTCATTTAAAAAAAAGTGTGGGTTTGTTACATTGTTGTTTTTAAAATTTGAACATCAGCTGAGAACTTAGTAACAGAAGATAAATGTATTTACCAGCTTGTCTTGGAGAATTGGTTTAAAAATGGGAAGAGTGGCTGATACAATCACATGAATCTATTTTGTGTACACATAAATAAAGCATTCTGCATATAGCTGACAAAAAAGAGGATCAAGTCCATCAGTCAGTTCTTCTAGGTGAAGTAAGATGCAGCACTGTCATTACAATTACAATTTTGAAAATCAAACTTGGGGAAAAAGTTTTGTCTGTACCGCTTTCTGCTCTGAGATTTTCATGTCCTGACAGAAAACTCTATAGTACTTTTTTTTTTTTCCTTTTTTTTTTTTAGGGAACATCCCATTGGTGACAAGAGCTTCCAGACGTACATCAGGCAACAGTCAGAGATCTCAGCACATTCCATATGAAGTACAAAGGAAATCACAGGACAGTGCTGAAGGGTTGATCAATGGAGCTAAATAGCAAAACAAAAGGGAAGCCACACATGTAGCAAAATGTATGGATGTGTCAAGCTTACAAACTTTGAGACTTGGTAAACGTATTCTCTTTTCAAGAAACTGTTATAATATTTGCTATGCACTTTATTCATCTGGTTATTGACAGATGATAAAACTCTGCCTTCTAGGCAGTTGTTGTCATGTGTATTTTTGAATTTGCTTTGGTTTCTTGGAATCTAGTGATCAGTTCAATGATCAAGGTGTGTGGACTTCATCTTGACAACTCCCATGCAATTCCTTATGTTTTGGAAACCAAGCATGCTGCTGATATGCAGCATTTTCTAGAATGGTTGTTTGTTACTGTTTTTTGTTCCTGATTAATGTATATTATGCCACACTCCTGCGTGCTCTCTTAGGAAAAGCGTAGTAACTGTTTACTTTTAATGCCTGCATTTAGAAAAGAAGCAGAGAAAAAACCCTCTGGTGTAATCTCTTGCATTGTAGCTTGTATTCTGAGCAGGCCAAGGAGAAGGCCTTTTGTTTTTACAGCAGCGTAATTTTTGCTAACCGTGCACAGTTTTTAATAGAAATTCAGATCTGAATGGTACTCTTGATATTTCTGAGATACTAAGTCATTTCTCCAGGCACATTCAGCAGACTGGTTTTGAAGATGCAATCTCAGCAGTATAATAAAACTGACTGTCATAAATATGAGTAAGAAAGAAATGAACTCATGTCAAAGCTACATGCGTCTCTTATGCTGTCCAGTGAACAGTAATCTTTGAAAGTCTGCCAACTGAAAGGCAAAGTAAGCTGATTTTGATGACCTTTTACCACCACAGTGAGAATAGAATACAAATCTGGCAGATGAGATACGCTGATTCCCGGGCACAAAAGCAGTCAAGATGCGTTTTCTCTAAAAGGATGTTTATGCACTGGAGTCCATGCTATCCTAGTACCACTTGCTTTTCTGGAAAATAGATTTCTACTTTTCCAAAAATGTTTTTAAATACTTTTTAAAAGAGATTTGTTAAAGGATATTTAGTATATTAACACACATAATAGTAACTTGTTAATATTCTGAGGGTAGTGAAAATGGAATGAGCTGTGTATCTCACTAATACCAACAAAAGTCATTAAGGAGGGGAATAAAGATCTGCTAAATATAAAATACATATTTATGTATGCTGTTTAGTTGTACACCGTATTTTTTTCTCTGTATAAGGGTCTGATAAACATCTAGCTTTGATGGCTTGGAAGCCTGCATGATGGACTTTAGGCCTCTGTGGGGTAGAAGCTAGTACTGGTTTTAAACTGAATTGGATCAGAAAGCATTGAACTATTAGTTTAATGTGAAGATGTCTGTGTCTTTGCTTCAAGTGTTACAGAGTAATTCTTAATTGTGTCCTCATTGCATCTGACATGATTTAAGATGGCTGAAGTACTTTGAATGCCTCTGTTTGTTAGTGATGCTCTTAGGAATGAGGTTTTCTTTTTGTTTGCATATATGGTAGACCACCTCCTAGTAGATGATATATGATCTTTTATTCATTTTCACCCAGCAGACTGGGGAAAGGGAAGTAATGATGCATTGCAAAGATGCATTTTGGACTCCAAGCTTTTAGCTGCCATGAACTGCAATTTTTAACATGTATTTGTAACTTAATATTGTTTATAAAATACTAATGACCTGTAATGTGTGTTCTACTTGCCAATTAAAAGAAATGTTTTATTTCTGAAAACCGTGTCCACATTTGGAGTCTGTTTAAATTCACAGTGGCCACCAGTGTGCCTGTTGGCACAGCATCTGCTGTTCAGAGTTGGACCATGGATGGAGATCTTGTGAGTGTGTTGCCCGTAAACAAAGACACAAACCAACAGAGTGCCGGTTTATGCGGTGCTTTATTCAGGGCCCGGGAACCTGAGGACTAGCGTCCCAAGTCAGGATTCCAAAGACCCCCATTTCGGTTGCATCTTTTATACAGTTTAACAAACAAAGCTACATGATTGGTTTATACATCAAAACAAGCATATCAGTTATACACTAACTACATATATCATCCCAAATTCAATTACCCGTCAGTCCCCTTATCATAAATCTATTTTAACGACCTAACTCCAAGCATTGTGTGTCTGACTCCCACCACCAGACCCCCCTCCTATTCCCACAAACAAATCATCTTGTACCGGTACTGCATGCTTGGCTTAATCTTTTGATTATTGTTTCTTTTAGATCAACACATTCTTAACTCTACCAGCCCCAGCTTGTTCTCTGGCAAGGCCTCTCTGGCCTTCTCTGCAGAGCAAGCCTTGACCAAACTACTACTAAGGCTTTTGATTACTGCAACAAGTGTAATCTCTGTTTGGGCTGCTGAGTCCCATCCTCTCTCTTCTTCCCATCCACACTTACCCTTTTCTTGTCAGTGTTGCACCCAGGGAACTAGACCAGGCACCTGAGCCAGCCATAAACTGCTCTAGCAAAGAAAGCAGCTGGATCAGCATTTTGAACTGGTTCCTTGTGTTACTGTGCAGCTGTTGCTGCTGCAAGGGAGGGGTGAGACCATATTAAAAGAGTAAGAGGAAAGAACTGAGAGCACAACACCCTTCATGCATATTGATTGGCTATGGACCTATGGACGTATTACCCTTCTGATTAGGACCTGTTCTTTGACAAAACCAAAACCATGGACATGCTGAGGTTTGTGCAAGTCAGACTTCTGGGGCTTACCAGTCCTCTCTAGATACTCATGTGCATTGAGCTTTGCCTGTGAGATGTTGTGTGACAAGCTGCACACACTGGTTCTGTTGGGAGTGTTTGCAGAAAAGCTGGGAAACAGCCGCTCCAGGATAAAAAGCTGTTGGCTGGCTCATTCAGGGTGTGTTCATTCAGCTTCTCTTCAGGGTTAGTTCCACCACTGTAGCAGGTGCTGTCTCCAGAACACGGCATGTGCTTCTGAGAAACCTGGCAGGAAGAGCTGCTGCAAGCAGTAGTGGTTTAACAGATAAACCACATCCAGGAACAAAAACCAAACTGGTGGTGAAGACCCCTCACTAGTGTCTTGGTGAAGGTGAGCTTCACCGCAATTGCGCAAGTGTGGGTTTTTGCTGAGGAACTGTAATCCTTGTTTTAAGAACAAAGTTTTAACTTAAGATGAGGTTGTAAACTGACACGGGATTTGTAAGAAATGAGCAGAGCTAAATGCAAAGTTATTGTAACATCATTCCCAGGTCTGTCTCTTTTTCACTCTCTCTCATCCAGTATATTACAATCATTTTGTTCTCCTGGCAACGTGTCTAAGCTTAAGTCAATAGGAAATCTTTGAAAGCTGCTTCTCTTATGGCATAACTTAACACATTTGGTGAGGGGGTTGTGTTAAAACTGGGCTTCCAATACTTGCCTAGCTTCTGTCTGCTGTCTATTTCCAGCATATGTTTCTGATATCTTCAGAAACACTCAGCAAATCCTGCCCACAAGAGAAATTACTTGATTATATCTGGAATGAAGAAAATAATATTAAAAAAAAAATAGCATAGGCATAAGTAGGCACATCAGGTCAGCTTTCTTTCCTTCTCTCCTCTGTCCCAGCCTGAAAGGCAATAAAATTATTTTTGACAGGAAAAATAATTAGAAGCCAAGCTGTTTTCTCTGGGGACTCCTAATGCCAAAAAAGTACCCCATGCCTGTTTTCTCCCTTGCTGGACCAAAGTGCCAAGGCAGGGGTGCTGTGGTGACAGGACCCAAGGACCTGTCGCTGGCTCTGTGACACAGCTGTCTGGGGCACCTGAATATTTGTGATTCCCATCTGCAATACTCTGTGCAGTTTCAAGGAGGTAATTTCAGCTTTTACAAACAGCTGTGTGAGAAACTGGCCTGGATAGCAGAATCTGTGAACCCTGGCAGCCCTCATTATTAGGTCCAGGAAACGGATGCTGCGGGAGGGATATGGTGTAAGGAAGTCCCAGAAGCTGGGAGTGGTACTGGATGGTACTTGGAGATAGTGAATGGCATCTTTCCATGAGCCACCTTCTGTATGCATTACAGCCAGAGACAAAGGCCACCAGGGCTGACTGAAGACATTTCTTTTTGGCTTTTGGGCTACTTTTTGGCTACAGTAAATTATTCCCAAGCTCCAGCAGGTACCAAGGAACAGAGGAGGTTTTAAAACGGAAGTGAGTAAGATTTGGGATCTATATGAGTAAGATTTGGGATCTAGTCTGTGTAAGAAAAGACTGGGAAGAGCAGGCATCAATAAATAATTGTTCCAGATTTCTAAAAGTAACTAAAATAGGATCCTAGGAGATTCATCTTGAGTATAGAAACCAGACCTCCTAACTTGCAAAAAAAATCACACATGCCCTTTCCATTTCAGTCCCTGGTTTTGATCTGCTGCTCCATTTGAGCCACTGTGATTTACCTGAAAGTTTCAAATTGTTGGTTTACTGTATTTATGCAGAGGTGCTACTTCTAACCACAGAGTTGCCTGGTGTTAGCAGGTTTGCCTGTAAAGATAATGTAGATGTGTTCATTACAAAAGGCTCACTAGTAGCCAGGGCTAAACGTAAGAAATGTTTAAATGGTGAAAAGGGAAATTGGCTTTTTACTATTTTGAAAACACTGCTATGCTGCATCTTATTAACAATGTACCCTAGATGTACATGGATCTGTTTAGTCTTGAGGGTGAATTATAGAATCACAGAATATGTTGAGTTGGAAGGGACTCACAAGGATCATCAACTTCAACTCTCAGCCCTGCACAGGATCATGCCCAAGAGTCACACCATGTGCCTGAGAGTATCATCCAAACTCTTCTTGCACTCTGTCAGGCTTGGTGCTGTGACCACTTCCTTCTGGGGAGCCTGTTCCAGTGCCCAACCACCCTCTGGGTGAAGAACCTCCTTCTAGTATCCAACCTAAACCTCACCTGACACAACTTCAGACCATTCCCTTGCATCCTTCACTGGTCACCACAGAGATGAGATCAGTGTCTGCCCCTCCTCTTCCTCTTTTGAGGAAGTTGTAGACTGCAATGAGGTCTCTCCTCAGTCTCTTCTCCTCCGGGCTGAACAGCCACGCCTCATACAGCTTCCTCTCAAGGCCCTTCACCATCTTTGTTGCCCTCCTTTGGACACTCTCAAATAGCTTAATATCTTTCTTATATCGCAGTGACGAAAACTGCCACAATATTGAAGGTGAGGCCGCCCAAGTGCAGAGCGGACTGGTACAATCCCCTCCCTTGATTGGCTGGCAATGCTGTGCCTGATGCCCCCCAGGACACAGTTTGCCCTCCTAGCTGCCAGGGCACTGCTGACTCAGATTCAACTTGCCATTGACCAGGACCCCCAGGTCCCTTCCCATGGCACTGCCTTCCAACATCTCATTCCGCAGTCTGTCTGTACATCTGGGGTTGTCCCATCCCAGGTGCAGAATCCAGCACTTTCCCTTGTTGAACTTCATATGGTTGGTGATTGCTCCATCCTCTAATTTGTCAAGGCCTCTCTGCAGGGCCTCCTTGCCTTTGAGAGAGTCAACAGCTCCTCCCATTTTTGTGTCATCTGCAGACTTGCTTAGTATCCCTTCCATTCCTGTGTCGAAGTCATTTAGGAAGATGTTGAAGAGCACAGGGCCCAAGATGGAGCCCTGTGGAACCCCCGCTAATGACAGGTCACAAGTCTGATGTTACACCATTCACAATTACCCTCTGTGCTCAACCCATGAGCCAATTGCTCACCCACATGGTGTGTTTATCCAGCTGGTGCTGGACATTTTGTCCAGAAGGATCCTGTGAAAGACAGTATCAAAAGTTTTACTGAAATCCGAAAAGGCTGGCTTTCCTTAATCAACCAGGTGGGTTACCTTTTCATAGAAAGAAATCAGGTTTGATAATCAGGACTTTCCTCTCATGAAGCTGTGCTGGCTGTGACCAATGCCTGTGTTGTTTTTCAGGTGTTTTCAATACCTGCCAGAATAATCTTCTCTACAACTTTACCAGGCACTAAAGCGAGACTAATAAGCCTGTAGTTTCTGGGGTCCTCCTTCTTGAAAATTGGGACAGCGTTGGCCAGCTTCTAGTCAGCTGAGACCTTGCCAGATTCCCAAGACCACTTAAAAATTTTCTAAAGTGTGATGTCTGAGTGGTGTCTGACTTATTTTACTAAATTGACTCATAATTTTTAACCTCTGTCACAGTTGCGCTGTTCTCTTCTAAAGCTGTCAAAAGGAAATATGGTTTTTATTATTCACTTGAGGCCACAACAAAAATACTGCCTAGATATGCACTCTTACACGCAAACAAGTAAGTTTTGATAGAGGTGGCAGCAGTGCAAGGGATTGTCATGATGTACCAAAGGTGTAAATTTATTTGATTAAGAAAGGCACTTTGTACAAATTTAGTGATGTATTTCTCTGGCGGTGGAAACTAATATTGTAGTTATCATGTTTCTGTAGAGAAACCTGATGATGGGAATAAAATAAGTTAATTTTATGAATTATAGGTAAGGAAGAGGGAAATACTTGATGAAAACAGAAACTGTGCATACAAAAAAAAAAAAGGAGTGGCTACCTTGTGTTTTGCTTCCTTTAGCAAGTTTTTCTGCCTTTCACCTCAGCTATAATTCCTACTTCTCATCCTCTACAGAAGCTATCCTTTGGCAACCATGACATTCTATGCATGTGTTGGAAATGACTCAAGAGGCTCACAGCTGAGAAAAACTACTTTAAAAATAGACAGACTCATCTGTGATGTCTGGAGATGCAAATGCTTTGCCTCCTGCTGTGCCACAGTGTTCTGAGAACAACTCCATGGTATGTTTTCTCTTGTGGTAAGGCCCCTTAAAGAGATTCTTGCTCCCTGTCCTGGCTGTGGTTCAGCATCCCATTAATAGCACTGATGCAACTGAATCAGTGAAATAGCTGGGAGTTGTTAAAAAAAAGGAGATTTTGGAAAAACCTGGACCGTCTACCTGACCAGGTTTACAGCAGTCTCACAAACACTTGCATCAGCATGCCTGATGAGTTGGGAACAAGCCACCTGGACAGCTTTGCCACCAGAAGGAATGTGTCTCCCAGCTATGCTCCAACTCCATTTGCTTCCAGCACCATCTCAGCTCACACTCCCTATTGGAATCAGCAACGTGCAGCACCATCTATTATAGGACCCTCTTCTGAGGCCAGTATTGCCTGCATACATATCCCCTCCCCCCAAATATGTGCTGTTGTTTAGGTGACCACCTTTCTCATCTTCATCTTTTGTATTGTCTATGTGTGCAGGCTGGCAGCTGCACAAGGGTCCTGCTGTTGTTCTAGTCTGAGAACTGGGCAAAATCAGAGAGAAATTCAGCTATGAGATATGCTTCTTCCTGCTGGCACAGTACCGTGTTTCCTCAGGGTTCACCAAGAAGCTGGACCTGTGGTACCTGCTCTGGCACCCTCCCCACCAGCCCTTTGCTGCCTTGAATTTACCTGGTGAAGATTGCCACAGGCTCAAAGGCAGGTTTCCCATTCTACATCTGGCCTGAACTTCCTTTATCTGAAAATTGTCATTCTTCTTCTTTACAGAAAATTCACCTTGGTATGATTTCTGCCAAAGGTACCAGGAAGAGGGAGTGGTAAACAAAAAGCCCTTGTAGGGAGTAACTTGGAGAACCTTTTGAGGAGACTTGGCACTGATTCTCACCAGAGAGTAGGTGATGTGCAAGTTATATTGCTGTCAGAAAGACATGGCTGACGCTTTTGCTTTATTTAGAAGTTGTGAGTGCAGAAGAGAGGGGATGAAGAATTTGGCAGTCCTGGGCAGATAGTGTCAGTCAGTCACATTAAGAGGAGGAAGGTATGGAAATCCTCAAGGGGACTGGAGGGAGGCAGGACCCATCTTCCTGGGTTGGAAGGGGCCAGGTGCTCTGGTGTTTGAGAGCCTTCAAAGCTCTTAGGGTGGGACCTGACACAATCAACATAAAGCAAGAGCCAAGGGGCTTTGGGCAGGCTCAAGCACAAGAACTGGAACTGGTTTTGCCCACGGGATTCTGAAAGCTGAATGATGCTCCCTTAATTAAGCTGCTCAGTAATTCATCTTCTCTGCCTCTTTCTTCTGCCTAAGTAATTCCTGTTGTGAGGGAGAGCTTTTGGTTTCTGTTGTGTTCCTCAGAGCAACACCTGGCTGAAAACCTTATGAGCCACTGCACAGACACGTGTGCATGGGCCACCTGCAGCTGCCTGGGGCCAGCAAGGAGGAGAGTGGGGCACTTTCCTGGCTCCCTGCAGGTGGGTGCTGCAGGGCAGGGCTGCTGGGAGTCCCTCTGGGCTCAGTAGGCAAAGTTCCTCTGTCCGGCACAACTTATTTGCCTTCCTTCCTTGGCCCTGCCCCTCCAAAACTATCCCTATGTCATCTCCCCACCTGGTTCCTGGGGAGAGTAAATGGAGACAAACCCTGATTACCAGCACCTCCCTCTTCTCCAAAGTGCCAGGCCCAGCCAGCTGTCCCTCCTAATTTCTCATACCTGGTGTTCACTACTGCCCGAGTCCTGGTTGCCACCACTAATTAGAGAATCACTTGAAAGACTCAGTGTGGAAGGGACCTCTGGGCTACCCCTCATCCCACCTGTCCCTCAGATCATATCTTCTGAATGCTCCTGATAGTACCTCTGTCTTTGAGACAGCACCACTGTCTTCACTTGGTCAAGGAGGTCACTTGGCCAGTGATTCAACACTGCAGGGGAGGTGGAAGGAAACTGATGACCTCTCTGTGGAGTTATTTTTAATTCCCTTACAAATTGAATAATTTCAGTGCTGCTTGGAGGTAACGGGGTTCAAAGGTATTTTCATACCATAGACAATTATGCCAGCATCCTTGCCTGTAAGACTTCACTCAGCTGAGTATTTGTATGTGGCAGGGGCTGAGTGTTCAAAAATGGACATTAGGGTCTTTGAAACTGCTTTAACCTGAAGTGGGTTTTCTTTTGTAGCAGATGGGGACTGATGTTCTTCTGAATATGTTCAGCACTGTTAGAGTGTTACTTAAACAGACGATCTCTGATGTCTTGTTGACATCCATGAGAAACAAGATTTGTATTCTAAATTAGTTGAATAACAGCCATAAGACAAAGAAGATGCCATCTGTCTCTCCAAATGTAGATGTCCAGCATGTAGATGCTGACATTTCAGTTAGTTATTCATCCCCTAGTAGTCAGGGGAAAGAGAAAAGTCCCTTTAACTTGTGATTCACAATACTCTTTAGAATGTTTACTTTAGGATGAAATTAATCAAACTGTAAAAATTTTCAGTTCCATTCTGTTGACCAGAAAGAACCTGGCATGATCTCTTATGATAAAGCCATCTGAAGCCGGTGAGATGAACCCTACCCAGGGTGACAGGAGGAAAGCCTAGCTGCTGTGATGTGCATTGTCACTCTTTACTCTTCTTTACTCACCCTTCCTGTGCAGCCAGTGACTTTCTTGCAAGCATGATCTCCTGACAGGGTTCTCCCCTCCTGCCTTTGCTGCCACAGGGATGGCTGAGGCCACTAGATGGGGGTGCAGGATCTCATGCAGGATCTGTCCCACAACTCCGAGGCCCTGCTCAGCTGCTGTTTCGCAGCTATCCCAAACAGAAGTTCATGAGCACTCTTCTGTGAGCACTAGCATCAACTCCGTGCATTGCCGGCTCAGCTGGTGCCACATGACTGACCCAGGCAGGGTGTGAGCCCACCGTGGGTTCCTGCTACTTGCCAGAACATGCTCTACAGGCTCCAACTGTGTTGTTTTACTTCTGCCTGCTACGGCGGGACAGGACCACACCTGGTCAGGTACAAGGCTGGGGCTGCTCCAACAGCATCTGATGCACCATTAAGGCTGCCATGACAAAGTGCCCCCTCCCAAACAAGCTTGAACTGGCAGAGTGAGTCTGGGCAAAGAGGTTCAAGCCTTGCGTGTGCATTCACAGTGCTTTCAATTGCATACTTGAGCCAAATAGAAGGATATTCCTTCTTGGCAGAGGGCAGCCAGACAAGAAAGGTAAATTCCTCACTGCCTCAGCACTGTCAAACAGATCAAAATGGGGAGGATGGCAATTCTCATGTGGATCTCACTTAGATCTAGAGCATCCAAGCAGCAATGAATTTCCTGATCATTGCTTTCAATTTACTTCATACTTATTGTTGTATTGCATGGGTGGGATATTGATCTTATTCTAAGAATTTCTGCTCTACCAATTTGCCTGTTTTGTCCTTTTTTTCAAAGTGGGAAGGGAAACATGTTTGAGTAGGTGAGCTGCACATCCTAATTGTTAAACTCACACTAGGAAGTGACTTTATATTTAAGTCCCCAGTGCCACAAGCAATTCCTGTGATGTGAATCACAGCTTGGGAAACACACAGAGCTACAGCTGGCCCTGTGGTCATTTCTGAGATGGCTGGGAAGAAAACCCAAGGCCACAGGGCCTTACAGCATTAATACAGTAACCATCGCATCCATGTTAGAGCATAAATCCCAAAGGATTTATGTTCTGAAAAAAAGATTTTTAAAAAGTGTAAAGAATACTGGCATTTCTAAATTTTAGAGTGGGGTTATCCTCTTATTGTGTTTGAAAGTGCCAGCAAAACAAGGATACTACTATATTTGATCAATCTTGTGAGTCCGGTGAATTATTCTTTAGAGGCCCTCAGCTGTCTGACCAAGGACTTCCTTAACACACAGTAAGCATCCTTTGTACCTTACTATTTGCAAAGATCAGATGGGATTATCAAGAGTACAGAGTCCTTAGCAGAGAGCTGCAGGCAAACCATCTCTGTTTCTGTCCTGGCATCCAGGCACCAGAGAAGCCGGGCTGCCTCCCAGGCTGGGCGAGGCAGGAGAGAGAAGGAACAGTGCTAAACAGGCAACCATGTCTTGGGAGCTGCTCAGACCTGGTCTGGGGAGGGATCTGGACCTCAGCTAGACAGGGGAGAAACGTTCTCCACCATCTTTCTTTCATGTCCTCTTCCTGGCATCATGCATTCAGACCTCTTCCCTGGCATGCCTTAACCTAAACCTGAACTTCCCCGGTCCTTTCTGCTGTCACCATACTCCTGTGGCATTGGGGGTGGCTGCTGGCAGCAATCCTAGAAGGAGCATAGGTACTAGCCACCACTTGCAGGACTGTGTGAGCCCAGGGCGTTTCCCAGAGAGATGTGCCTGGCTGGCACTGATGAGGCTGTAACGTGGCTATGGAGCACCTCTCCAGGACACATTCTGGAAGAGGAAGCATAAATCACGCTGGCTGTGTGGCTCTCCCCCCACTGCTCTGTGCAGATCAGCTGATCCCTTTCTGTTTACACTGTGTGTTTTTTCCCTGGAAGGCACATGACGCTTAATCTACATTTCTTCTTAAGAAATGTTTGCCTGAGTTTCGAGCCAATGCTTGGACCTGGGAGCAGAGCATTTCTCAGCCAGCTCCTCCTTTGCAACACCACTAAATTGCAGCAGTTTGTGCCTTTCTCGTGGGCAGACAGTGGGTCAGGGCTGGCCAGAGGTAGGCTGGCAGGAGCTGCATGCTTGTGGCACAGGCTGCTTTCAGCTATGCTGCCAGAGACTGGATGTTTTAGGCACTGGCTTGCTCAGATGTCTGTGTCCAGATGCTGGAGCATCTCATTCTTGGCTGTGAGGGCTGACAAGGACCAGCTGAGAAGCAAATGCTAATTAAAACAGAAAAACAGAGCTTCAGCCTAGTTTCCCATATGTCCAAGGTGCTATATATAGAGGACTAGTACTCATTACATGGTGCTGTCGTTGGTGCAGGGGGAAGCTGGGATCTCTAATGCTTATTTCCAAAGAGCTATGCTGAAGCCAAGCTCCTTTTCCTTCATGTGTAGCTTTGTGTTTAGGTGAGTATCTGCTCTCACCCCATTTGCTACTGGTCTATCTCACATCTGTTTTCTGGGGTCTAAATTTTACCTTACTCTTTCACTGGGGTCATTGCTTTTGTACTACAAAGCAATAGTTTTGGTGGAAAGGGCTGGGACCAAAGCAGAAAATTAAGTTTATCTTTCACCAGTGAAATGGGTTTGTGCTCAGACTACTCTTCTCAAAATGACCCTGTTGCAAATGCAAAAGCCTATGAGAGAAGAAGAAACCAGTGTTAAATACAATATCCTTTCCTCTGCCATACGTTTTGTTTCTCTTATGATAGACACAGGTAGATGATGCTGGAAGATTTACACTCAACTGAAAGTGATGTGGCCATTTCCCACCAGTGAGGGCTGTGTGTTACCGTGCCCATGTCCAAAGGCTGGTGAAGGCACTAATTCGCCAAAACTTTCCAGAAACATTTTCCATGACTGAGAAGCTCCCTGAGATTGGCAACTGAAACTGAAGAAGGGTGGGAGCATATTCACCTGTGAGAAACCTGCTGGAGGTTAAATATGCCTTTGCTGCTCGCCAGAGCATGCTGCTTTCATGGGTGAGTGAGAGTAGAGTTGCACACTCTACAAGTGGATAAATTTTTGATTTAAACACTCAGCATAATGCTCTAGGTAAACCACCTCTTTCCAATGCAGTGAGAGCCCCATACCCAAAAACTCGCGATCCAGGTATACTTTAGCCTGCTCTAGGATAGCTAGGCTGTCCAGAAGTCTAGCACTCAATAACAGAGGACTGTTCCCATCTCACTCAGGCGTAGGGATCTGGAAGTTGCTCTGGGAGACTTTTTTTGGTATAGTGAGTGTATGAAACACATCAATCCAAGAGTCACAAACACTTCTCTTGTTAAATCCATTTTAAAAAGCTCTACCCTTGGGGTTTTAAACTATCAGCAAACAAAACAAGACATGGATTCAGTTGTGGGGGCTTGGTGGATTATGCTTCACTCCCAGTAAGAGCCCCAGCACCCCACTGTCTCCTATCCCCTAAGCCACTCTCTGGACTGAAGAATTTAGGAGGGACAAGGGGAGTGTACATACATCCTCTTAATTGCATACAAGGGATTCCACCTCACGCAGTCCCTGAGAGCTGCTGTTGGTGTCTCCCTGATTGAGCCCCGAGCAAACCCCAAGCACTTGCTCCTAAGCATGATGTGTTTCTGCTGTGGAAATGGAGAAGTAGAGATGATCTGTCACTGCCTATAGAGTTCCTGAACCCAAGGAGCTGCTTCTGGATCAAGTCCAGGGAACATGACTTCAGGGCCCCTGATGACCTGTGGAGTCAGGCAAGGTAAGTCATTGGAGCTACTCATCATTCAGTTCACTTGAAACAGAGAAGGAGCTGAGCATCCTGCTCAGCTTTCCTTAACGAGAGGAAGGTCTGTGTGGTCTTAGACCCTTTCAAGTCCTACCAAAACTAAGGGTTGGAATCTTAATCTAAAAAATAACACCTCAAAGACCTGCTTGGTACAGGACAGCAATTCCTAAATTTCTCTGTTGCCTACTCCATTTCTTGCTGAGAGCCACTGGCCTTACAAACCCTCTGGACAATGTGAGCTGGCATCTGTAAACCTCTGAGGTGGAAGGTGCAAAAATAGCCACAGGCTCCATTGCTGACACTGTTAACTTAAATTCAGTAGAGAAAGATGCAGGAGAATGCACGATGGGGTACATTTATGTACCTCTATCACACATGAGCATTCAGTTAATGCTCACTCAGTGCCACTGCTGTCTGTGCTTGGTACATGTCAACAGCAGGGAATGGAGCTGTTGCAATATCTTAACCAGAGGACTGTTTTTCACTGAAATATTCACAGGATTAGCAGAAACTAGAGTGTGAGCTTTCTGTCTGTCAGCTGGCCCTTCAGTGAGGGGGATCTGAAGACACCATGTCTGTTGACTTACAGAATTATGAAAGAAATGAGAAATCCTCCTTCCTTCAAAACCTCCCAGCAAACCTTCATACAGCCAGAGGACTGAAGCATCTGAGCAGTGCTGACCCCTGAGGGCTGCTGCTTAGTCCTCAATGGTGTAGGGCTGTCTGCAGCATAGCTGCTCTAGCTCAGACTAAGGCATCCAAAATATATTCCAAGGTCACCATAGCTTTCCTTTCCATAGGGCTTGCCTCCATGTCAGCAGCCCTGTGAAGTTTATTGGAACTACAGATCATTTTTCATCTTATAAAGCATGAGGTTTGCTGTGGAATAGTCTGTAGGTTGGGTAAAATCTCCACTTACTCCATGTTTCTCTAGTAACATTTTCCCCTCTCTGCCCTGCCTCCATCAATGGGACTGACGTGTTTTGTTCCAAGTTACCAGTGTTCATCTGCCAGCAGCTTTCCATGCTCATGGAAAGTCCTGTTGTATTCCTCAAAAGCACAACACTATCTCTTGCTGAAATCAAAGAAGTCTCTGAAGAGAAAAAAAAAACAAAACAGAAGTGTATATCAGATACATCATCAGCAAATATTGGGTAATGCTCGTAGTGCCCCTGGCAGTGCTGCACAGGTAAGTAAATCTCATTGGATCTCAACACAGCTTGTGTCCCTAGAACCTCTAGAAAACATAATTTTATTTTCCTGATGTAAATAAATGTCTTTTGGGACTGAAGAACTTCATCTCATGTTCATGCAACGTCCTTGAAATGCTAAGAGTAATGTTGCTTTGATTGCCTTTGAGTAGGTCTCATCAATCTTGCAGCTGCAGATGGAAACAGCTTTTCATCAGACAGTCTTCCTTTTTCTATTCTTTTCCCTGAGATCATTTTTATTGGAGGAAATATGTCACTTACAGCAATGGGCTTGCAGGGGGCCAGGAAGACATCTCTGCAAGCTGGATTTCTTCACCCTGTTCTGACCAACGGATTTTCTTGGCAACAGTACACAAAAACAACACAGATAGCTGCCTTGGATGAAAGTGGAAGTCCTGTAGGCCATGATTTGATGTTTTCCAGACAATGTCTCTGTCTGGCAGCAAACTGCACTCTTCTTCAATTCTTCAATGTCTTCAAAAGGCGGATAATATCCAATCAAACCTGGTTGCCCAAGAACAGATTTATCAGTTCTTACCTGTTTCTATCTATTTTTTTCATGCGCTTAACACAAAACCCACCACTAGGAGCTCAAATTCAGTTCCCCGGTAAAACCTGTAAATATTTTTCGGAGTTCCTGATTTCCACTTTGCAATCTGAGCCTGTCCCACTCTCTCTGCTCATCCTTGGTGTGGTGGGGCTGGCTGTAGGTCTGCTCAGTAAAGTCTGTGCTCACCAGGGGCCCAGAGACACCTTGGTAAAGGGCATGATACGGGCATAGTCAATAAAATGCTGATTTTCATGCAAGAAATTGGAAAGATCATAGAGGGGGGTAAATGGCCAAGACAAGTAGGCATGGCCTGACTCATCACCAAAACTAAATTAGCACAGTGGTTAACCTAATCTCCTGAGATGGTCAATGTAAAATGACAGGCAGCTTGTGCCTGCAGAAGCACTGCTTGTAAAATTGAGGCAGATTAGTTTTGGATTTTGATGTGAATAGCTCAATGGTGCTACCTCATGGCCAGACAGAAAACTACTTTGCCCTCCTATTTCTTTTTCAACTTTTAATTTATCCTATAAGTGACAACTTTCTACAGGAGTCTCTTAGTGCTGGATGAATATTCCAAGTACATCCAAGTATCCAGCTGCATACACAGTGGTTTTTAATTTTTTATTTTTTTGGCAGAGATGAAGACTTAAAAGTGGCAGGGTTCACAGAGTACTTTTGTTGAATATGAAATTTCTGTTCGTCCTTCTCCTGTTACCTGGCACAGTGTTGTACTCATCTCAGACAGTGAGCTCTTTGGGACAGGGACAGTTTCTGAACTCTGTTGCGCAGCTCCCTGCAGAGGAGGCCACAGTGGTGCAGCCACCACAACTGGCTGACATTGCAGCTGGCCCCTACAAACACTGCGCCTTATCTTGGGGAAGATAAAGTTAAGAATAAGCCATAAAGAAACTGCTCGAGGCCTCTCAATATGTTTCCAGTGGAAACCTGATTCAGATTTGGAAAATTGATCTGGCCTGGAAAGTCCTCATTCTCTTTCACCAACTTGTTTCCAGTCCTGATGCAGAGTACTTCTATGCTGCTAAACAAAAGAGGACTGGGGACCCATCATGAGACCACTGGCTCATACCTGCCCCATACTAGGCAGATTTAAGCCATACTGATTGCTTTCACACTCTACCACAGCTACCCTGGGTCTCCTCTGAGCCACAGGCTTTCTTTGCTGTCTGTTTTCAGGGCAGCCTAGCAGCTGTGTGCTTTATGGCTGCACACCGAAGGGGGAAATGTGTTCCCAAGGTCAATGTTTTTGTGAGTTAACTCCAGTTGCTGCAAGGAGATGCAAAGCCCTCATTAGATGGAGAGTCAAAGTCTGCAGAGCTAAGCCTGATGTGGTCCCTCACTGACTGAGGCTGGCTGCGGCTCCTCTGAGACCAGCAACCACCTCCCCTTCATCACATTAGCCATTTTGTCAAGAAAGCTTCTCTGGGGGGCGGCAGACAGAGTAATACTTGTCTGATTTGTGCACCAGAAATAAGCTGTGTTTTCCATAAGCTCCTTCAGTGGTTCTGTAAAATATTAGAGCAGCATATTGCAAAATGAGCCTCATACGTGCCATGTTGTAGCTGATAAGATGCAAGATTTTGGAGTCCCAGTGATAGAGACACATCGGGTCTTTAGGAGAGAAAAATAGTCACCCTCTGGGGAAAGGCTGAGTTGAGACCACTGTAAGTGGTGTCTTCCTGCTGCTTTCCTGTAGAGATGTGGTACACACACCATGTTAGCTGAATGGACCTGGAGTGCAATCCTACTGAGGGCCAGAGCCAAGTTTCTATACCAAAGTGTTTGAAACTCATTATTTTTCATAAGGTTTTGTTTACCAGCATACAGGAGGTAGATGGAGGAGCTTCAACTGTGTGTGAGCACTACCACTATCTTTGGAGATGAGCTGGAGAACTATCCTCCTCAGACAGACTCTGATTTTAATATAGATCAATCTTTTGACTTATTTGAAAAATATGCGAAAGGTCATACCTGTCACCAGCACTAAGAGCACTGTCTTCCTAAGCTTCCTTCCCAGCAGAGGCATGGGGCAGGAGGTGGTATAAATGGAAACAGGTCTGGGGACAAGGCTCCAACTTGGTTGAAATTTGTTGCTTTTGGCAATTGATAAGCAAGCATTTCTGTTTAATGAGAGCTTCATGGTGCATCCTAAAAGCAGCAGTAAGCCCTGGAAATATTTCGCCCAAGCTGGGGTCTGCTGAAGCAGCATCAGTGGAAGGGAGGTTCTTTGAGGGCTAAGGAAGGATTGCCTCTCAGCTGAACATGAATGAAGGCTTAGTCAGCTTAGGAAGACTCCTCCCCTCTCTGTTTTGGGACCTGGAAGAAGCATTCAGTGACTTACAGGAAGATTTACACAATGTCCCAGCACTGGTTGCTTCCTGGCCATGGGGACAGAGTTTCCAAGAATCCCCTGAGCTCATGTGAGAGGCACCGAGCTGCTGCCTGGCAGAAGAGGTGCTGGCTCTGCACATTCACTAAGCCAGTGGGATGGAGGAGCCCAGCCAAAGTACTTTTTTTGGCATGTTTTTCTTTTAAAAAACATTGAGAAATAGAAATTTAAACAGACAAGTTTAAGTCACTAGAAAGCCCCACGGAAGAGGCTTAGTATTACTGCTGTGGGAGTTCTTGAATGATGTCGTGTAGAAAGCTTCAGTCTCTGGAGAGGATGGGTTTAATGTTAGCTTGACTTCTTTTCTGTGGTGCTGATGCAGAGAGACATGGTAATTGCCTTGCTTTTGCCTAAGTGAGAAATTCTGGCAGCCTCAGCTTAAGAAAACAAAATGCTAAGGTTTAGATTGCAAAATACGATCCAGTTGTTCTTGGTATTAAAAAAATTCTCAAGATATTAAAGTTGAGAACAGCGCTTTCTCAATTTCTCCAATTTATCTGCTTGTATATGCTCATAGCTACTGAAACAATGGAGAGAACAAGGAATACCAAAACTGATTAACTATAGAAGTAAGTGTAGATCAATTGGATCTTAGGATGTTTCTCCAGTATCTCTGAACTTTGTCATAAATCTGGGTCTCTGAGGACCCCTGACTGAAGAACACACACACAGAGCATTTACCATGACTCTGTGTGTGAAAGCAAGTTGTTTGGATATGCAGATATCACTCTCTATCCCACTGTTTGCCAATGGCATACCTATTTCAACCGGCAATCAAAATAAACTAGGTGTGGTAATCCATTAAAAAAAAAAAAAAAAAGGAAAAAGCCCTCAGGACAAATCACAAAGAGTAAGCAGCCAGAAATACAAACTGTGTGTTCTCCAGCGCTGCTTGCCATATTTCATGTGTCTCTGACTCCTAAGCCTTTCCCTATATCAGTGTGGGTTCCCTGTATTTATTTATTTCCATGAACAATAGCCTGCCTTTTCTCAGTGTCTTTCAGGAACCCTTTAAAAGCAGTCATCCTCCCATAACCATCACCCTCCAGAAAGAACCTGTTGTGACCCACAGCACAGCATGACCAAGGCTGCACTGCAGCAGAATAAGCGTTTCACCTGTGCAAGCCAGAAATTTTTCAAGAATATTCCAGTTCAAATATGTACCAACAATCTTCAGAGGAGAAAGAAAACAGGTTTAAAATACTTTTACTGAATTTTTCTGATTTTGGAAATCAGAAAAAGATGGGGTCCTAACTTGGGGGCATGACTAGTGGAGGCAGGCTGAAAGAGCGAGTCCCTAGAGATTGCAGACACTTCTCCCTGTCCCTGCTGTGATGAGTTTGTGTGTGATGCTGCCCTGGGACAGCCCTCAGTGGTCCTAACTTGTGCAAGCCCATGGTGCTGTGGACATGTGTTTTCTCACAGTCCAACAATGCAATGCTACATCGTGCTGGGGCTTTTGTTGTTTTGGATGAGGACCAGTGGGTGACAGTCATACTTTTCTCCTTTGGGCTTTTACATGAGCAAAACTCCCAAACTGCTGATGCTAGGGCAACTCTTTGGGGAGCTGCCCCCCACCCCCCAATTTTGCATGAGGAAAACCCTTCTGAGAGTCTCCAGCTTGCTCTGCAGGGACACCACATTAGCTACAATTGAGGCATGTTCCTGTTAGTATCAGATGTGACATGCTGCACAGTGTGACCCTCTTCCCCTGAACACTGTGCTTCATATACTTGATGGTCAGTTTGAGATGTTTTCCTCAGCTCATGGTTCACATCCCCTGTTCGTTGCAGGTATTAAAAATCAGAGAAGATTTCACAGCCTTACTCTCTGAAATTCTGACCTCCCATCAGCTAGTACTCTAACATTAGCTCCTTAATTATCTTTCTAATCTTTGCACCTATGTCTTTGGAAAGCTTTTCCTGACATCTACTCTAAAGCTCTTCTTATGCAACTTGAGGCCATTTCCTCTTGTCCTGTCAGTAAATAAATAGCAAATATAGCAAAGATTAAGGGATCTACATATCGATAAAAAAATTGCACATTCAGAGTTGTTTCAGCCACAAAACCCACAAGAAGTAAAAGGGACTGGCACATTAAATAACATACAGAATGTAAGGAAAACACATCAGCTAGCATCAATCAAAAGCACACTACAGTACCCAAGACAGGTTATAGTTGAAGAGGACTGTGGTTTAGGGAGTGTAAAGTGAAAAACCTGCTGATGCAACAGCTTCTACCCTTGGCAGCTGCAGTGGCAAGTCTCTTTTTTTCACTCTACTTCTATTTATCATCCAGCACTGCTTTATATTTTTATCGTTTTACCCGATGTTCACTGCATACTTTGCTCATAGATGCTTACAGTATTGTGAGCCACCTCCTTGCACTCCCCTGATGAATCTCCATTCCTGTGGAGATTCCACCTGTACATCACATCTGTTTTCAAACTTCCAGAGATTCAGGGTCTTACCTCCAGTGCTGCTAGCACAGCACCTTGTCATGGCTCTGTGCAACTGCCTCAGGACCTGGATGACCCTTGGCTCTTGCTCCTGTGTTTGGTGAACTAGGAACACCTAAGACGAGGCAAGTTTGAGACAGACAGGGTAGTTCTTCTGCTGTTGGCTGGCTCAAAAACAGTGTTGGGCTTGATGGACCTTGCTTTGATGTGTTTCTACCATTCTGACCTTTCTGTGCCCAAGAACAGTTTGGATATCCAGTCCCTACTTGTCTTCACACTAACTCCAGTATGTCTTTCCTGAGGTCTTCCCTGGTTCAGTAATTCCTTTGGCTTCCCTCTCCTTGTGAAAGGAGCTGCCATTGACAAGGACTTCTGTCAGCTTTCATGTGACTAATCATCCTCACATTAGGAACTACTAGTTTTGAACTAGTCTTGAACTACTTCTTTGGTTACTTTTCATTGGTATATTTTCAAACTACTGCTCAGCTTGAAAGCTATTGCTCCACTCATTATTTGAATTACTGTGACCGTTAAGGGAATGCAGATGATTCAGAAGAGTTTATGAACCAGAGACACCTCAGTCATAGACACAACTCTCAAAATCTGCAGGTCTGAGAGGAAAAAATTCTTCACACAAATCCCTCCCCTTCCTCCTTGTGCCAGGATCCTCACTGCTGTTAATGCCTGTCCATCTAGTATTCATCTGGGCACATCTGGCCCTGCTGTTTCTACTCAGTCCTCTGGTTCCTGGTGTGCATGAGATTTCCACCCAGGCTTGAGAAGATCTGATTGTGGAAATGCTTCTGGTTTGGTCTCGTCTCCTGAAAGGTCTTCAGAGCAACCTTGGACACCCCTCAGCAGAGCTGGTTTCTCAACTTCAGCCCCTTTTGTGAAAGCAGCTGGGTTACCCTGTATTAGAGGTGACAGCTGCCCTGGCTTCAGTGTGCGTGGACATCGAAATTTAAGCCACTTAATCAAAGCTTTGACCATTTTCCCTCCTTTTCAAACTCTATTCTACTGAAGGGGAGAAGGAAAGTTTCCCAAGGCTTTCCATGAGATTACCTTGTTCCAAGCAGAGATAATACCTTGGTGGAAAATGCAGATTCAAACCAGTTCAAAGAGCCTAACACTTTCCACAGGGAGGAACTTCCCTCTGGATTAGAAAGTTAGTGGTGATGGGAGCAAGGACTCCACATAGTCCACATCCCATTGACTGGCTCATATGATTTACTTCAGGGTCAGTGCAGGAAGCTGCGGCTCTGCCGTGGTTTCAGTGCTGAGCTTTTGTCTGTGCAAGGTCCTGAAGATTGGTCAAGGTGGGAGTCCCCAGCTCATATCTTCACATGCACATCAAGTATGAAAGAAACACTGAAAATAAATAGGCGATGTTTGACTGCAGCAAGTAAATGCAGTTGTCTTGAGGGAGGTCATTAATCTTCAGTAGATTTTATCAGGAGCAAGCTGTCTTCTGTGAAAAATTTTGGTTTTCTTTCCCCAGGTCAAGTTACCAGATGACATACTGAGCCAAATTCCCTTCATACCTGTGGGTTGGCAGCTGCAGTGGACTGTGTTCTGCTCTATTCGCATGGTTTTTGGGTCCTTTGTCAGGCTTCAAATCTGAACCCTTCTTTAAAAAAATATGCAACACAGCTGATTTCCTCTGGGCTGCAATAAGAGAAGTGTCTAAAAAACCCTGTCCTTTCAAATCCATATTTTTGATGTCAACATCAGTTTTGTTTTTCCTGTTTGGCTTCATTTATGCTCACTACAGCATCTTTTTTTCCTTATCATGTCCAACAGAAACAGGCACTCCAGGTTGCAATGAGACGCTCTTAGAAAGCAGCCACGTTAACCGTGGAGCACTTCCTCAGCATCAGATATTCATAACTATTCTGCCTTAAATCACACAGTTAATTATCAGGTAAAGCCCAAGGGATCAGCCTGCAAGGGTCACCCAAAGGAAAGCGCTTTTCTGATCATGTGTGTCATGTATGTGGCACCAACACTTGGTCCCTCTCAATGACCAGGTAAATTGGTGCCACACAGATGTAAAAAACAAGAAAGAGAAGTTTTAGTCAATGGAAGTGCTCTCCTTCTCCCAGCTGGACCTGGTGCATCTTCTATCCTAGGCTGGAGAAAGCCCAGAGTAAGAGAAGCCTCTCTGTATCCCCGGTCCCATCCCACACATCACCATCTCTCTCCTTTTATCACCTGAGGTTGGTTTGAGTTTAGACTTAGTTCAGCAAGAAAATGATCTGTTGTCAGGAAAGGCCTTTCTGTCTGTCATGCTGGTCATAAATCATCTTATCTGATTTACATGCTTCTTGGGCAGAGAGGCAGCTGAAGGCTGTGTGCAGTGTACCGCTGGAAGACGCTGTTTACAACTGCAGAAAAATAAAGTTCATAGCATGCTTTAAGCTGCATGTGTCAGCTGATTATTTTTACAGAACACCATATTATTTCCTACTAAGGACCAAATCTGTTTTTCCTGGTCTTTTCCACATTGTGTTGTTTGCACTTTGTTGTGTTGCATCCTTGCTCCTTTACAGCCTATCCTCTTAGGTTCACTGTGTCCCTCTTGACAAAGAAAACAGCTTTGTGGCATGGAGTGTTTATTTGCAGCACCCTGTTAACTGTGGTTTTCTAATATCTGCGCTGGTATTGGGAGGAGAGGAAAAACTAATACCTATGGGCTGAAATCATGGTTCCATGGGAGGCAATGTCAGCATTCCTGCCAGCTTCACCATGACCAGAATTTCACTCTGGGAGGGCCTGGGAAACTAAATATCTTCACTGGCCCCTTTAACTGCTTGCCTTCATGTTGAACCAGGAGCCCACAGAAACACCTCTCAGCTGCTGCCTCCACACAGCCTCAAAATAAAAGAAGACAAGGTCTGGTGGCCACTCCATGGGCCAGACTGCTCTGCTGTTTAAACCCTCAGCTACTGCTTTTGTTTCTCTTTGTCCCTAATTCATTACACCAAAAGTGATGCTATCAAACCTTGCCTTGCTTCCCTTGGGCTGGGAGGAGGGCACCTGTACCTCTTTCAGCTGGTGCAGAGAGGATGCAACACCCCTGGGCACCACCAGTCAGCTGTGCTCTCATGGGGCTGCTGGACAAAGACATGGAGCCAAGCCTGCAAATCAGCCTGCTCATGTTTTTGTCTGCCTTGCTCAGTGTGTGGTCAGAAGTGTGCATCTACAGAGATTTGCTCCCTAAATTGCTTTTTGCATCTCCACATAGTCTCGACATGCTCCTGCCTGCCAAAACCTTTAGTCCTTCTCATGTCTGGGAGTCTGGTTCAACTAAGGCTTGTAAACCTGGGGACAGTGTTGAGCCTCAACCAGCAGCCCTGACCTGCTGTGCGTCCCCTGGCTATAAATGGAGCTGGGCTATAAATGAGTGTTTCAGTTCAGCTCAGGCCTGCAGCAAGTCAGATTTTGGCCAGAGCTGCTTGGGTACACTTCCCAGTGTGGTACACAATACCCAAGTCTTCAGCATCCCAATCCTTCACCCAGAACAGTTTGTGTGAACACAAATCAGAGAGTTTGGAAGAGCTGATACCATTTCTACTCAGCTATTTTAGTACTTTTGGTAAGATTATAGCTGTTCACAAACTGTAGGATACAGTTTCATGATCAGCATAAGCAAGTTTGAATGGCTGCTGAAGGCATTAATTATTAAATTACTGTGGTACGCTGGGATTGTATCTACCACATCCATAAAATTTATTATCCCAGCTTCAAATGACAGCAGTTATATTTTTCTCTCCTGTTTATCCTGGTGTTGTGTGGCTCCAGACATCTTGTCTGTTGCTGATTTTTCCCCTCTACTACAAAAGTCAGGATTTCACCCTTACTTCTGACACTGATGAGTGGAAGGACTGTTCCCAAACAGACTGAAGGGTGAATTATTGTTTAAATTACTGCATCAGTCTGGGACTGAATTTACCTGACTGACAGCAAACATGTTTTCTATTCTGTTTATTATCGCACTGGTAGGTTTTTGAAATTTCAGCCTGACATCTCTTTCATATATTCAAGTCTTACTGTTTAAGACTTTACCAGCCTGGACCTTGTATAGTCAGTGAACATGGAAAGCAGAGATTTGTGTATAACCATCTCAACCCACTGGCTGATATCAAAGCGGGAACAACATTGGAAAGATGCTACTCATGGGGAAGGTACCTGGCTGATTTGTGACCTGACTTCGGAGTTTGGCCTTTTTCTCATCTTCGCTATTTTCCAGAAGTGAAGCATAATGAGTTGGGGGTCCAGGGCTTCCAATTTCTGTACAGAAAAATGACATGGAAAATGAGATGCAGGCATTTACTCCTCTCCTGTGCTCTTGCTGGAAATTATCTCATCCATGCTCCTTTAACCTCGGACGCTGAAGGGCCTGATTCAAAACCCTCAGTGGGATGATTCAGTAGGATTTCACTTTGACAAAGGCTCCTAGCAAGCATATAACTTCCTTAGAAAGGCTGTGTAGCAATCCATCATTTTATCTGAATGAGGTTATCCCACAGGGCACCCTGGGCTAGTGGCCCATGCTGGGCAGGACCCAAATGCAGAGCTGCTCCCAAGACTGAACCTCCCATAACAAACTTCTGCTTGTGGATATTTAGTTTATTTGCTCATGTTTTGGCATTGCTGCAAAATCTGTCCTGGCCTTTGAAATGTGAAGGTGTGTAGTGCACAAACGATAAATCAATAATCTAAGTTGAGACTTGTCATGAGAGAGGCTTGTCTGAAATTGCCTCCTGGCAACTTTTAAATTAATTTCTTTTAACACTTCTGTCATTGCTCTTTACAGAGTCCAGAAAAATTCATGTGAACAGAAGAAGGTGCCGCCTTCAACAACTTCACACCTGATGTTACGCTGTGTGTTGAGAAAGCTTTCCACAAAAAGGTGAGTGCCAGCAGCAGATACCTGCTTCCCTAGTTTTTGACATCGCTTGGAAGCATTTTGTGGCTTCAAAGCTAAGGCCTGGAAGGCTGTCAAGAGAAAGATAACCCTCTGAGTGGGTTATTTATGAGACTCCCACTCTGGGAGAAGGCCACAGAACAACAGGGGTTGAAGTGACTATGCCAAGGGCATCAGGCTGTATTTTCCTCAACTGATCCCCAGCTCTTCTGCCTCTGGCCCACAAAGTCTCCTGGAGCACATGCACCCCTGAAGGTCCAGTGCCTTTCAGTGTGGTATGGGCAGCAGGAGGTACCTGTGTGTGCATGTGTATGTTGTGTGCACGCATCCCTCCAAGCTCAGCAAGACCTTCGGTTTGCACTTGTTTTGTCTCTGTGTGCCCAGCCCTGTCTCCTGTGCTGCAGTGGCACCAGCCCCACTTACCACCTCGCTGCCTGGGATCCCAGTAGCTGGTTTCAGTATCCATCCCAACAGCATGCACGGCCTGGAGGCATACCACCAACCCAGCACCTCCCATCCATTTCCAGCTGGCAGCAGTGGCAGCACTCATTGTTACTCACCCACACATCCAAGTGTACTTTAGGGATGCCCAAAGTTTGACTTTGTTATTTGTAAATACCACTGCTCATTGCTTGGGACCTCAAGGTTGTTGCCCCCAATCCCAAGAAGCACCAGACATCAAGAGGGAGTGGGTAATATAGGAATGAGGTGGACATCGATCACTAATTGATGTGGACAACACCAGGCACTTGCTGGGTACCTCTTTCCTGCTGGATCAGTGCTCACGGCATCAACAGTTCGAGAAGGAGCAGGCATCCAGACCTAGCAAAAGAGGATGTTTCCTGACAGAAACAGATCTCAAGCTCAGCAGATGTATTCTGATTTTCAGTTTCTGTGGTTACAGACAAAGTTTCTTTGCATGATCACATCAACTTACACATGCAAGTCTTTCTAGGAAGGGTTTAATGCTGAAACTTTCGGTTCCTGAAAGAGAGAAAGTTGGTTGGATACAAGGTCCCCCAGGATAGAAAGATTTTTACATCTGGGACTTAAAATTAAAAGTGCTGCTTTTCACTCCACTTTGCAGTTCAGTCTGACAGAGATCTGCCAGATCTTGGGCCTTTCAAGTCTTGTTCCTTTAAAAATCAAGCTCACCACAGTCAAACAAATACTCATTCAAATTGCACTTTGATGAGTGACAAAGAAGTGAAGCTGTGGAAGGAAAACCTCGAGCACAAGGACCATTAAAGTACCAAATAGTTTCCAAAAGTCTCCTACAGGAGAATGAGCCAAACTGGAAAATGGTGATGTAGTCTTTTACTGACCCCCACCCAAGCTGTTTGGGCCACAGCTTTTAATTTGTCCAATCTTACTTATTATTCTTGAAAAATAAAATAAAGCATTCTGAGAGAGTTTTAAAATAGCTCAAGTGTGACTCAAATCCTGCACTGTTATTTTAAGCTTAAAAAAATGTTTTATCCTTAATTTGCCCTGCAACATTCAAATCCACAAGATGAGGTGCTATTCACACCACCAGCCCAGCATGACTCTTCTGGGTCAGGGCCAGCAGCAGATTCAGGTTTCCATGGGTGGAGGCAGGGAGCAGCATATTGTTTCTTCAGTGTCTGCACGGAGGCCAAGAGGAAGTGTGAAGGGAACAATCTGCAGTTGCATCCCCATTTGATGGATGCTGAGGGCAGTGAGGAGCTGGGCACCTTACTGAGAGGGACAGGGGTGGCAACGTGGCATGGAAAAGGCATATTCCCCAGCCTTGTGATGGCTACTGATTTCTTTTCAGTAATATTGGTCAGCCCTGCCTCTGCAAGGATCTCTAAGGCTGTTGAGACATGGTTACTTTCTCCTATCAGCTTTAATTTTCACCTCTCCTTTTCTTAGTCCCTTAGAAGGAGTTGTGCTAATGTCTTTATCCACTTGTCTTTTGATTTTTGAGCACAGTTCTTTCCCTTCCTTTCCTCTCCTCTTGACCAGAAATAAACCCTCTCTTTGCTGCAGCAGTGTTCAGTGTTGGCTCTTCGCTACACTTCAGTGACAGGTGACAGCACCTATTCTGCAGATGTAGGGCCAGGCATGTGCCTCAAGGATACCCAGGTGCAACTTCATGATGCACTTCAACTGTAACTTCACTGCCTCTCTCTCTCTCTCTCTCTCTCTCTCTCTCTCTCTCTC
>VZRE01013995.1:65095-91669 GCA_013396775.1 Cephalopterus ornatus
TCTCTCTCATGACAAAAGGAGGCTCCTGAATGTCCCCTCTAGTCCCTCTAGTCCCCAGCCCTCTTTCACTCATCTCCCATCACATGCCAGCTGTGGAGGTAGAGACATTGTTGCTGGCACTAAAGAAAGGGGAAAATTCCGTATGGTCAGAGGTAAAGGAGTAAGGGGAGAGCTGTCTTTCGGCTGAATGTGGACTTAGGTAGGCATAAGGCAGCCCCTGGCAGGGCAGCACAAGTTGGGACAGAGCTATAGCTCTGCAGTGCCCCAGACAGCCACAGGAGCTATTTCCCCAGAACCCTGCTCACATGGATATCATGGGTGATACGGTGGAGACAGACACCAGGAGTAAATCTGGCTGTAGCCTCAATGCTGCATGGACAGCCTCTCCCCACAGCACCATGTCAAAACCCTTGGCTGCCTTAGACCAAACCATTGTAGTGAAGGTGTAGTTACTTTAAACCAGAATGTCTTCAGTCCACTGAAGTCCACGGGTGGAAGGTTGGATGAAGTGCTAATTTCAGAAACAGAAAGATATTTGATGAATTCTGACTCTTTTTCCTCTCGAGTATCACTGTTCAGAACAGCTGTGAGAAGGGGAGCTGTAAACATCCCCCAAGCAGCCTGGCACAACCCAGGCACAGGGATTTAGCTGTGATGCTCTGGTTCGCAAACGTGGCTAATCATTCACACATTTTTCCTCCAGGCATAGACAGCCCAGAAATTGCCATAAAGACTGTTTTACAGTCTCCCTGAAGGGTAATTAGCAGCAATAAAAATATTTTCAAAATTGCTGGCTGCTTAATAGTGTGTGCAACATAGGAGAGCTTTGAGTCTCAGCATTGGCCTATGATGAGGCATGAAATGGCTCCAAACCAGTAAGCAGTCCAAAACAAAAGCCTGTGTTTTGCCTCTCCATCACAGAGCAGCAGCAATCTGGGACATGCAGGGGAGGTGTTGCTTCAGGCAGGAAGCAACATAAAACCTAAATATTGTGTTTAACCACTATCCAAGTAAAAGAGAAAGGAATCTCTCTAGTGGAAACTGAATTCAGAGCTGTACTCCTACGCAGTGAGCTGGAGCCGTCAGGAGGCATCGTTTTGCATCTTCACTTACGTAAGGAGATTTGCCAAGGGAAGAAGCTCAGTGTGATGGTGTTTTACTGATCAAGCATGTATCACCTCCTGAACTCCTTAATTGCCTCTCTGTGTTCAAATTTCAAAGTGTTCTGCCTCTCCTCACAGGTTCCTTCAATAAGCCAGAAGGTAGAGGCCTGAAAGGGGCCAGAGGTGAAAGGTGTGCCGTGGGCTTACAGCTCCCAGCCAACCTACAGCTCTGCACCTGTGCTGCTCACTGCCTTCAGCTCTTGGGGACAGCATGTTCTTCTTTCCAATCAAAAGAAAGAGCAAAAGGAAACCCCATGAACTATATAGTAATTAGGGACCTGGGGATGGCAGAAATGAACTTGAAAGAGTCAAGAGACAGCACTAGTGGTCAACCCACCCGAGCTCCAGGTGTGCCCTTCTCATTGCCCTTTCCAGTGATTTTGGGCCTTGTACCTGACAAAGGAGACAGCTTTAAAATGACTTCCCATGTTTTCAGCACATTACAGCTGTCAGCCTGACAGTGGCTGTGATACGCAAAGGTTGCCACTGACAGTGAAACAGAACTCTTTATTTTTAAAGGGTCACACCAAGATCTTTTGACTTTAATATTGTTTTAAACTACAAAATGTTTAAAAATAGGTACATTAACAGTTAGATATGACCAATATATTAGTATTGGTTAATTAAGAGTTGGTAGGCCATTCAGTCATACATCCTCTGGAATCAAAGCCCATGTGAGAAATCATTAGAGCAGTACATAACAGTCTTCTCCTATAAATCATTTGGAGCATCACATAATGTTATGCTTAAAGACTTTGCTCTGAATACTTCTACACTGCAATGTTCTTCACATCTGTTAATGTCATACATAAATGGGAGAAAAAAAGCGTTCAGAAATAAGTTGCAATTTTTCTGTGATTAGAAAATATTTGTCCACAAAATCATCATCAAAATTATCCTCCTTTCATTGACATGTATCTCATTTTAAAACTGACTTGGAATGGCTCAGAAGGACATTTTGAATCTTTTAATAAAATAATATGCATAAAATACAGTCTTGAAGGTCTCGCATGTGTCCTGTACGAACGAACTGTTCATTTAAATTCCTGTTATTAGTGTCAGGAGCTAGTTTTAAAAAGGGAACTTACTTTTAACCTGATCTATTAATAGTATTCAATTACCCCCAAAGACTGCAAAATTTTAGAGGACATTTTTTTTCAGTACAGAATCAGTACCTAAATAATTTTCACAAGAGGATTCTGGATGAAAATAATTTTTTTCAAGGAAAATATTTAGAGAAATTAATTTGCCTGACTTACTTGGCTTAAATTCCAAAATAGTATTTCTAGGCAAGTACTTTGTGAGCTTAGATGGGTTTCTGGTCAGTATCAAATGCAAAAAATCAAATGGCTTGTGAGTGGAAGTGGGTAGAACAGGTTTTGATCATTGACTGTAAGGCTGATACCTTTCTTTGACTCATTATTAGCAAGATTTGCTTCTACAGACTTTTATGACAGCAGATCAAATCTTGCTCTACTGAGCTGACACTATGCTTTCAAGCTAAAACAAATGTATTTGGGGTTTGAAATGTTTCTAGCTCTACCATTTCCCACTAGTGGAAGATGCTGGACGTAACATTGGAGAGAAAGAGTTTTCCTTGGGATCAGCAAGAGCACATCCACCACCGCTCTTTGCACAGTATATAACCACAGAATATGCAAGGTTATGGGGACTGTGGCAAGGATATTGGGAATTTAAAGACTCTGAGGAGCCCTGAGCAGCCAGGCAGCTTTGGACACTCATAGAGGAACTTGCTCCTAGCTCTTCCCTCCCTCCTCCCTGTTCCCTCCAGCCAAGTGTGCATGTATGGGACTAATGTAGTGTGCAAGAGCATGGGGGGAAATCAAACACCTGTTTGATGAGGGATCAAAATATCATAAATGGAGGTGGGTCAAGAAGTGTTGCCAGAAGCATTTGAGAACACATTTTTAGCAACTACAAACCACCACCAAAGCTCTATAGTGGCTGGTACGCTTGTACAATGAGAAAGTAGATTCTACTTGGCAATATCAGAGCTTGGAAGCTATCAGATGACAGCCTGTTTTTCCAAAGGCTTTTCTCATTGAGGGATGCAAGCCATTCTCATAAAGCTAATAGCTGCAGCCAGCTCAGAGTCCTGTGAGCCAAATCCCACTCTAATTTCTTGTGATTGTAACATGAAAGAACAAAGGGCTATATCCTGCCATTGATACATTTTCAGGCCTCTTAATGGATATAGTTTGGAGAGCCAGATATAGATCAATGGCAGGATATAGTCATAATGACCCAAACTGAGCTAAAAGAATGGTGTCTTCCTATTTCAGCTTAATATGACATTGCACTTGCCCATAATGGACACCAGATTTTCCTTTTGAACAAGTTGTCAAACTATCTGTTGCGTCTCATTGAAGGAATGCTTGAATAGCAAATTCCAAACCTAACACTTCAATAAATCTAGCAAATTTATTATCCTATACCACACTGAAACATCTCTGCAGATGCTTTCAATCCAGCTTTTGCAGACCTCTTGACTGAGACCACAGCTGGAGCTGTTACCAATAAAATAAGCCACTTTAAAAAAGGTGATGCATGATGATGCTTCTGCACAACACTCAGTACCAACTTCGCCATGTCTGCCAGTTTTTGCAGGGCAACATCTGTGTGATGAAACTTTATTTTAGAGCTAAACAGTGCTTATCAAGTCACTGAATGTTTAGCCTTCATTTACTTGTGTATTACTGCATAGATCAGTTAAAAAAAAAAAACAACAAACAAACCAGCCACAGAGGTTTCAGCTAAACAATATTTTTAGAAGCTAACTTATTCTTCTCCTGGTGGTTATTAGTCCAAACAACTCATGACAGCTTAATTTCTCTTTAAACTTTTTCTCCCTCACAGTCAGAGGTAGTATTTGAAAATATCTGGAAGGGTGCTATTTGTTTTTCTTCCCAAAATCTCCACAAAGATGTTGTGGATAACCACAAGAGTCTCGACCACATTCCTTTATGGTAGTATATGGGGATATGATTTATTCAAAACCACTTCGTACTTTAAACGTGTGCCAAGCTAAAGCGCGCCGAGTCCCACAGTGGAGCCCTGGAGAATCCACCTAGACTGTTGACAAACCTGGCTTAAAAAAGCAACCTCTACACTGTCCAAGAGTAACAGAGTATATGACATTGCTGCTAAAAACCTAGGAGGTTAATGTGAACCAACTGGGCCATCTGGGGCTGTTTAGCTGTTCTTGCTGTGTGATAACATAACTTGGCATGAAGGGCTGGAGCCTCCAGCAAAATCAGACATGACAAAATATTCTGAGCTGAGTCAGAAACAATAATCATTCTTTTTGTTGCTAAGAAGCAGAAATCACTGACTTTTGCTTATCAGTGAGCAGTCTGGTGGGTAGGAGCAGCTGGTCAGTGGTGCCTTTTGCCTACTGATCACCTTGAAAATACTGAGAAATGGAGGGCTTGGTAGGCTTGATTGCACAGTAAACATTTACAGTGTTGATTCTTGTTCTGTTAGATGAGACCACATTTGCATCTAGAATGAAAGCCAGCTACCAAAGCAGCCACAGGTCAGGATGGACTCCCAGGAGAAACTGGCAAACATGAAGTCACTCAAACATGAAGTGATGAAATACAAAATATTGCAATTTTTCAGTCTTTTCCCTTTATTGAGGATGTGAATTAGGAGTCTTTCATTATGTATCTTGGACAGAAAAAACTGTTCCTCCTGCTTGCTGGGATTAGACAAACGTGATTCTGGTGTGACACAGAGGAATGGGGAGTGGACGCCCAGCTGTCATAGCTACAGATCAAGGGTGCACATCTGGGCTTCCCCCCACCACTGGTATTGCATAAACAGGAATATTAGCAGCATAAGCAGGGGTGGAACTGTGGGGACCAGACACCCAGCACAATGCAGCTCCAGTGCGTGAGGTGATAGTTCCTCTAAGCTGGGTCTGCTGCAATGGGCTGTACTGGAGGGCATAAAGTTGTCTGAGATTCCACAATGAGGTAGCCTGAGGTAAAGCTGAACATGTTTTTTACTAGGTGACAAAAAGATAAGGGTTGGGAACTTCAGGAGAATTCAGGCTGGAGCTGAACCCTTGCACTTCAGCTGTGCATAGCTGGCAGCTGCCACCCAGGAGGAAAAGCAAACCTAAATTTTCCTTTAGGTATTGCTGCTCTAGGACTTTGTGAATGCGCCCTGTAAACACTGCCCCATTAAACACTGTTATTTAAGGATAATTTTTATGGCAGGTTTAAAAGTTGATTAATTTAGGACAGCTCCACAGTGACTACTGTAGAGAACTGTTACTCAGAAGAGGTATAGACACTGCTCCAGGCTCTCTGTAGGCTGCTTCTCACACCATGTGAGGCTGCCAACTTACATATCACCTGGGGCTAGGGATAAGGTTCTGGTTTGGTAACATTTTTACCCTTGATCTGTGGGACACACACGGCTACCGGCAGTGCATGACAATGATGCCTCAAGCCATTTTGGTTTTCACGGGTGTTTGCAGCTGATACCCTCATCTTGCAAAGTCCCTGGTGTGTACAGGCTGACCTGTGCAAAACTTCGAACAATGACCTAAATTCTGTGACTTAGGAATGCTTAGCTGTGCTGGAAAGGAAAAACAACAATGTGCGATTCTGTGACTGCTGAGACAGATGTGCTCCTGTAGCCACAGTTTGCCTTTGTATTTGAGGAATTACTGAGAAATTTAGCCAGTCTGGAAAGTAATAAGAAAGGAAGAAGTCCCAGAAAGAACTCAAGCTGGTTCTGGGAGCAGGAGAGTCAACAAAGTCTGTTTTCATGTGTGCTTTTTTTGTTTGGTGACCTGCATCCTACCACAATAATCATAAGTACTGTTCCAGCTTCTGCACTGGCTTTTCTTTCACTTTGTTTTCTTTTAATGGCTATGCTTATTGCCTATTCCATGTACAGATAAATTAATATGTCATTATTAAAAAAAAAAAAAAAAACAAACACAAAAAAACCCTGCCTGAAAACTCAAAAAGAGGGAAGAGAACTAGAACTCTAAAACAACCAAAGGAATATCACTGTGTCTTTCCCAAGGCTCCCAAACTCTTCCCAGTTTCTCCATCTGTCAGTTGTACCTGCTTGTGTAACCCTGCCAACTGTGCTGCCTGACACCATGCACACCGGGGCTGCTGCAAAATAGGTTGGTAAGGATGGAGCTCTCTATTTTCCCTTTCACAAAAGCAGGTCTTGGAGGATGGTTCTTCGCAGCTAAACTAACAAGGGCCATGTACCATGGCCAAGGATCACTGAAGAACTCATGTCATATTTGTGCTGCTTAAGGCTCTCTGGGTCAGGCTCATGCCACAGAAAGCTGTGCAGAGCAGTCTAGGACACAGCTAAACATGATGTGTGCAGATAGTCAGATGTTCAGGGTTCTAGCTGACTCCCACAGCCCTTTTCTCTTGAGCAGAAAAGATGTTATGCTGAACATTTCAAAAGTGAAAAGCTAAAACCATGAGATCCTGTTGGAGGTGAGTGACCGTGTGGGAGGGAGGAAGAGGTGTTGGTGCTTATAGTGGTTTTAGGAGCATGAGTCTTCCCACCTGAGAGCAGAGGTTAAAGCTAAACAGGATTTGCCATTGAGGTCTGAAAGTTTCTCCATGTGTTTCATTTGTGTACATATCTTTTACTTTAAATGGAATTTGGACAGTGTTTTTCACTGAGTTTCCAGAAAATCTTGTTCTTCATCCTGATGGAATTTTTAAGAAGATATTTGTCCAGGCTGTCCACATGAGTGTGTCTTGTAATGTTTGATCCCTCAGAGAACAATCATGGATGAAATTGCAAAAAATGTTGTGCAACACTGTTTTTTTTCAGTTAGGAGCTTGGAAACAACAAATATACTGGAATGTGGTTTCAATCCATTCCTCTCTTTAACTGACCTCCTATCAAGAAGAAATAATATATTCTTCTTCTGGAATAGGAGCTGTGTCAGCCAGTATATTGGCACATCTGTGAAATGTGCAGGCTTACTTCAAAACAACATCTTCTTTTGGAAAGGAAATTGCATTGAATTTTTCTGAAGTCACTGGCCAACCACGCAATGACAGGACAGGAGTTAGTCCTGTTTTTTGACAGATCTTTGTAGTCCTCAGTCAACTAAAGCCCTTTCAGCATGTTCCCCTTTGATAGCTCTGTGGGTTACACCATCCCTATCCCTCTGCTTCAGCAAAGACAGCACTCCAAGCCAGCTCCCAGCAAACTTCTTTTCACAGCCTCCTTGACCGCTGAGAGCCTTGTACGTTCAGCAGCCCCTCACCCTCACAGTGTCCATGCAAGGACTGTGCTGTCCACCAGCCCTGGGACTCTTCAGGGAACCAACCTTCATCCCACCCATCACTTCTCTACATCTGGGATCTGCTGCTGCCTCTATGAACTCCAGAAACCATGTGGTCCATGGGCATAGGCAGACACTCCTGTGGGCAGGAGAAGCCACCTCACCTGCCTCCATCTCAGCCGCATCGTTTGGCTGCAGCTCCGGCAGCTTTCTCCTCACCTCCAGGTTCGCTGAGAGCAGAGGGGGAAGGCCAGGAAAAGAGGGTACAGGCAAAGAGTCCTCCCACGGCTGTTGCACCTTCTTCTAGCAGGCATTTCATGGCTCCCTCACCCACATGAGCCTCCATTGCTGCACCTGGTAGCACTGGTGAAGGCAACAGTGATTCCCAGCTTGGACAGCTTGACAACCTCACCATCCTCACAGGCACCCTTCACCACAGCCACACATACACCAATCCCCTCAGATCTGCTTAAAACACCTCCTGCACTGCATTCACCTTTTCCTACCATCAGCACATCATTTTGGAGCTACACTTCCTCCTCACTTTCCTTTTCCCTCAGAGGAAACCTGCTCCCTGAGTCAAATGGTAGGATGAAATAGATCACTGGGATGTTCGTAGCATCACAGGGGGTTTCCTTGCTTGTCTGCAAGGATGTGCAGGCAGTCACTGCTGAGGTTTTCGGAATGGCTATGGAGACAAAGGAGGGCTGGAAAGGAGGTTGGAGGATTGTGTCTACACAATGATCATGGTATTTGACTTGCTGATTTTACAATTGTAGTCCTAAAGGCCTGCAGGACTCTATAACGGGGTTTTTAAGAGCTCATAGAGGCCATATTTATCCTATAGATGTTTTTTTCCAATGCTCAGTTTGCTATTAAAATATCACCAAATTACATATAATTTATCTTTGGTGATGTCTTCCCCTCTTCCCATTTAAAACATACTTTCCAAACACCACAGTCTGCTTCTTAGTGATTAAACTGGGAAAATATTTGTGTTGCTAATATTTTTTTCTGTTGAATAGTGGAATAGAAATTGTGCCTGTGTAAGGCAAGAATTTAAAATAATTCTGAACCTTAATATACAAACAACATGATCACAGACCCCTGGGTTCTCAGGGAAGGTAATTTCATCACCAGTTTGATCTCCGAACAGGCAAAATCCTGCCTGCAGTTCATTACAAAACTATTTTGAAAACACTGACTTCTTCTTGAGAAATCTGTGTGTTCACAGAAGAAAATGGAGGTGAAATAACTGCGAGAAGAACCTCAAGCTACCTATTTGCACAATTCCTCCTTGCTAATCAGCCTTTTGTTTTACCCAGCATATAAGGACTGCCCTGAAATCCACTGTGGATGTAATTGAAACCTCCTGCTAAACTGGGTTTTTCTTGTGGAGTGCTTACTCACTGTAACTGTGAAGTTTCAAAATTTTACCAGTGTGTTCTATTGCTTGTCCTGCACCGTAAATAAAATGTTGAAAAACTGGCTTTCTCCTCAGACTTGTTGGTTTTGTAATGATTCCAATAACTACCACATCACTCAATATCTCTTACTATGCTTGCACAGACATGAAAATTTATGATAAACAGATGGATTTTGAGAAAAAGTACAACAGCAGTAACTCCCAGACATGTCTTTTCATGTTCAGCTGCATGCTTTTTTTATTATTATAATGTATATACTTTTTCCAAGCTATATGTTCCTAGAGAAACACATATTCTTTTTCAACTTGGAATCATGCAAGTGTAGCAAGTCACCTAATAGGAATATATAGGTCATGGTATTACATGACTTAGCTCTGATTCAGTGATTTATGCTCTTTTTCAATTACTTCATCACCAATAGCTGCAGTTGAAGGAGCCAAAATGAATACAAATTGAAAGAACATAAGGAAAGGTCTTTTTCATTACTTAAATATCTATTTTAGGTTCCTTTTTTAAGATATTATTTCCATTTATTTTCAGAAGGAAAATATTATGTTTACTTTGCTTTTGTTAACTCAAATGAATGGGTCTCACTCACTTGCTATTTAAGGGAGTATTGAGTATTGCCATTAGTCACATTAAAATCAGAACTAGGCTTGAAGTGACCTGCAGAAAGGAGCGCTGTGGTGTACAATAAAATGCCACAATTCTGCCAACTTCGATGCATGTGAGCAGCCTATGTCCCTTTTAAAGGGGACAAAATGCATATTATGTTGGCTGACTTGCTGCAGTGCCCCTGAGCATCACCTGCTGAGACGCTCGGTGGGACAGGCCTGGTTTGGAGGGCACAGTAAATCATGAAGTTGGGGTTAGAAGGTTTAAGGACAAGCAGCCACACTCTTTGCATTTTTAAACCTTTGTGCTCTGAAAATTAACCTTGACTCGAGATGAGAGACCTCTGTATTTTCCAGTGCTCCCTCCAGGAGCAGCCCTGCAGCTCCCAGAGCTGTGGTGGGAACAGCACAGGGCACCAGAGGGACAAGGTGGTCTTGTCTGGGCAAGGGCTGCTGTGATGGTCTGCAGCACTTCCTTCATCCATTGCCTGCCTTTGCAGAGAATGCAGGGCTTTACATTTTCTAGCAAATCAGCTTTGGTATGTGAGTGGGAAGAGCTGTCCAGAAGGTTCTAATTTAATGTATATCTTGTTCAGTCAATTAACTGAGTGCACCAAATACAAAACAGCTTTCAAACACACTGAGAGATCACCCAACTTCACTTTCGCCAAAGTCTGCAAGAGTTTTGCCACTGATTTTATTGGAGCAGAGGGATGCAAATACTGCAGGACTTTGAAATCCTTCCCATATGGTGTACTCTGGCTCTTCCTACTACAGGCTGCAATTTGAAAGCCAAATACAATCAAGTATATCCCTGGTCTCTACCACAGAGGCAACAGAAGAGAGAGAGTTTTGATACTCTGTCTGAAAAACAGAGTATCCTCAAACTTCACTGCGTGACCACTGCACTGACATGTGACTTCTGTACCAAAGTAAAGACTTGTTGTGAAGGAGCACATGGCCCTGGTGGAAGAAGGAGTGGGTAGAACAGTTACTTACTGCACGTGCGTCTTCAGCAGACTTTGAAGACACAAGCATCTCTTAGCAATGTATCAAACTTTACTGTTTCCTTTCATAACAATGAAAATTATCTCAACAGTACAGAATTCCTGGAAGACTTCATAAATTATCCTATGTATAAGACCAGATATAAATCTATTATTTTACTTTTGTAGGAAAGAAAGTGCTTAGAGTAATCCCAAATAGTCACTGTTGTCTCCTCTTGATATAGCTGACATTTCAGGTTTGGGGTTTTTTTTTCTAAATATGCTGCAGTCACAGAGACAAAACACAAATTACCCAAAACCCCCCCAAATTTTAACCGGACAAGAATGTGTAAATATAAACATGGCTGATGAAAAATTCAGTCAGTTCCATTTATAATTGCAGGGAGCCACAAGGTCCTTTGACTCATGATAGGCTGCATAAGTCTAAATGCCACACATGAAAGTAACCCTGCTACTACTGCTGGTTGTAGGAAGACATTTATTTGATGTCAGAACCTCATCCAGTGTATATCTTTCCATGATTAGCCTAGCCTTTCCACTTTAAGATGTTTCCGTGCTACAGTACTCCCAAAGTACCATAGAATAAGGAAAAGGGAAAAAAGGAGTAGATGTAAACAAACCTGAAGTCTTCCAAACTAGTCACCACGCCTTAGGCTTTTTTATTTTCCTCATTGCGGACCCTTTGATTCCAATCCCATTCCTCTGTACATCTCCCACAGATGAAGACACAAAAGCAAAGACTGACTCAGTTTGGGCTTTCTGCTATCATGTGTCACTGCTTATCTGTGTCACTGCTGGATGAAAGCAGTCAAGCTGCTGGGTTTAGCAGACTCAAATCTCATCTAGGTTCAAGATTTTCTTGGTTTCTTTCTTTTTAATGTTTAGTTTTGAGGATTATCTAGAGGAAAATATCCAGGACTTGACTGAGAGGTTTCATTTCGCAAAGGCATTGATGTTCTCAATTCTTGTTTAGTATCTAAATCCTACTAATGAATCTAGATGTACAGCTCCACACCACTGAAGAATTTGAGCCTGCCTCAAATCACAAAGTACAAAGGACTTTTTTGCATGCCCAAAGTAACACACACTTGATAGCTTGTCTGGACTGGATCTAGTTCAGAAAGCCCCGTAAGATATAGCGTCACACCACTGTGTGACAATGTAATGAAAGGCAAAGCACCAGCTCCTGACAGAGACTCAGTGTTAACTGATCTCACTCTGAATCAATACTTTCAGCATCATGAATTTAAACCATGGCTTCTGAGTGGCAACTGAAAAATGTATAAATGTTTAAATACGTATATCCTCTACAGTGTTCCCTTAGACTTACACATAGGCTACCAAGACACATTCCTTTATGTCAATTTTTCTACTTCTTTTCTTGCTAATTCTCAGTTCCAACCGAATTTAACTCAAGAAGCCACAGGTAATTTTGGATGACATCCAAGGATTGCTGGCAGACAACTCTTCAGCACTCTGTTTAGCCTTGGGACCTGAACACGTTTTTGCCATTAGCACCTGTTTGTTGTACATAAGGGTGAGCAAACACATTTTGCTGTTGTGCCAATGAATGTCCTAGCTTGTGAATCAGTATATGCTGTTGGAAGAGGCTGTGCCTCACCCTGCCCAACTTAACTGAAAATGTATAGACTGGTGCTGGAGTTTAGAATGTCAAAGTATATTTTTATGTGCAAAAAAGGACCAGTGGTACGCAGATTATCAGTGAGAAAATGACGCCCCTATTCATGGCTCACTCTCCAGGCAATGGGAAGGGAGCCAGGGTGCTGACATCTGAGCCAGCCCTGAAGATTTGCTGAGCTGTCATTGCTCCATCACACAGAGATTTCACAACCTAGAACTTGCTCTGGACATTCAGTCAAAGATCTGGTCCTCATCTTTCAGGGATGGAGATACTGGGATGCTACCACACAAAATCCCTGTCTCAGCCACACAAACATATTTCAGCCCTTCATCCTGGAAAATCCATTTGGTCCTTTGTATATTACTGTGGCAGCATAAAATGTTATGCTCCTAAGATACAGCTCTGCAGCAAAACTGCTGTACTAAAGGATGGTTTATAGTGGTAATTATCAACATTTACTGTACCATATAGTTTCTATTCTAAGGTGCTTTTTTCAGAGGCTTCTGGTCTAGAATGCACTGGAATACTTCAACTATAAGATTCAAGAATAGATAGATAACTAACTGTGAAACTGCATTATCTGGGAAGATAATCCTTGCCACTCTTCCTTGTCACAGTGCAGCTTTACACATTTGCTTTGAAGGGTTAGGATCTTATTCATAGGAAGGAAGGTTTCTGGTTTCCAGTTCCTTCCTTTGCCAGTCAGTCGAGCAAAGCCATACAGCTCCCAGTGGTCAAAGATGATGGATGATGGCAACTACCACAACTGCCTTGTGCTGATCTATGGGCTCTTTTGATGAAATATCAATGTTTATAACACAGATATTCACTACGGAGTAATCTCTTTTTAACCAGTAAGTGTGTATTCAGGTGTGAATCATTTAATCCCAAACCAGACACCTGAAATAGCGTCAGATGAACCATACCCTTAACAGTGTCTACATCCCTCTACTTGCCATAAGGAAAGCCTGGGGTGAGTAGATGAGACACAAACATCTGCTCCAGATGTGTCCAAAGGCAGGTAAGATGTTTGATTCCTCCTGTGCATTTCCCAAGCCATGAGATCTGGGTCACCCCGAGTCACCCATCCCAACCTTGCACAGGGTGCCTATCTTTTGCAACAGAGTGGGGCTCTGTGAGAGCTTTTGGCTACCAGACAGTCACTTGCTCTGTGCTTCAGGGTTCCTTCTCTGATGTAGACAATTCCAACATAGAAAGCAGTAGCTGGGCTCTTTGAGGAATGCTTAATTTTATCTCTTTCACCCTCCACCCCTGCTTCCCGTCACAGTAAGCTAAAATAATTAAACACTTGGGGTTTGGTTGCATGCATTGTTTATCCATACTTGCTCTTGCTTCTATGTTTAACAGAGGAAATAACTCGCTATGATAAAGTATCACTGCATGCTGGTAACATCAGATAAGCTACACTGGACAAAAATGTTTTCTTTGGCAATTCTCCACTTTCTTTAATTTGGCCACAGAACCCACTTTACTTCTGGAAATGTGAAGGTCCCAGTTACCCTTGACTGTAACACAAAGAGTTTCACAGTCTTTCTTGCTAAACTCCATGTAGGACAAGGAGAACAACCCTGCCATTTCTTTCCCTGCTGTATAATTGGGCTGATAAGCATCAAGCCACACACATCAAAAACCACAGTGAATGTCATTTGCATTTGTTTTCTGCCTTTTCAGAAGAAAACGAGCCTTTGCAATCTGCTTATCAGCCTCCATCGGAAACTGCACAATGCTATAGGGATGCATATTTAAAGTTAAGCACAGGGAAGGAAAAAGGCAGTGTGCCTGGAGGGAGCCGTCCTGGGGTGGAGGCAGCATTTCCAGGCGAAGGAGGAGGAGCCGAGTGTCACCCGTGCAACTGATGGGCGTCAGAGGAGCCCCCTCATTCACCCCCAGGGAGTGGAATGGGGAACTGCACCCCTGGTGCAGCAGCAGAGGGGAACAGAGGATCGGGGTGCGGGGATCATCCCATGGGAACGGCTTGTGGTGCAGCTCCTCTCTGGCGCCTATCACTGGGTTTCAGGCTGCAGGGTCACTCTGGAAATACCTCGGCACACGGGGAGAATAGAAAGGAGAGGGCTGCTGGAGATTGTATGCCTCTGCCCCACAGGTAAGTGTGTGCTGGTGCTGGGGGTGGTTCTGGGGTCAGGTTTTATTACTCCCTACATGATGCAGCCACAGCTTTGAGTTGAGAAACCTGAAACACCACAGAGGGCTGTCATCTTCACCATGTGCAATGAGCATGTATAGCCATGTAGGATGTACACGCGTGGGACCACACAGGAGCTCATGTGTGTTATAGGTTAACAGACGTGAAGGAGGCACACCAGTGACATTGCCACAGGCTCTTAACTTTATGTTTGGCACCTAATACAAAGCTTTGGCCTCATGTGCTCTTTTCTGCTTGAAGGTCAGAGTGTGGCACTGCCCATGAGAGACACTTGGCAGCAGCAGTGTAGCAGGTACAGCATTTTTCCTCATCTCCCACCAAATGCCTTGAAAAGCAGTGGCTGGCCTTGCTGCAACCCCAGCACACTGCACAGCAAGGGCAGCTCCTCTGCTCATGGTGTGTACCTCATGTAGTCCACACACAGCGAGCCCCCTGCTTTCAGGATATGGCATGTGGGATTTAGGGGGCTTCACCCCCAAAATGTCATTTGCTGTACATTTACTGCACCTGCCCTAAGAGCTGGAGCCAGCACAAGTGATGGGCACATTGAAGGTTCCTAGGTTCAACAGTTGCCAGTGCTATGGAAAGCTGTGCTGTGTTTCCAGGCAGCAAATGCACCTGGCATAGAGTAAGCCACACTGTGGGAATCTTCCTTGCAGCATACGTAGACACTGAAAGCCTTAAATACTCTGGATTATTTGTTGGGTTTTTTCTCCACCCTTTCCTCCCTCCCTTAATACAAACATTTATGCAAAAAAACCGTTTCTAGAGCACAATGTATAAACAATGCACACAATAAAAATAAGAACTGGAAAACTTTAGTAAGAAAATAGCTGAACTTTATTTTATAGCCAGATAATGACTGAAGTTTCTGTTAGTTTTTTTGGGTTTTTTTCCAGATATTAAGGTGTTTTTCTTGCAACAGATTTGACGTAGGAGTATTTTGCTTAACACTAGTTCCTTAAAGGGATAATTGAATTTTTTTTCCTAGTTATAACCAATATGTAATTTCTGGGACTTAAAATTTGGATTTCTGGTTAAATAACTTAGAAGCAAACTGTAATTATGTGCATTTTCCTGGTGCAGCTGGTGCCAAACCATAGATGAAAGCAAAGTGATTACAGACAAAGGGCAACCACTGGGTAACTGGCTTGCCTTTGAAGAGGGTCAATACAAGTAATTTCTGAGTAAACCTAGCAAAGAATCTGCATCAGAGACCAGTGTCCAGTGCTAGGATGGGTCTTATATACAATACTCAGTCTCTGTATATTGTATACAATATACTGTAAAAATAATCATTAAAATTCTGAAAGAGGCTAATGTAGGAGACACCATGTTCCCTTCTGAATGTCCTTTCCACAGTATCACAGTTCCCTCCTTTGTCACCTCCACTGCTTCATAGTGTTGCTTATAGGAAGTGAGGGTGTGCTCCTCAGGGACAAGGAGTCAGCACCACAGGCTGAAGAAAGCCCCAGCCTGTGTCCTGTAGTGGGAATTTACTAATCTGCAGCCTACACCAGCCTGTAAAAGGAGTTGCTGCCCCTCCAGACCTGCTTTGCCCTGTTTATTCCTTTAAAATGGGGGTTGCTGCTGCATTTTGCATGGTGCAGTGGTGTCTGCCCATGACAAAATACCGTGCTGCTGAACTGGGTCTTTTGGACCATAGCTTTTCTGGTTCCAGCCCTTACGACCCAAGAAGGGCTTTAATTATTGCGGACTGAGTGTAATTCAGATTTCTCAACTGCTTATTCACCCCTTCCTGTGGTAGAACTTGCAGACCCAGCTGGCATCAATGATAGCAATAATGCGTTGCTTTTTGAAGAATCAGCCTTTCATTTTTAAATTACTGCTCTGATACAAGCTAAGATAGGGGTAAGATTCTCTGTCTCTCAACTTAAAAGGAAATAATAATTTTCTTCTTTTATTTGAATGCTGTTCTATCCCATGATTTTTCTCTCTTTGCCATAGAAATTTTGAAATCAAGTCAAACAGGGAAAAGATGGTATTGTAAACCTTGGACACTAAAACCCCACTTTGGACTTAAAAAACTAAAGTCAATTCCAGCTCTTCTTGGGTTTTACATTTGAACTTCCTCACCTCGAGGCTTCAGCTTTCTAATCTGTAAACAGGAATAATACCTTCCTGTCTCAGAGGAGTGTTTTAAGTAGCTTAACTGTGTTTGTAGGATGCTGGAACATGGTGATACATCTGTGGATACGGGGATACATATATCTTCATATTTGTATGCATCTGTGGATGGAGGTACAGACCAATTTTATGTTTATGTGTGCCTGCTGATTTTTCTTTTCATGATATCACTATCTACCTAAACCACAAAAGATTTCTTGCAGAAAAAGAGAACATTGATACATTTACCTGAAGATCAGCTTGCACATGAATGAAATGTGTTTTCTTGACATACTTCTTGCCAATTTTAAGTACCAATGTTAGAAAGTTTTGGTATTTTATATAATTAGCACAACACAGGCTCAAAACCAGCTCTCACTGGTAATGTATTGGGACATTGCCATATCTTTCAGAGCAATTTGTAATTGAAAAGGAAAGTGATACTTCACCTAGATATCCCTCTCCCTCCTTAATTTTCCTGGTTAAAATAACGTTTCTGAATGTCGTGGTTTAACCCCAGCAGCTTACCCCCACGCAGCCACTTGCTCACTCTCCCCCACTGGGATGGAGGAGAGAACTGGAAGGGTAAAAGTGAGAAAACTCATGGGTTGAGACAAAGACAGTTTAACAGGGAAAGCAAAAGCCACTAGGACTTGTGAGCCACCCTCTGTACCTCACACCTCCTTTTGGGCTGCTGCTTTGGGTTTTTGCAGGTGTTCTCCTTTCCTCCAACTTTTGGAGATGGAAACTTCACAGTAGTCCATCACAGGATGCTCAGCAACATGACATCTGGAAACTCTTTCCTTCGATGACAGGCTTACAGTGGGATGACCATCTGCTCTGGCCTGATCCCCATTTTTTTCTGTCTCCCACAAAGACATTAACAAGCCTCATTCACTTCTCAGTCCCTCTCAAACTGGACAGTTAGAATTTCCCTTCCAGAAAGAAAACAACACCTTCTGTCTCAGAATTAAATTTAGGATTCTTGATATTGTTATTATTATTATTCTCAGCAACAAACAGATAAATATGCACATTTCCATTTGGATGGAGAAATCAGCACATCAGATATTCTATTTTCCATTCAAAAATTAAATCTAAATGTTGATATTTTAATACATATATTTGCATACACCTACAAAAAAAAAAAGGAAGGACTTGTTTTCTTGGTTATGTCTGTTTCTTGTCCTGCTCTAGTACAATTCCTGCTGTTACCTTTTCCCCATCCTTCACACTTCCCAGAGGTTACAGCATCCCGCTGACAAACCTTGTTGGAACAAGGAGCTGATCAATAAAAGATTACAGAAAGTGCTGTTTTCCTTTTGCAACATGGCCCTGCTAGAGCTCTGCTGCAAAGACTCATCTCCTAAGCAATTTAGAGATGCCATTAAATAACTCTGATTTTGTTATATTAAACCTGACAAATTGTAAGCTAAGCTTCTATTCTGGTATTATTCAGCTTCTTCCAATGTAGTTTAACAGCTGGAAATGAGAAGGTGGCAGCTCCTTGTTACCAAGCAACTCTCCCCAACCACCAGAAGCTGCCCCAGGGACCAGGGTTTGGAAGCTGCTGAGCAGTGACAGCTCTTCTCCCTTCGTCCAAACCCAGATTGATGCATTGAGGCTGCTTCAGTGTAGGGTCCCCTCTAAGAGCTCAAAGCATTGGCAAGAGCTACATCTCATGAAAACTATGGTTTTGTCTCCCACCGCCCCATTACACTGTGTTATAAAGCTGGGAGTTTAGCCAGTGACTTCCAATAAGCCAAGTTTTTTCTATTTGTAAGCAATTTTTAAGTTAAGGGGTTTATTGCTTTGAGTTAATGAGTACAATAAAGGCTTTATTCAAGCAACTAAAAATGCCCTAGAAAACAAGTACACGTGGAATGTATAGGAATAGAAACCATGATGACCTTGTAATATATTGAAATACTGCTGGCCTAATAAAACACAAATCAAATCACATCCACTAACAATATTTATGAAACACCCTACATCACTGAAAAGTTCATTCATATTCAGAGAGTCTGGTTTGGGATTCAGGCTTGTTGAACTCTAGTCCTCAGTATAAGTCAGAACTGGGCTCCCATCTGCTGACATTGCCTTTTCTTTTGACTATCTCCTGACAATGGTGCAGGTCACCATAATTTCTTCATCTCCAGGATGCCCCTTGTTTTAACTCAGCACACTTCCACTGGGACGAGAACATCAGAGAAGACCAAAGAAGAAACAGATCGTTCCATGTTGGTGCAATGCGTCAGTGCAAGATTCAGTTGGCTGTGGAGGAGCGTTCAGCAGCAAAGCTGATGGCCCTGAAGAGAAATTGGCCCCTTGCAAAGGTTATTCCTGCGGTCATTTAGTTCAGCATATGGACATGGGAATGACTAGGACTTGTAGGAAAAGAAGCTTTTTTTCCTTCTCCCTCCACTATAATGCATCACTATTCTGTTCTGGTATTATTGAGTTTTGGATCCCTTATGGAAGAAAGATAGTCATTAGGAAGTTTTTTATGATGTTTCTTTTTGAGTAAATGACATGTGAAAGATGAACAACCTTTCTTCTACAACTCCCTCCATGCACTCAGCTCCATTTTTATTTTTTTTTTTTTATCCAGGTCTTTTTTTCTCTCTCTAGTCTAAATTTACTTACTCTTCTCATTCATTTCATTCTCATTAAAATCAGGCATATTTTGAAAGTTAACCCTTTTCTTCTTGAGTCAATATATGCTGATCACTCAAAAGAGCTAAGCAGTATAAGGGGACCTTTTCTGTGCTTGTTTTTATTAGAAAATGTTTAATCTGAACATATTAGGTAAGAGGAATTTTAAGCCATTAGCATTATTAGAAACCTCTTGATGAAATTTCACATTCTTCCACAGAAACATTCTCCCGATCTAAACAAAAACATGTTTGTGGGGCTCCATGAAGGATTTATATTTGGAAGAGGGGAGAGTAAATCTTCACTTTTATCCAGGAATCTGAAAATAGCCTGAATCAAAGCATGGCGTCTAGTGGTTTTTAGTTGCAGTTTCTCATCCTTCTGACATCCTTTTACATCACCACTCTCATTCTACATCAATCTGTATCTTTGAATATGGTTTCACACATGCATTAGTAACATCTTTCAGTGGAGCTGCATGACTATCCAGCATTATGCTGAGTGCTTTGAAATCTTCTTAGAAGACTCACATCCTATTTTTGTTACCTTTCAACTCCTACTTCTCATTAGTACAAGCACTTCACAATTTTAATTTATTGATTTTGATTCACTTTACAGCCAGACATTAAGTGAAGTGTTTCAAACTTTTGTTTTCAAAAAGGACAGTGCGGGCTGTGCAAAAAGCTCCAACTCATCTGTGTCCATGGCACTTTAGGAGAAGATCCAGATGGATCTACCACATGGGTTTCCCAAGCAGCAGGAATTGCTTTGGTTCCACAAAAGGTTCTTCTGTTGCACTCTGGGTTCAATTCCTGCTGATGACAAGAAGAAATTTTAAATTTTTAGTATGGGAACACATACTTTTTCTCATTAATTTAGGTCCATCTGGGGAAGCTCCACACCTTACTACAGGAGCTCTTTCTTTGGGTGAAGCAGAATTACAAATCCTCAGCTCTTCAAAATGACACTGTTTTAGTAAGGAATTTTTGTGTGATTTTTCCATACAGACAAGATTTGTGTATGTGTGAAGACAGTGGGATATTTATGGTGCTGCTTTTTTGATGTAAATTACCTGTTGGGGACGTCCTAAAGCTATTTATAATCTGTCTGCCCACAGCAGTTCCAGTGTGTGAACTCCCTTCTTTGCCTTCTCACATGTGGGTGAAAATCAAGATATCTTTCAAACTCCACAGAATTTTAATGCCAAATGGCAACATAAGGAGATACAATAGCAGCATTCAGTGATGGTACAATGGGAGCTCTATCCTCAAGCAAGAAATCTATTACAACTTAATGTAATATCCTTAACTGAATAGTAGACATGCAAAGGCAGGTGTGTGGCAAAGGAACTGGGCTTCCTCCACAGTGCAGCTAACTTCTCAATATAATGCTTGGATCCCAGGGATCCAGAAGTCTTTCCCAAAATGGAAGACAGCAAAACTATTCTTTTCAAAGGGAGTGAGAACTAAAAATCAAAGTCAGTTATGGAAGGACCTCTTCCAGTTTCTCCTTCTACTCCGCAAAATCTTCTTGTCATGACAAATACAACAGCCCCACTGGGCTCTTCAGCTCCTTCACTTCAGCTCAGTGCTAACTGCATCGTGATGACTCAGATTGCACAGAAAACAGACTCTATGGTCCTGTATCCCCACCTCAATATGATCTATTGATCCTCTATGATCCTCAGAGGTGCTTAAAGAACAGGGAGCTGTGATGTCTTGTAGGCTGTGGAATAAGGTCTGATGCTTTTGGTCAGTGCCATTTAGTGTGAGAGTTCACCTGTAGATGATGGTGGCAATGTTCTGTCCAGGGGTTTGCTCATTGTCTTGCTTGCCACAGAGGGAGTGCCATTGCCCAGACAAGAAATTTGCTTTTGCTGGTGCCTAAAGCCATTTCCAGTCATCATTTTGACCTCTAATGAAAGGAAATCCAATTCACCTGGAACCGAGACAGGCACGGAGGGGACGAGACAACAGTTCAGAGCTCCCTGTCCTTGAAACTTCCAGTTTATTTCTTGGCATCAGGCTGTGAATCATAGTTCACACAACTAAGCAGCAAGTTCCAGATCTTAATGTGCTGAGCATATTTGGCATATGCCCAGCCTGTAGTGCATTCAGGTCAAGGATCATGGAATCAGCTCTCTTACTCTCACAGGGATTTTCTGGTTAAGTATGCTGCCTTCCACAATCATTTAATTTTTTAAATATTCTGATGTAATCTCACATCCTTTTACTCCTCCCTATTCATAGAACAGAAGAAAAAATAGGAATACCACCTTTGGAGCACTTTCAGAAGAAAAATAAAAGGAAATTAATGTGGAATGAGCACGTGAAACTTGCCCCTAAAATCTGAGATACTTTGACGATGTGGGACAACTCATAGGACATGTCCAATTGATTTTTCCTTGAGGTCAGAGAAGTACTTTACATGGAAAAGATGGTCCTTCAGAAGTCAAGAACCATGCACCTCACTGTATCCCTGGCTGCAGGACTGATGGAAGGAAGGACGGGCATGCTTGGGAATCCCCTTCTCTTCTCCATAATGCAGTATCAAATCGTGGAAGCATTTAGGTTGGGAAAAACCTCTAAGATCATCGAGTCCAACCCAGCATGGTGAGGTCCACCACTCAACCATGTCCCCAGGTGCCACATCCACACATTTTTTGAACACTTCCCAGGCATGGTGATTCTACTTCTTCCCTGGGCAGCCTGTTCCAATGCCTAACCACTCTTACATTGGAGAAAGTTTTCCCAATATCCAATCTAAACCTGCCCTGGCACAACTTGGGGCCATTTCCTCTTGTCCGTCACTTGTTATCTGGGAGGTGAGATTGACCCCCACCTTGATACAACCTCCTTTCAAGTAGTTGTAGAGAGTTGTAAGCATCTCCACCTGAGCCTCCTTTTCTCCAGGTTAAACAACCCCAGCTCACTCAGCCACTCCTCATAAGACTTTTGCTCCAGACCCTTTACCAGCTTTATTGCCCTCCTTCTTCAGTTCTGAAGTTGTGAGGCCTATATACTTTTCTCAGGACATTTTAGTTTCATTCTACCATTGGTGCCTACAAATGTAATCAGTTGCAGGAACTTTGCTCCATTATACCTTCTTCCACTACATCTATGCGGCTTGGCTACATACTATGCACTGGTTTGCTCTGAAAGGCAAATGCTACCTTGGTTTTTGGTTTGGGATTAAGTAAGGAAGAAAAATCAATGGACACTCATCAGAATTTGGAATGACTGATTTAAGTTCTGTTAACTGACAAATCCTAATGAAGTTCAACAAGGGAGAGTGCCAGATTCTGCACCTGGGATGGGACAACCCCAGATGTACAGACAGACTGGGGAATGAGATGCTGGAAAGCAGTGCTGTGGAAAGGGACCTGGGTGTTCTGGTTGATGCCAAGTTGAACATGAGTCAGCAGTGCCCTGGCAGCCAGGAGGGGCAACTGTGTCCTGGGGGGCATCAGGCACAGCATTGCCAGCTGGTTGAGGGAGGGCATTGCCCTGTTCTGCTTTGCACTGGGGCGGCCTCACCTTGAATGTTGTGGCAGTTTTGGTCACTGTGATATAAGAAAGATATTAAGCTATTTGAGAGTGTCCAAAGGAGGGCAACCAAGATGGTGAAAGGCCTTGAGGGGATGCCGTATGAGTAGCAGCTGAGGGCACTTGGTCTACTCAGCCTGGAGGAGAGGAGACTGAGGGGAGACCTCATTGCAGTCTACAATTTCCTTATGAGAGGAAGAGGAGGGGCAGACACTGATCTTTCCTCTGTGGTGACCAATGACAGGACCTGAAGGAAGGCCTGCAGTTGTGTCAGGGGAGGTTTAGGTTGGATATTAGAATAAGGTTTTTCACTCAGAGGGTGGTTGGGCACTGGAACAGGCTCCCCAGGGAAGTGGTCACAGCACCAAGCCTGACAGAGTTCAAGAAGTATTTAGACAGTGCTCTCAGGCACATGGTGTGACTCTTGGGGATGGTCCTGTGTAGGGCTGAGTGTCAAACTCAGTGATCCTTGTGAGTCCTCTCCAACTCACATGTTCTGTAGTTCTGTGTGATTCAGTGATTTTTTGATTTCTGGTCTTTAATGAACACCTTCTAGTAGTATTTTTAGTCACTTCTCTCAAAATTTGTTAAATTTGGTGCATATTTCTGATTAGTGCCTAAAACCCAATGGAAACTAATCCTACAGTTCAGGTTTGCATCTGGAAACCTCTGTGCCTAGATTACTCTAAAATCAAGAGAGAGTCTAAAATGGGACATGCTGAGAGTACAGGCATTTCCTATAGCATTGTTTTAATATTCCCTGCATTATTTTTCTATCCTGTTATTCATGCTCCCTAACTGATCTTTCACTGGGATAGCTGAGATCAGATGGAATAAACCCATAAATTTTGAAGAAAGTGAAACTGTTGCTTTATGCAACTCATTGCTTTAATCTGCCTTAAACGCTACCATGCCAGAAAAATGGAAGGTGGAAAATACGACTGTTGAAAGGACTTCTTAGCTCACTGAAATCAGTGCTTGATGTCTGTGTCAAACAACTTACTGGAAAATATAATAAAGAATAGAATTGGTAAACTGAATGATATGTTGGAGAAGAATCAGCATTGCATACCAAGAAGGATGTCATGTTTTTGCAAACCCATTTGAAGTTCAAGGAGTGACATTTATTTAGATAAGGATGGTTCCGATAGCATTATATACCCGGATTTTAAAAAACTTTTAAGCTGGTCTTTCATCATATGCTCTCAAAATGTGATCATATGGGATAAACAGAAACGGATAAAAAAATCATCTAAAAGAAAGAAAACTCATCATTAGGTTACACAATATAATGTAGTTTCCAGAACCCACAAAAATCTCTGCTGTTCAACATCTTCAGAAATTTTATGGAGAAGTTTAATGCCATGAGGTCAGTTGGCAAATAATACAATATTCATCTGAAGGGACAAATCTTGAACTGGTAATCAAGAATATCACAAGACATTTAGAAAAACAAAGAAATACTTTTATCTTCACTTAGTAAGTTGAATTGACTTGCTGAGAGGTCACATCAGTGACAAAAGCATACAAAGGTTGTGCATCTAGGGAAAAGGTGGAAGTATGGAGGGAAGGAGAAGTGGGACAACCTGTTTTGGTAGCAAGAAGCTGTTTGATTCACTTGGCTATATCACTTGATAGCACTTTTAAAGTGACAGGATAATAAATGACAAGTGAAATTTAATATACAGACACACAAAGTGATGCACGCATGAAAGACAACCCTTACCATCTGTATTCACTTGTAAAACAGCAACTCCACTCAGGAAAAAGGTCTCAGACCTCTTGTTCATGGCTCTTTGAAAAGAATAAGTCAGGAAGTAAAAACGAACCCACGCAATGTTTGGAAATAATAAGAAAAAAACAGAAGTAAGAGAGAAGCAGGACAGTGCTGCTGTAAAACCACACCTTGAATATTGCATGTAGTTTTGTCCACTTTGTCTAAAAAGAGGTATAAATAGAAAAGATACAGAACAAGATGAAAACAAAGATCAGGAATGGTTTCTGTTTGAGGGGGCCCAGGCTGAAATCCCAGAGCAGACTACAGATTTTGTGCTGCAATGCCACTCTACACTTCTTCGTGCTGTCATTGAGCTGGTTCAGCACAGTAACCTGGTAGAAAATACACACACACAAAAAAGGGAAGAGTTTCCTGCCAGGTAACTGAGCTGAAACGGCATAGCCACATCCCTGGATGTGGGAAGGGGAACACATGATGTAGGGAGGAAAGGGGCAGCCAGTCCTAGAACACCTATGCCTGCAGCTGTAGCTTCACAAGCCATTTTGGCCAGCTTTGCTGCTGAAATTAGGCCCATGCTCCTTTGCCTGCACCAGTGCTGTCACCCCTGAAAGCCTCTCCCTTTTGGTGTTTGTGAAGCTGTGCAGCAACTCCGGGCAGGGGGCGGCAGGGGGAGGAAACTGATCTGAAATAACATATATAATTTTTGTTGGGTTACTCTGATCAGGTTTGCTGCATTCTAGGACAAGAAGAGGATGTAGCCAAAGGACAGGAAAAAGCAGTGGGGACTGATGGGACTGCTTTTTTGAGCAGTGCCAGCTCAGAGAGGTTGGGAAACAAATAACAAAACAGAGCTCCATAGTTCAGGAAAAGGGATGGTTCTGAAATCATATGAGAGACGTCTGTAAAATGGTGTGGTTAAAACAAATAGGGCACGATCATTCACTTTGCTAGATGACGAAAATTCAAGTACCCTGTGAAATTGTTAAGCACTGAACTTAAAACTGGTGAGAAAAAGTTCCTGTCTAGCCTTTGTGCACATTTGGAACCTTTCTGACACTCCTGAAGACAGGAGTACCAACAGATCAAAAAAGCTATTTGACAAATTCATAGACAAGAGGTACATTTGTGATTGTTAGTGTGGCAGTGGACACAGTTTTTACCTGAGAGCTCTTCCTCTGTACTTTTGGAGCTGAAAACAGAAAGAAACCATGGTGGTTTATATGCTCTTATACCTCTTACCTATATGTCTAGTATTGGCCATTATCAAGACAGAACATAGCAGCCTAGGGATGGTTGCTTTGAACGAGTAGGCTGGCTCTTACGTTTTCATGTATGTTACAACTACATGCGATGTAAATACACTGTTTACATGGATTATATTTGTAGTAACTTATTGTGGATACACGGAGTCTGTATTAGATTTAGCTAAATAATAAAATTAAACCAGTCAAGTTCTTCTTTTCAAACATCTTATGCCACTGAAGTTTTCTTGAAGAATATGTAGATTCGGTGTTACTCATCTGTCACACTGACCCTTCCACAGGGTAGTACAGATAAAAGGGGTAACTTTAAAACGGTGTCAGCTAGGCAGCCTACGCGGAACTCTGAGCTCTGACCCTACAGCTCTGAGTTACAGCTAGCAGGGTTTCCCACACTGGACATGTTCTGTGTAAGTACGGATGGACAAGGGACAGTAAAGGATGGCTTACAACATATGGGTAAAAACCACATTCATCTCTTTCCCGAGGAGGCTATCATAAAATACTGAAATAAACTGAAATGTATTCCTGAAGAAAACCTGCGTTGGTATGTGTGGAAAAGCCAAGTTTCTAATTTACAGCAAGACTGGGTGGGGTTTGGTGCCAGCTTCTCCCTTCCCAGTGATAAGCCCCGGAGCTATTAAAGACATGTGCCTGGAGGTGAGGGCGCAGCCTCCCCGTCTGCTCCCCGGGTCCTGCCAGCTGCCCATCGGTCCGACTCCCCGTCACTGCCTTTCCCGGGCAGGTACGCGGGGCCGGGCCGGGCGGCTGCTCCGCCGCGAGGTGTGTCCCTGTGCGGCGGCTCGGCGGTGCCTTGGCGAGCGATTGGGCAGGGCGGGCGGGCGAGCAGCTCCGCGGCTCCCCCGCTGGGCTCCCGCCGCCGCGCTCCCGCAGTAGCAGCGCGC